>JAIPRL010000162.1:77778-194832 GCA_025469235.1 Pemphigus obesinymphae
CTTTTTTATTATTTGTTAAAACGATAACAAATATAATGAAAAATACCTAGTTATCATTATTTTGTTATAATATTATATTAAATCCAAACTTTAAAACAATTTGTCTTTTTTTTCCTTGGCTTTTTTTTCTTTGGCTTTTTTTTCCTGTGGCTTTTTTTTCCTTTGGCTTTTTTTTCTTTGCCTTTTTTTTCCTTGGCTTTTTTTTCCGTGGCTTTTTTTTCTTTGGCTTTTTTTCCTAGATTCATGTGCAGTACACTGAAAACAGGCTTTTAATAATTTTAAACGAGAGTTTGTGTATCCCCCTTTCCTTGCCCTAACCTGTGGCATAAGTACTATAATCAAACACACATTTTCTATTCGAACGCGTTTACTCAACACAGCTACGTAACATTCAGTTTTTTAAAAAACCCACATAACATTCCTATATTACCTACAGCGTACCAGTTCTTACTTGAATACAACAAAAATACAGTAATGGATTCAATTAAAAAGTACGCATTAGTGATTATTGCCTTAGTTATTGTGTCCAGTATACAATATGTTCCAAGTAAATACATACCTATTTTACATTATATCTTTTGGAAATAATTATTAATACAATTATATTATAATGTTTGATTGAAAATTTCTTTCAAACGTATAACGTGTTGTAATATTATACAATATCGATTACAAAATAATAGCAACGCTTCGTATATTTCATTGCTAATCTTATACAAAATTTAATATTTCATTGGTCCCAGGAGGTCGATTTAATTCAATTTTCAAACGTCTAATAGAATTCGTTGGTTACAATTTTTAGCAGAGTTTTGTTTAACTAAATTTCTTTTAGGAATAATCTACAGGGTGTTCAAGAAGTTTGGATAAGTGTTATTTCCTCCCTTCCTAATAAACATTTGGGAATTCTGACTTTTGTATATTATTATGGATTATAATACGCATATTTGAAGATAAAATCCGATAAGAAATGACATGATTGACGATTGTCGTCTGATGTTTGATCCGCGTTCGTACATTTTGTAACTTACAAATACTGTATACCTCGCCGTGTACAGTCACGGAATTGCTTGATTTAAAAATATTTATTTTTTCTCGGCGGAACTTAGGGTAGAATACGATTCCGTATGCTCATTGTTCGACAATACCTTTTTTTGACCTTTTTTTCGACACGATTCCGTACGGTGTCTTAATGCAACGTTGCCACGATTCATCGTAAAGACATGTATCATATTATATCGTAGTGTATGTATTATAGTGATATAAACATACTAATATTACTAGCGAATCGTAAGAGGACGTCAAATGGAGTCAAAGGAATAATACAAATCTAACGGTTTAATAATATTTTAGTACATTTTAAAATTAATCTAAAATAGTCTCATACCCGTACCATGTTTTAGTGTTATATAATCATATAAAATTATAACGACCGAGTTTTTGACGATTTATACGATTTTATAAATTCTTATTGTTGATTGAATATTTCTCTTTTAAAATATACAGCATAATGTAGGTAATGGCATATAGTGCCTCTTAAATCGATAAATGCAAGAAAAGTTTATAAAAATAAAGTATTTACTAATATCATTAGTTTGAAATTAAGTTGTTTTATATATGTAGTATGTACCTACCTACTAGTAAAATTTTAACAATATGTTGTGATAGGTATGTTTGATTGTATCAAATACTATAATTTATGTAAATAAAATAAAACCCAAATCAACAAAGAATTATTTTTATTTTACAATAAGTACATATTTCAGCAACAAATGTGATCATCAGTGTAAAACACAGATATTGTTTATAGAAATATTTAATACATTTTAAGCATAATATTATATAAAATAGCCTGGGTATCGAGATACGCGACATAAATTTGACAACGCTGCACCCCAATTCATACGGAATCGTATTCCCAAAAAGGTAAAACGTACGGAATCGTACCTACTCGTCCCGGAATTTACGTGTACCTTTTTTTATCTGCATATTTTTCCAGACGGAATTTACATGTACCTTTTATGACCTGTAAATTGTTGGGACGGAGTTTATTATAGACCTTTTTTTACCTTTTAATGTGGAATTTAATGTGATATTATTCAGTAATTTTAATCAGTAATGTTCGTATACGTTAAACGTTATCAACATATTCAAATTTTTAATAATACATTGATAATAAAAATAATTAAATTTTGTTTTTTTCTAGTTCTGAATATTACGAAATTTATTTTTTAAAAACAATTAATACTGCATATTAATATTTACGTAGGTACTTACCTATATTATACGTGGAAAAATAACAGTCAAGCTAAAATAGCCTTAACAGTAACAACATAATATGCACTTACAAATTAATTTAACTACGTTATTTTGCATTTTTCGTCGAGGCGTAATACTTTAAAATAAATTATGTTTGCACAAACTACAATTATTTGTATTCTTTGAAAGCTAATCTTTTTTTTTCTTAAGTTCTGCATTACCAATAACCTTTAAATTATATTTTTGTATATTAATCAATAATTGAAATTCATACCATAAGATGAATCAAATAACAAATACACATTTAAAGTTGTAAATAAAAATATGTTTTCAATTCTAAATATTTTAGAATATAAAATATTTTATTCATGCATCTAATAACGAAATTATTTTATTTTAAACTAATGTAGTAGTTATTGTTTTTTAATGTAAAATAATTAATTTAAAACTAATAATTTATAGATTTTTTAAAATATTTTTTTTTGTTACTTTTTAATTTTAACTGTCAATTTTTTTTTTCTCAAATAATTATGGTCTTTTAAATTTTTTCTTTTAAACTTAATTTGAAATTAACACATTTCACCAAACTCCCACTAAGATTAATTAAAAAAAAATTTCAAATTTTGTAATTTTCTAAAAATAAGTATATTTTTTGTTTGTTTGTTTTATTTTTTATTAATAAAGAGAACAATCAATTATTATTTAAGAATCATTAACATATTTAGTCATTTATTATTTTTAATTAATTTTAATAATTAAATAATTTTCTATCACAACAAATTTTCTAGGCAGATGTATGTTATATATATTTACAGATTTCAAGTACCATTTATAGGGACTATAAATTAGTCTATATGAATTATTGCAATAATTTGGTTTCATTAGTAGCTCAAATTAATTTTTTTTTTCGTTAATAATAAGAACATTTTAAAATTACAATATTCTTATTTGTGAAGAATAGGCTACTGAAATTCTACCCACATGCCGTTCATCAGATATTAATATCTTCGATATTAATAATCGCTAATATTATACTAAAACCGCAGATATTTATTATTATTTTTTTATTGTTAAAACTCCAGAATTATTGGTGTTGGGAACACTGTTACAATGAGATACATTTTGGCTTAGCGACATCAATGAGATATTTCAGTGGAATTCCTTCAACAATAAAAAATATACTTTACAAGAGATTTTTCTCAGTATTCTATTGAACTGAATTTGTTAATACTCAAGGGCTTCCTAGGGTGAATATTATAAAAAAATTTTTGGCTATTCTTAATATATTTTACATTAAATAATATCTGGAAGGGGAGGTTTCTTTTCGGAATAGAAGAGTCGTAGAATACTCGGGATATCTCTGACGGATAGAGGTGTATAATATACTAAAAAATCCTCCTGCTGATATAGATATAATATCTGGGAATCAATTACCCACACAATATTGTATTTGATAAGAAAAATTCATTACGGATCTAGAAAATGATTTTAGGTTGCTTATCACCTCCCCTCTATTGCGAGGTGAAAAAATGTAAACACACTAGAACAGTATGTATTTCCAAAGTTGATTTATCCAATACAGACTATTCTATTGGATTTTTTAGAAGTACCATTCCTAGAATCAATTAATTCTATTATGCGAAAAGGGGTCAGAGAGATAATAGGAATACCAGCCGACACCCTACTTTCGGTATACAACACTGGCACATTTCCGAATATTAATTATACCTATTCGATAAATTATGGCTTAAAATTAATAAATCAATTAATTTTACAGCTGCTGCCACTTCTAACCGTAAGTTATAATGGTACAAACAATCGAAAAATATGCATGATCGTATTTAAAATATACGCTTAGCTAGACTAAAATACGTTTGATATCTAAACTCCGTAAACATAAAGATGACAACATTATCCGTGTTTGTATGTCGGATCTTTTTGATAGAATGAACGTACCTATTTTTATTAACTGATAAATATTTATTTTTTTATGGTAGTTTTCTAAGGTCTATAAAAAGTCACAGAATTGTTGTATGTTTAAAATCCGACATACAAACACGGGTAATGTTGTCATCTTTATGTTTACTAAGTTTGGTTTTTGTACGATTACTGTAACCTAAATGAGAGCTGTTCTCCTAAGACATGTTTTTAGACGTCAAAAACGTGTGTATAGCGTCCTCTTAAGGATACGTAGGATATCTGATTCATTTGTCTGTCTGACTCATATGCAACAATAAAATTGGGTTTTGTATTTCCAATTCCGTGAAAAATTGGTTAATTTTAGGATATGTCCGACGTCCTCTTAAGAGGACGCTCTACACACCCGATTTTTAATGGGTTTTGTTTAGTATAGGCAATTTTTAAGAAAAATGTAAATTCAATAATTTAAAAATATTTTATTATATTTTAAAGGTTACCTATTTAAAAATAATCATTTATCAGTAGCATTTTTTTATCGTTGTGTTATCACGATATTTGTTCAAAATCACAAATCACGTTTATGCTCTATAACTACAACTTCTCCCTGTGTAATCGCAGAGTCAAAATTCATACAAAATATGAAATATGAGAATATTTGCTGTGATCGAGAGTGGAATTTTTCTTTCATTATTTTTTTTAAAAGCCTAAAATCCGTGATTAAAAATCGTAAAATTTTAAAATTAAAAAAATTTTTGACTGAAAAAACTCCACGCTATGGCATAGTTAATATTCTCATTTTTCATATTTTGTATACATTTTGACTTTGCAATTTCTAAAGAGAGAAGTTGTAGTTATATCGTGCGTAAACGTATTTTAATACCACTAAAATGGATGTGTTGCATCCTCTTAATTCATTGGTGATTAGGTATAGGTGATTATAGGTGGTATTAGATGATTAGGTACTGATATAATATAGGTATGTATAGGTATTTGGAAATAATGTAATCTAATGTAATCAATTTAATATTACAAACTATTTTTCTTAATTATAAAAAAGGTAATACATATATACATATATGTACATTTTTTAAAAATTATACACATAATACATTTTAATTTTTAATCTTAAAATATAAATTTACGTCATACGAAATATTTACCTAAAATATAACCTTTTTTTTTTTTAATACATATCTACATAATATTATATAAATGTTTGAAACTTTTTTTTGTAACCTCTATTACTGAAAATTATTTGTAACGGAAAAATCTGTTGGTCACAAGCGATTTCGTTATGGAAAGGTTAGGTAAGAAAAACTTTTAATATATCTATAATCTATATATAGTATATACCAGCTAGGATAGAATAATTATATATGCTAAATAGTAAATGCTTATGATATGTCCTATGTAAACAATTAATAAAGACAAACTATTATAACCTTTAAACATCTTTTATTTCTTATAAACAATGAATAAAAATAAAATAGTCTTGAAAATTTATAAATTTATTATGTATAGGTACACATATAATACACATGTATATACCCATTAATTTATTGCATTCAATTAATTACGAAAAATAAACGCACCGAAAAGGTGAGTTTTAAGTACGTATCAAGTTGATAATATATTATAATATAATAAATAATGATGGAATATTGTTTGTTGTGTAATATGTATTATTACGGATGACGACGACGACGACGATAAGACCGCAATAAAAATAATTCTGGCACAGTTCGTTTGTGTCCGGCATCATAGTGTAATATTTCATGTCGACAAGTGGGGAATATTATTGAATTTTATACGGTTGATTCGGGCACAGCGTAGTTGTGCCTGCCGCCGCGTCGCGTGGTGACCGCGCGTAGTCTACTGCAAGGGTTCTCAACCTTTTGAGGTCCACACGCTCCCTTTCAAACTATTGTATGAGTTCACGTCCCATCCCTTCACTACTATACGAGTGAAGTATGTATGATATTTTTTTTTTGTATGTATAATATGGTACGCCATAATATACTTTAATGTTCGTTATTCTATATCTAATATATATGCTCGATATTTCGATTTTATATAAGCAAATGCCAAAAAGCCAAACTCATAGAGGTAGGAAACTGCACCAATAGCTTCGCAGCTTCATTAGCAACTTCTGGATATACAGGAAAATAACATAGCTAAAAATATTCTATATATTAAGTAGGTTTATATTATATACATTCAATAGTCTTATTTGAAAATTCTTCTCTACTTGGGAATCATTCTTAAGGTCGATAGTTTGCTTTTGAAGCTAATCTGGAAATATGGCCATATCAATTTTGAATAGATAGAATACTAATTTAAATTGCAAGTTCTCTGTAGAAATATCGGTAAAGTATTTTGATAGTTGGTCTTTCAAAGATACCAGATGTGTGCTGAAATCAATTCCTTAAACTCATTCTCGATATTTAGTATGTAATTTTCGGTATTATCAAGAAATTCATTAAGTCGTGGAAAAGATGAGAAATTAGGTTTGGTCGCATAAAGATGGCGTTGCCACAAAAATATTTTTTCTAAAAATGCTTGAATTGCATCATATGATTTAAGAATATTTGTATGTTTTTGTAGTTTAAAATTTAGAACATTTAGGAATCCAAAAAAGTCTGCCAAATATGCCATAAAAAAAATACAATTTTCATCAGTAAACGTGTTGTTGTTGGTATTTATTTAGCACTTTTTAAAAATATTTCAATCTCTGACTTTAAACTAAACATATCGTTGTTTTTTTTAAACATTTTCACGCCTTTCTTGAAATTTTGTCACTCCTCCCTAGGGGGACGTGCCTCCAGGTTGAGAACCGTTGGTTTATTGTATATATATTGTATATAATTGTAATAACACGATTGATAGCTTGGAACTTTGCTTTTTTTTCGGTAGTTAACAGTTATATAGACTATATTATTGACGAAATATTATATTTTTTGTTTAATTTGAGTTTTTGGTAAATAATTTTCTTTTAATAAATATTTAGGGGGGGGGGAGGGCACGTGTTCATGTGTTCTTTGGCCGCCACTGTATATCAATATACGTAATTGTAAATATTTATTTAAAAAAAAAACTAAAAAATCACATGCATCACAATTGATTATAATCACGGCTATAGATGATTATAAATTATAATATAATTGTAATCAATAGTATAGAATACTGTCAATAGTGATTACAATAATGATGCAATGCGACATTATTGTAATATGTTATTTTCCCCGTTTCCATTGAAAAACTTTACTTAATGTACACGGGTGTATAATACGTGTATGCATCTTCAAAATAAGACACTAGATCGCGTTGTTATTACCTATATTCTATAATCTACTAACGCGGAATGACAGAATGACAGTGTTGTATTTCCTGTGGGGGAGGGGGGTCCAGGAGTACTGGCCTCTCCAGAATAAAAAAATATTAAATTAAAAAACTTAAATATCTATAATTAAATTTTGTAGATAGAATTTTTATTTAAAAAATTTTATTATTTAATAATTGGAAATAGAGTGTGATGACTAAATAAAGTAATTATAATGACATAAAAATAAATATATATAATGACAAAATTTTTTATTCTGAGCGGTGCACAAATATTTTTTTGGTTTTACAATAATGTTTAATTGTTTTATATTTTTCTGTAGGAAATTTATCAACCAGAAGACGACTTCATAATCAAATTTTTTCATGCGTACCCATTTTTTGGCACAAAATTTCATCAGAAGGCTCTTTAAAGAGATAATTTGTCAATTTTTGAAAAATAAATCAGAAAATAACTATCGAAAAATGACGAAAAATACGGGTTAAAATAATGGTTACTTTCTCGTAAATCCAAAAATATTAGTTTTAAACACTTGAAAGTTTCACAGAGTATGTATTTTTTTTTATGTATTTTCAAGCTTGAAAAAAATAAAAATAAAATATTTGAATAATGATTAAAATATATATATCTTTTTTTTTGTATTAAAAATGTTTTAAACAAATATTCAAATTTCCAATTAATTAATTTACCATTTAAAATGATTTTACAAATGTGTATGGAATTTTTTGGTAACTAAAATTCGGTAACTATGATATTATTACTAGGCTGTCGTTCTTAGCTCCTTTTATCATTTATTACCAAACTAAGGAATAATCAATTAAATTATCAATTAAAACTTAAAAGTATACCAAATTAATGTTTTAATATTATATTGTACAACTCTCATGACCTATCCTGTAGTATGTTTTTATGTAGTATTTTTGTCAAAGACGGTTAACCTTTTCATCAGGTATACTTATGCCTAAATATTAAACAAAAATATTCTTAGTTTTCAAATACATGTCTTAAAATAATCTGAAAATAAAATCCACCATTTAATTATTGTATAGGTTTTTTTATATTACTGTTAAGAAACTAGAAAAAAATGTATGACTAGAGAAATAAGCAATGTTAAAAAAGTTATTTTGTCACTCGTTTTTATTCATGCATAATGTCACATTTTTTCCAGGTGCAAAATATTTTACAAAAACATCACATTTAAGTGTATTTAATGCTAAAAATTTGGGGAAATTCAAAATTCAAATGAAATAGTTAGAATAAGTATTATTTACAATAATAGTGCACGGAACATGGAACCCCCCTTTTACCAATAGTCTAACAACAGTTATTTGTCTGTCAAATAAGCAGTTTTGACCCTATTGATTGTAAGATATATAATGGTTATACAAATTATTGGTTTTCAATATTTTTTGGACTCCCCCAGAAAAAAGTTGAAAATACACCACTGGATAGAACCACAACGAAGAGTAAATATTTATAGAACAAAACGTAATAATACAGTATTATCTATTATAATGTAATATTTATTATAATATATATATTATATTATATGCAATGGTAGTATCTATGATTATATTATCAGTAGTATTCTATGGTAATATCACATAATATAGTAATATAGAAACCACAGATATAAAAAACATTAGATAGTTAACTTTTTATATGGGACATTGATGCCGACGCCATTTGCATGGTAGTCAATGTTATTGTTTATTATCCATAGTATATATTTTATATATCTGTGTAAAAATCAGTTAAAATTTGTTGTCATTCTGTAAGCATTCTTTCGAAATTCGAACACATATTTTGTAATTGAATTCATTTTTTGAACGATTTATTATTAATGAAATATATATTATTATTTGGACATTTTCAATAATAATAATGCCAACAACTTGTTCCGCTCACGGTTGCAAAAATCGCGCACAAGCTGGCTCCAGTATACATTTTTTCAGGTAATAAAAATAATTTATAATATTATGTTTTGGAGAAATAATACTGTTAATTAATTAATTTTAAAAATATTTCACCTGCGGCGGAATTTCGAGTTCGCTTTTTAGAAGATAATAAAATATGTCCTTTATGCATAAAGTGTTTCTGTTGTATATAAGTTGGGGTTTAACATAACATACGAAAATTATATTTAATAAAAATATTGAGAAATACCACAAATGTCCGACGACTTGAAATATAATATGGGTAGGTATAATAAAATATAGTAGGTACGGTACCTACTCTGCATTTGTGAATGTGTTCGGACTTATCGTTCTCGAGTTTTTATATATGTGGAAATGTTTATACCTATAATATTTATATGTCTATGGAATAATTATATATATTTATATGTTAATGAATTATTTCCTACTGAAAATATTATGTATTACCTAATATAGGTACCTAATTGATAAGGTTATTATGTAAACATTGACTACCATACATATGGCGACTGACTTCAAATAATATCGTCAGTTAGCTATCTAGTGTTTTTTTATATCTGTGATAGAAGCATAATAATATGGCGCGCCATCCCGATATTTAAGGGGTTTTGTATAGCAATTTTAATGAAATTTTATTAAAAATGAAAAATCAAAGAAATCAAATATATTTTAAAAGTAATTTAAAAATACTCCTGTGTCAGTACCATGTTTATTAAAAATAACATTTTTACGCAATCCAAATGCCGTGTAACTAAAATATCTTTAACCTACGAATTAATTATGATCTCCTATACCTATTATTATTTATTAAATATATATATATATAAATATATATTTATACATTATATATATATATATATAGATATATTTATCTGTGTGTATGTTTATTTTACCATGTTTGTATTTTTTTAAGTTTAGAAAAGTACTTAATATATATTATATACTATTGACTACAATTGTTTTTCTGCAGAGGATGTCAGGGATGGACCATTTTAATTTTATATCAGTTGGATAAAAATTTCCTGAGTAAGTAATATGTCTGAATATATTTCATCTCCCTCACTTATTTTCAGTCACTTTGACCACTAACTGATGATGATGATAATAATAATAATAATAATAATAATTATAATTATGATAATGATCAGAAACGGATAATTTGAATTGTCAGTTGTCTACATATATACTGCAGTTAGTTCAGTTGGGTGTTTTAGAATTATATTATTATAATATAATAATAATTAATTAGGGATATATTTTTACTTAAAATATTTTTAAATTTTGTATTTTGTATTTGAAATATATTTTGTAGAATTCAAAATATTTTTAAACTACAACTACTTTTACTTTTTCGACTGAAAAAAAAAATTATTGGAATAATATATAGAAAATACAGACAATAAAAATTAAAAAAATTATAAAAGTACCAATTTAATGTAGTATACAGCTATAGGTAATGGGTAAACAATTAATACATTACGTATTTACACTAAAAAAAATAATACTTAGAAAATTAATGACAAACTAGATTTTTAGGTAGTTAACAAATCTAACATACCTATTTTGTTATATCGAAAATATTATCATAATTATATAAAGATTATTAGATCAATATATCGTTAAAATTATTTTATGAAATTGATAATTAATTGTGAACTTGATAAAAGCTATTAGTTTTATTGTATATCCCTACAATAAAAAAATTATATAATTTTGATATATTATATTTTGTTAAAACAATAATTATTTTACCCTCCAAATATAGTTAAGGGGCCTCGCGCGTCTGCAGTATTATCTATTATTATTATATTATTTCAAAATCTATTAATGTTTTAAACTTTATTATTAGAGTACACATTTCGACGTTTTGGTGGAATTAGAATAGTCTATTTGAGTGAAAAATATACGTTTTTTTTTTTTGCGATTTCAAAATAAATTGTTGACATGTGCTCGCGGGTGCGTGAAATAGCTCCCCGTATAATTTTGATACAGGCTACTAACACAATGATACTTTACGATTCATATAAGCACAAAGCCATCCAATGAAAGAATAATAAATTGCCTATATAATACAATACGTAAGTTACGAGGTCTTTTAACTATATTTGGACGTCACACCAATGATTTTCAGTAATACAACCTGTCTACGAAAAACAAACGAAATTACTTCTTAAAGTGATTTTAGAGTTAATAAATCTATTATCAAATATATAAAGAACAATATTTTGGAGATGATCTCATCAGCATTTTGAAAAATATTAATTATTAAAATAAGGTTTATTTTTTATATATAATATAACTAACATTGATGAGGTCGTCACCTAAATTTTGTCCTATGTATATATTATAACAGGTGCAAATGTATTTAAAAAAATTTTTAATTGCGTTTTTGTTCGTTTTTCACAAACATGTTTTTGAAAAAGTTACGTGATTACACCACAATAAAAATGATACTGCTGTTAAATTTTAATTTTTAAAAATATTTCTTAAAAATTTCCCATACAGAACCCCTTAAAAATGGATGGGACCTTGCAATACTCATTTAGTATCCATGACTAGTTATTTAATTACGTATTCATTTCTATAAGGATGAAGCAGTACCTATACTAATACACTGAATAATAACTTTTCGATAGAAAATAAGGCCAACAAAAAAATTATTTACATTTTTCAAAACAGGTCGTAGTATTATAATATTATTATTTATTAATTGTAATAAATATATCGTTATACCTATATTAAATGCTTAGTGTTTTTATTATAAGTTCATGACTACTTCCTAAAAACATCATTAGGAAAGAAAAGTAAAATTTTATCTAAAAATGTTTTTAATTTAAACCAATTTGTATGGAATAACTGTGAAATGTAAATATATAGTAGGTATATACAATGTAAATGTAGATGTGAAATAATTTTGGAGCGTTAAAATTGTTTTTGTGGACATTTCATTGACACGAATTTTGTTCTCGTTCACAGTCTTCCATATATATGTATACATATAATACGTCCGTGGTATAAACATGCATTAAGTTACTTTATGATATGAATAAATTGGTTCACGAAGAAATAGAATCGGTGGAGTATTGTGATTTATCACTTCTTATCACTCTTGATAATTAGATAGACTAATTTTTTGTTTTTGCAAGATACTAGTAAAATACCTGTATTTTCTAAAATCGAAACTGGAACTGCTAAAAGCATAAAGGTATAACCTATCGATTTTTATAGTTGAAATCTAATTTTTAATTTGATAGAAATCACGTCACAAAATTAGTAGGTATACATAGCTAGGGTAATTATTTGCGTGGGAATATAATATTAT
Organism: Pemphigus obesinymphae; assembly: GCA_025469235.1. Lineage (NCBI taxonomy): Eukaryota > Metazoa > Arthropoda > Insecta > Hemiptera > Aphididae > Pemphigus > Pemphigus obesinymphae. The sequence goes on from JAIPRL010000162.1 coordinate 90,554, forward strand.
TTTCAATATTGTGGTCAGAGAAAGGAAATTATAAACATAATAATCTACTCTAATTTTTTAATATTTTGAAAGAGCCTTTCAAATTCGTTATACTTAGCCAATATATAAATCAAAATAAATTACTAGGGATCGACCAGTAGATCGTGATCGACTGTTTGGTCAGCCCTGCTGTAGTTATATGGTATAGCCGAATAAGTATTACTGAATATTTTTATACTTCCATTTATAGTACACTCATTTTTTTAATGAAGGTCGGGTAAGCTTAATTTGGGATATTTTTTATGGAAAAAAAAAATCGATTTTTTAACATTTAAAATAGCTGTAGTTAGATTAATTTTGAATTTATATTCACGGTTTTAACCATTAAAATTACTTTAAAAATTTGACGTACACGAATTTAATAACAAAAATAGGAGTTGCAAATTTAGATAAACTAGACAAATTATATAAAAACATAAACATAAACATAAAGGGTAAACATTTCAAGATTTTCTAAAATGTGTATTCTGACCAATTCCTTTACTGAAAAACTTGATTCAAATTCGGAATATCTAATTTGAAAGAATTATTTTGTATAACACACTATATTACGTATTATAAGTATTACACGAGTGGGTAAGTATATTATACTTACCTATATGTTCTATATTATATTTATACTAAAATTAATTTATTGCCAAAGCAGTAAAGATATACAATATACCTTCAACCTTACTTATTCCTTACTTATTTACTTACTTACATATTTATTACTTATTAAATTTGCTTGAAAATGAAACCGTTGTCATTGACATAATATTATATGTATATTCTATAGATGTTTAAAAATATAAATATATATGTAAAACGATATCGTATAGCCTACAGGTACGGTTATGACACAATCATACAGATTATATTTAATATTATCTACAGTAAAAGTTATAACATTAATTTAATATATATGACTTCATACTTTCATAGTTCACTTCCGTTTTTCTATGTTTATGTAGTAGATTGCGTGCAGTGAATCAGTTGACATGTTAATTTTTAGCAACAAACACGTCATATAATTATTATATTACTTATTAGTCTACGTTAAAAATGCATGTATGTGTTTTATACTAAGAAAGTTTGCCTATAGGTCTGCAAGTAAAAAATTACGCTTATATTATGTAGTAGGTAATTATTACAAAATATATAAATAATTTAAAAATATTTGTAATATCACGTACGTGCATTTTAACTTGAAAATAATTGAGCCTATCATAATCAGTTATTTATGTAATAATATAAAATAAAAAGTCTATTTGAGAAAAATAATATATCTAATTAAAAGAATCAGTAGTAGGTACTTCTTAAAATAATTTATTTAATAAACTAGGTATGGGTATCTAATCAATTTACGAACAATAATAATCGGAATGATAAAATATTGGTTATTGTTAAATGCGCTTAAACTAAGAATGAATCACTATTCACTAAACAAATAACAAACTTCTTGATCACAATAACATTATAGCATATAATTAACATTATAGTATAGACATTGGCGATTATATTTTGACGATTTCGGATAAAAATTATTAATTAGATAATTTAGAGATTTAAATTATTTTGGCATTTTATAGAATTTATCATCAGTAAATTTTACTGATCATTGGGTAGAGAGAAATAGAAAGTCGCCGCTTCCAATCCCCATAAGTAAATATATAATTCATTATTTGTCCAATATTATATTTACTATATTACCAGATATATACAATAAGAATTATTTTTGTCCAATTTTCCACATTAAATATTTTGTTTGCTGAATATATAAATGAATATGAGTATCTATCAAATAAAATATAAGTTACAGAAATACGATATAAATTTAAAAATAATTTTTTGAAGTATGGGTAAGTATATTATATTATTATTTTATTTTATTTACTTCAAATGCAGCAAATGATGCTTTTGCTGCACCTAAAACCTATTCTCGATTTTTAGTTTTAGAATGGACGTAATGGGTATAATATAATAATATTGTATTAAAAATAAATACTCAAATTTACTTTTTACATTTATTTTTAAAACGTTTTTTAGATGTTCTCTTATGGGACAAAAATTATAATATCTAAGATTTTCTCATTTTAATCCCATCCACCAAATCCTTTAAAAATTAAATATTTAATTCGATTTTTGAGTTAAATTTTGTAGTTTAAAAACTGACATTTACAATTTTGCTTATATCCATGTAACTATGTCATTGTGATAAAAAATATGGGCCGCTTAAAATCTTCGTTGTATCTGACACAAAATTCTGCGCACGTCTATGTGAATAGACATAAAATATAGTTACTTCATAGTATTATATTAGAGTATAACTGACCTATAGACTATAGTGGAATTATAAAGCGACGTATGAAATACAACTTTTTAAATTTTCTACGAGAGTTGAAAATATTATTGTACCTATTTGATTATGGCACTTTATATTGTCCTTTTATAATTCGGAAATAATAATTTAGAAAAAAATGATGATTTTATATAGATAAATACGTTTCAGAGATAACTAATTCCATAAAATTATCATATTTAAAATTTATCAAATTATATTGATATTATATTGACTAATCAAAATAGTAATATTTATTATTATATCCTGCATCCTGCGGTTGGACAGAAAGTATAACATGTGTTATTTTAATTTCACTTTCTATAATCATATGTACCTACCCGTACAGATTTTGTCTCTTTATGCGTAGGTTGTTTGGGCGAGTCAATCTAAAATGTGGTTTGTTTAAGCGAATATGAGGAGTGATCATATTATTATACTTATACTGTTTAGGTAAGGATTTATCTTAAAATATAAGTTGTTTTGGCCAAAAGATGGTTTGAAATTAAACTAACCAAAAAAAAGAATTTTAGTTTTTAATTTTATTGAATTAAAAAAATAAATCATGTTGAATACAATACCTAAATTAATTTATATTATATTTCAAATTTTAAAGAATTAAACTGTTAGGTTTTAATTAATAACAAAAGGTTGATTAATAAAATTGGCTGTCATAATCAGTCAAATCAAAATCAAAAACCCATGTTTTGTGAAATATTTTTCTAGAAACCATAATTATTGTTAAATCTTATTTTTAGGACTAAAAATTTTGGGAAAATTATTTTTCAGAAAATATTATTCATCAAAGTTACATGAATCATTTAAGGAAATTTCATAACTGAGATCTAAAATTGGATAACAGATAGAAAATGATATTCGATAGTTATTTGTTTACATATTACATATTATAGATTAAAATTATGGTAATCAATTATAATTTAATATGAAAAATTAGAATTTGTTACTGAACAATTTTGAACGATTTTGATAACTATTGCCTATTTACGTTAATATTACGTATCTATAAAATTAAAGTTAAAGTTATTACAGAGTTTTTGCTTAAAATTCTTTAAAAAAAAAAAATGTTTTGTTAAAAATAATGGAGTTTTGTTAACGTTATTTTCCAAAATATATCTGTGCACAGTGTCGGATCAGGGATCTAGGGTGGGCGAAAAGGGGCACTTATTGTATTACACTGTAAACATATATTACGTAGGATAGTAAAGTAATAAATATTAGGTATATATAAAAATTTAAGTATAGCATATTTTGTATTCTGTGTCTGATAAAAGGGTGCCAATTTCATATTTTTCCCCGGGTTAAAAAAATAGTTAGATTGGGCACTGTCTGTGCACATGCGTTCCGAAAATCTATACCGTTATTTTATTATTGTAAACGGTTATTTTCAATCATTATCATTATCATTTATCAAACATCGCATATGATAAGAACATAAAAAATATTTCATTTCGTTTGAAATATCATATACATATACGAGTATACGACAATGCAAAAACTAAAGTTTCATATTGTATATTATACGCTTAATATTTTTAATGTCTAGTTTAACCGAAAGTTATTTTTACCTTACCGTTTAACGTATGTTGTGCAAAACTCCATATTATTTACGTTTTTTTACGTTAAATGAAAGCGATATATTTTTATATTATAAATATATACCTAATATATTATACAATGCGTGTTCCTAAAATAATTATTATGTTTTTCATAAAAAATTAACGATTTTGAGATTCTAATAGATCCTGAATTTTATATTTCTTAAAATGTACTTTCCTAAACTTTAAAATTAAAATTATATATGATATATTTTTGTAAAAAGTTTCTCCATTTATTCCTGTTTGATGTTGTTTCTTTCATTTTTGAATCCTAAATCCTGATAAATTATAACATTGTCCCGATTATATAACGATTTGGACGTGCCTCACAAAATATAAGTTATTCAGCCTATTGATTTTACAGACTTTTAATATTAATAATAACTGGTATAATTTTTACTTTTACATTATCGTTTTCAGTAAATACAGCAGGCTTTATAATATGGTTTACATTATCACTTTTGGTTTGGTTTCGAACTTTATAATCAGATTATAAATCAGAACCTGATTAGTCTGTATTATAATACGGACTAAATTTATATAATATGTACGTATTATGAGTTTTTTAATTACATTTTTGTATCGGGTAATATTTAAATCTATACGATTCTATAGTTTAGGTATATAGGTATATAGGAGTAGGTTAATATTTATCATATTTGTTGTGTAATTGTTTTAATTTTTTCAAAAACATGTTTACGAAAAACAGATAAAAAGGTATTTTAAATGGTTTTAGTGTTAAAATACTTATTATAAAATATTGGAAATGGGAAAATGTATGAAAAATAAAACTTTGATATTTTTCATAAAGAATGTATATAATATATAATATATATATATATATATATATATATTAGTTAGGGGAGAGAAGACGAAAAAGAATAAGATGAACAAATTAAAAATATTAATAAAAGTATGACTGTGTAATTAATATACCTAGTAATATAGTACCTATATTAGCTAAAAAATATGCAAAATCTCCTAATTTTAATTATTATTAATATTACCTATGGATTAACATTTGAATATAGACATAGATTTTAATTAGGTAAGTACTTACAAATTGGATGTGTATTATTGAAATGCATATAGGTATGCATAAGAATAAGCTAATTATAAGTACGTAATATAACTGATCAAAAATATTATAAATAAACTATAGTTGTAAATATATACATAAAGTAAAATAAGTGAGAAGGATAAAAATATGAATTTAAATTATACATAGTAATTATTATTCTAATGTGAAATATTTAATGGAAACTTAAAGCTATTTGAAAAGATATGGAACTCAAATCAAAACCTTTATTTAATTTTTTTTTTTTGTAGTAGGTACTTACCTACCTATAGTACATTTGGGCTATTATCCTCGAGAAATATAATAAATAATATAAATAATATAATATAATATATATAATAAATAGAGACTATTATATTTAAGTATTATATACCTACATCAGCATGTTTTTGGGATTTCTAGGTTCCCCCTCCCCTTGTTAGAAAAACGTCATACCTCATCCTTATTAATTACGTTAGTATTGGTCGGATAACCCCCCCCCCCTAAAATTAAGAATAATGACCTTATTTTAGTCACTAGTTCTAAAAAAATTTAGAATCACTATATTGTTGTTCAATTTGTTGACGTCAGTCTGGTTCTTATTCCCTCCCCTCCATTCTACTTTTAAGAAAATGTCAATTAATTCTAAGCTCCCCCTATATGCTTACGTAATACTTGAATGACCTCATATCACATTCAGCAGTTAATGGTATTACTATACAAATAAATATATTGTATTCCTATTTAATATCCAGTAAATCACATTCTTCAACGAAAAAAAATTTTCGTAGATAGATAAAATAACGTAACATGAATGCTATCATTATTTTATTTATGAATTGACCCTTTAACTTTACTTTTTAAGTTGGGCGGACGACTATAATATATCTACTACGACCATCTGCTAAAACTGCCACTGGACACAAATGCTTATTTTTGTGTAGGTATACTGGTATACAGAGTAATTTATTGTATATTACTGTACAAGATTTTAATATGCAGTTCATAGCTGAAATAAAATCATATAAATTGTAATAATTATTAACACACGAGTACCAAATTGATTAAATGTTTTTAAATGTATCAATGCTCGTCGGTTTTCTTAGATTTCAACTAATTTATTTCGTGTTATGATAAATATATAGATACCTATATAGTCATAATATCAATCAAATTTCATAAATGCAAACACTAATTACTATTTTATATCGTTTTATTTATTAGTTATATAATATATATTATGATTAATAAACAGCTTATTACATTTTCTTAATTTTATTCACATTAATTGCATATACATGCCATATCTACCTATATATGAAAACGAATGCTATTAAAGTACCTACATTTTTATTCCATCATAATAAAAAATAATATACCATGTAAAAAAAAATTATTGTATCTAAACACTATATATACATAGATTATAATAATAAACTTTATTTTTTATTTTGTTTTTAAGCTAATTGATTCGTCTTATGAAATTACGAAATATCAATATATGTATATTACATTTGTCTTATGAAATGGATGACAGAAATCAAAGAAAATGTATTTAACAATTTTATATCATTCTCTCAAAAAAAGAATAGTTATTGTTGAAGAAATTAGAAATAATAAGTAGTTACGGAGATATAAGTAATTTAAGAGTAAAATAACCAAATATTCGATTCCTTTACTTAAATTAATATTTTTTAAATGGTTACTTAGCAATACATTTTAATTTTAAACATACAATAAACATTTTTATTTTAAAATGTATTTGCTTGTATTTGCATGTGGTCAAGTGGTCGAAATGCGTGTTTCGGCGCACGAGGTCCCCGGTTCGATTCCCAGGTTAGCAAATGGGGTAGCTAACAAGATATTCTCATTGATGGCGTCTGGTTTCTGATGCAAGTCGGCCATAATTACCAAACCCGTCCAATAATTTGCTTGCTATGTAGCTTGTAGCTATGCTTGTCGTAGTTATCAAGAACCATCTTTGACTCCCCTAATACGTGAATGTGCAAACATGAGCATATTAGAGTTTAAGAAATAATAGGATGTAAAACTGAATTTTAAATTTAATTTTTTAAATTTCGTTAGTGTATTATAGAATATGTAATAATGACGTAAAATATCAAAATATACATTATTTTTTAGTACAAGAATCTTTTTTTTTGTTTAAGGATTCTTAAAAGTTAAAATATAAGATAGATTGAAAATGAAATACCTTAATTAATAATTTTAATTGCTCCTTAAAATTATCTTGTATATAATTTACTTTGAAATGTAAAATAATATTATAAAGCAAGTGTGCAGGATATATATACATATATATATGCTAGCACTATTAGGTACCATATTTAATCCGGTTCTTTTTTTATACGAGTACTGTGTGAACTTAGCTCTTATATACTGTTTTTATAACTATAATTCACGAATAACTATAAAATCGCAGTTAACTTTAAATAACCGTTTCAAAATATTAGGTATAAATAATAACAACAGTAGTTGTTTAACATTAAAGATGAGAACATTGTTTTCGAAATACGTATTTGTTAAATAAAAACAAATTATTTTGTAGAAACTGAGTATTTATTTATATATATAAATATAAAGTATTATTATTTATTATACTATATATTATAAATAATTAATAATCTTATATACAACTATAATTATAATCTTTTATAAATGTAATCTGCATCTATATAAACTTTGATTAAATATAATTGCACGTTGTTATTAAATAATTATTTCATAATAATTGAATATACATGGTTTATATTAATAATATAATACATTATATACAGGATGATTCACTAACTGCGAGCCACAAATTATAAAGTGTAGGAGGATGCAGGAGGGGGTACTGTCGTAAATTGTCTTTTGCGGTAATGATGTCTCTACTACTCTCATCCTATTAGCTGATCCATATTATATAGTTGGTGAATCATCTGGTATAAATACAATATATTTACAACATGAGTATTATAAATATTATAAGAATACATGATTAAAGTTATATATTAAGAGGACGCCAGACCAATAATTTTCAGAAGTAAAAACATGTCTACAAAAAATAAACGAAATCACCTCTTAAAGTGATTTTAGAGGTAACATATCTATTATAAATTATAAAATAAATAAAAAATAATATTTTGGAGGCAATCTCATCGGTATTTTGAAAATATTAACTACTAAAAAGTTATTTCCATTTAAAAAAGTAAGAAATAAGGTATTTTATACATACAATATTGAACAATATAATTAAGTACCGTAAAACACCAATGGATTGTTTCTGAAATATTGTTCTTTATATATTTTATAATAGGTGTACCTTTATTATTACCTTTAAAACCATTTTAAAATGTGTATAACCTTTTTTTTTGTTTTTCACAAACATAATTTTGAACAAATATCATGGTGACACAACAATAAAAAGTGGTACGGATATGGGACTATTTTTAGATTACTATTAAAAAATGTATTTTAAAATTTTTTTTTAATAAATTGTTACATTTTCATTAAAATTTTTTTTATTAAATTGCCTATACAGGATCCTTTAAAAATGTATGGTTTGGTGGTACTAATTACTATATATTAAGTACGTTATAGTATTTAATACGATAAATTATTAAATAAAATGTGTGATTATGTCTTGTATGATCGATCTGTTTTTTTTTTCAAAATCTACCTATTTTAAAAATTGTAAAAGGTAAAATAGGTTAGATATAATGTATCATCTAGAAGAATATAAACATAATATTGTTGTTGTATTATTTATATGTACATTATTTAATGTATTACTTATTTATTTTATTATATTAATAATGAATTTATAAAATAATATACGCATGCAGGCTAGTAGTTGAGTTCTGTATAATTACAATACATTTAATTACATTTTGTAAATTATAATATTTATTTAATTATACTTTTTAGATTTAATTGACAGTGATTATAGGATGATTTATAATTTTAAATTATTATTTTTTAATTATTATTATTTTTATTTCAAAGAGGATGACTTCATACAAGTTGGATTGAAGTATTGAACTTCGATTTTGATTAAATAACGCTAGAAAAAAAATTACAAATTACAAAAAAAAAATAAATATAGTTTTTCAATCGTTTATTACAGCCTTTGAAATTCGTATTTAGAAAATCGAAATTCAATCCTACCTGTAAAATATTTTCTTTTGATTTAAAAAAAAAAAAGTCTGACTATATTAAGAGACATGAGCGTTTTTCCTGTGAGGAGGGTTGTTTACGCGTATAAAATAATACTGACACCGGGCCGTAGAATGGAACTAAAATAATTATTTATTTATTTATGTATGTATAAAAAGTATGTGCATATATAAATATACCTATGTATAAGATAATAATAAATAAAAATAATACATTTGAAACAGTTTTCCATATTATTATTATGATAAATATTAAAATTTACTTCTTTATATTAGGTAAGTATCTAAAATTGTATAAAATGTATTTACAAAATTGTGTTAATAAATTATTGTATTCCAAACCGTTTAAACTCAATAATTATCATAATTTATCATATTGTAGATATATTATTGTTTTATTTTGTTTTCGGGTATAGGAGTCGAACAGTAGTTTTGAAGTAAAGAGATTTTTGATAATAAATTGGATCTAGTAGGTAGGCACTTTGAAGAGGTCAGTTTTTGATTTTACTATTATAGGTTTTTTAAGCATAAAGAAACACTACATTTTTAACGGAAATATTTTATAAATGTGTTGGGAAAACAATAACGAAAAAACGAAGTTTTAATAAATAAAATTGTTATAGTTACTTTTTTTTTATAAAAATATTATACTTACAGAGTTTTGCTGAGAATCGTCTCAAATAAAACGTTTAATCTTTACTTTAAAATTTAAAATAATAATAATACATTATCTTACCGAGGACCGAATGGAAAAGGACGATATATTATACTTCTGCAATCTATATCTGGACTTTTTAATATTGTAATTTGTAATTTAAATACGGACAAATGATGTACTTTGTCTTAAAATACATTATGCATTAATTCATTATTTTTACATTATCTACATTACATTATTCGATTAGTTTTATTTGCAGTCTATCCCCGAATGCATGCAAATTAGACACTAAACATTTTATTTTTTAGTGTATGCACTTCCGGGTACTGACTTCTGTTTATAAGCTTATATACCTAGTAAAAATCCTCGGAAGCTAATCGCGTTTACAGCTCGTCGTCATTGAGCTTCTAAAACTAACCATCCATCAAGGCCAATATGCATTATATTCTTAAGTAAACACAATAGCACAAAAAATCTGGTAGATAATTTTTTAAATTAATTAATTTTTGTTGGCATTCATTCATTATATTCAGTATCTACATTGTTATAAAGTAAATCATAATGTTGATAGTAAAAAATCATATATAATTCATAATACTCAACATATAAATAGGTAGGTATGTATTATATTATAGAAGGTTACACGAATAGCTAAACCTAATAATCTTTTAACAAATTATGATAAGGTATATGCGATTAATTAATAAATATAAAATTTCATTATTTATACCTATGTAGTTATATGTACTTTAGGAAAATTATTTCGATTGAGTTCCTAAATACCTATAGTTTTAGTCTTTGTCGTCCATTAAGATTTGCTTTTGGATGATTTAAGATAGAACCATGGTTGGTGACTATGCGGGCATATATTTAATATTATAGACGTACCTATACGAATATTAGAAAATCAACCTCATTGGATCTACATAAATGTGTATTATTTGATTAATTATAAATTAATAGACAATAATACAAAATTATTATTGTTATTTTTAATAACATGTTCATTATATAAATTTTATTAATTTATATCCAGTAATGAACTGGTAAGGGCTAGCTGTTAACTGTTTAAGTATCAGCATCCCTTCACTGAAATTTTAATTTGGGCCCTAAATGTTTGATATTTATGACTTATGTTGCCATAATATATTTTTAATTCATTTTATGTAATAAAACTAAAAACACCAGGATTTTAAGAAATTAATTTAATATAGGCAATTTTAAGTGTAAACATTTATTAAAACCGAGTAGTTTACATCTATACAGCTTTTTCAACACCTAATTAATTTAAATGAAATAATGTAAATTTTTTTGAAAAATAAAAACTTTAACTGTGTTTGTTTAAACAGATTTTTTGATTACTTAAATATATTGCTAATATTTATGTTTAAAAAAATCATTTTTTTTTTCATATTTTAGATTTTGATCTTAGCGTTGAATGTATACTTATTGATTTATACTATGATGTGTTTCATCTACTTGTTTTTAAATATCTAAGTGAAAGAGAGTTATGGCTCTTTTTAATCACCGTTAGTGTTCCATTAAAAAAAGAAAATAGAATGGATAGGTATACATAGTTATTATAACTTGTTGGCATTTGTACACAAAAATATTTGTAAAAATTAAGAAGTTTCCTTGTGTTCTTTCTTAATTAAGCACTGATTAAATGGAAAAATTATATATTTTTATTTTATAATAAAATATGCCAGCTATAAAATATATTCTTTTTATCTTTTTAATTTTTGGGAACCCATATAAAAAGTTCATACACATGGGTAATACGTTATTATAAGCGATGTAATATCATTTTATCCTAACAACTCAATCTGATATAATGTAGATACTGATGATTATATAGTTTAGAAACTTGAATAACAAGTTTTATACTTACTTTTATACATAATATACATATTTATCTACGGCCTACGTAGATAAATGTACCTATCTACGAGTATCTTATCTGATAAGAACTTGGGAAATATTTTTTCAAATATTTAGTAGATGTAATAATGTTTAGGTATATAAATGTATAGGTACAAAAAATTATAACAGTGGGTATATTGAATATTTGTATTTATGGAAAACGGAATGTATATATAGTGTTTTATAATTACGAAAAAGAAGAGCTTTGTGACTTTGTTACTAGTGAATCGCTTTATAGGGAACATTCTTACATTTATATACTTATCTATAATATAATATTGTATACAAATAAATAGCGTATTATCTCGGATAATGTAATGGAATACAGCTACGCCTACTATCGGTAGGTATCTACTTTTTAAAAGTTAAATTATTTGAAATAATTTTTAATTTTCGAACGGAATATATAAAAAAAAAGAAACGTGTCTACCTACCGACCTAATCGACCTATAACTATAACTATACCTATGCTTATCTTAATCTATAAAAAAAAAATTAGTACCTACCTACTCATAAGGCTATCTGGCTATAAAATAATATTATAATAATTATTAATAAATAATATTCGTTACGAATCACATATTATTTAGACGACATATACTGATACACATCATATTGTAATGCATAGTCGCATATTATACAAGACGTATTAAAAAATACCCATATTACATATTGTATAACCAGTTAAAAATATTCGTAATTTTAACCAATATACATTTCGTAATATAATACATACATATTTGGAAGGTCGGGCGACGGGCGTTTGTTTTTATTCTCTCCAAATTCGACGTTATACACAAAATTATTATTATTATGACAACACGATTCGTTGTCGCTTACGACGTATTTCGCGGACGCGGTGTACCGAAAACAATAAACAACTATATATAGAGCGACGCGAGTTTTACATATTATTTTTTTTTCGCGTTCAACGTATTATTATACATTTATACATGACGTGTATAGATTTCAACGACAATATATTATAATAACAATATCCGTATATTGTCATTATTCCATTGTTTTATCGGATGTGCACAAAATTCGCGGACCTGGTGATAATTCGATATTATGATGTTATAATAATTATGTACTACGTTAAACTGTTGGGTATAAAACAATTATACGGATATTTTTTCCGAAAAAAATTTGGTTGTTCGCCGCCGTTTCGGTTTTCCCCGCGGACGACCACGGCCACCGCACGCTCCCGCCCATCCGCCGGAGCGCACGTGATCCATCGCTACGAACCGAAACCGTCTCCCTCGCGCCCGACACACACTTCAATATCGGTTAAACGCACGTCGCGCGCGCAGGTGTTGTCGTCGGTCTCGTCGGTTTGTTCGTTTCGCGATTTTTAACGTTTTGTGCCCCGGCCGGACCGTTTGGTTTTTATTTCGTACTTTTTTTCATCCCAGTGTTTTTTTATATTATATTACACTAGGGCACGAATGGTGAAAATGTAAATAAAATTAAAGTTCACGCGAAAATCCGAAGTGTTAATATCGCGTATACCGGGCGCTATGTCGCGTTATTTATATACGCATTTATAAACATACCTATATAAATTATAATTATACATGGATCATTACGATGGCCTATGTTGTTTGGCGAGTTCTCCGGAAGAAATATTTGAAAGTCAGAGGTGGATTCAATATGAACAGTCTGATGGTACGTACCTACCTATACGTATGTATAGCCGCAGTGTTTATTTCAGACACAATGTTCCTTAGGGGGGGGGGTATCAAAATTTTTTGGGATTCTAAAAAAAAGCTATAGCACCGTGTTTTCTTTATTTTAATTAGGTATGTATTAAATATAATTGGGGCGTATACATTTTTTTCCAAGGGGATTACCCCCCCCACTTTCCACCCAGGTCATCCCCCTGAAATAAACACTGCCTACAGGCTATATTATATATGTATCTACTTTATATATTACTTATATTTTACGATTTTGATAGGTAGATAGATATAGGTAGTCGTCCTCGCGTATACCGGTGCAAGATAACAAATATTTATCTGTACAAACAATATTTAGGTATAGCAAATTATTGTTAATCCTATAGTATTGATATCTACGTGATTCAGTGATTGTGTACCTACAATATCTACTGTCAGATAAACGTATCTATATTTATTTTTGTATTATTATTTACCTACTATGTAGTATTATATACCTGTATATTTACAAACATACCAATAAAATACAATTTTGTTCAAAGTAGATATAGTTGTAGGTGAGCCTGTACGGTTTAGCATATAGAATATGGGTATATAGGACGACATATTGTCATATTATCATTAAAATTATTTCTACATGTCATAGATTATCGGTTTTTTTTTTTTATTAATTATGACTATAGGTCATTATATCTTAAAATCAATCCATTGTTCATGAAATTGGAAATAAAAACCCAATTTTATTATGTTGCACACTTGTAAACGACTTAGGGCTTCATAATATTTTGTTTGGCTTTTTAGGTTAGGACATATAGGTAGGTACTCGATATTAGAATAAAAACGAGATGACAGAATCGAATTTATCGATCATCTTAAAAACTCGAGTGAACATTGACACACAAAATATAACGTTATAGCAATGTATAAAATTTAATGTAGCAATTCATAATATTAAATAAATTTTCTAGAAATGTATTTCAAATTACAAATAGGCTTCATTTTTAATTTATTGCGGTAGTGGTTATTGGTTATACATTTTATGAACTACGGTCTACGCCTATGAAAATTCGGTTTCATTGTTTCTATTAGAATTTTTTGTGTGGATGAAAATTGTATTCTAATGTACATTATGATAACTAATTAATTAACTATACGATTTTAATTGAATTGATTTAATTGTAACATCATTTTCGTGCGTGAATACACGTATTTATGCAAGTTTAAATACTACCTATATCATCACAGCAAAATATAATAGCTATTGGTATATAATTACCTAGTTCATACACATTATTGTAATTTATTTAATTTATAATTTTCGTATTTACTTATATTATACTTATACCTCTTATTATTAGCTTTTCTGTATAATTGTGACATTCAGATTTTACTTAGATAATTCATCTAAATTCTGTAACTAACTGATTAACTAACTATTTGTGAACTAACAGTTTGAAAGCAATCGAAATCGAAAATACTAATAAATTGTTATTTACCTAATATAGTTACCTATATAATTTATGGGGGATTTTTTAAAATAATTTATTTATCTAGTACCTAGGAATATGTATATGTAACCATCTATCTATTTAAAACTATAATCATTTGAACGATTTTTGAAATATTTTCTAACTTGGCAAATCCATAAAACTGTCACGTAATATGATTGATTGTAAACACTGAAATTTATAATTAATTAAATAATTAACAGTCTAATACATATTAACATTTTGAAATTTTTTTTTAAACACATTTTGTCACTATGATGAAGTTATTTATATGTACCTATCTATTTTCTAAAAATAAAAACGTTAAAATATATTTAACGTAATTGCGTACACCTTCACAAACGCATCTAACAAAAAATATATAGTAAAATAAAAAATAAAATGTGTACCTCGGTACTTACTAAGAAAAAGTATTAAACAAGTGGGAAATCAAGCATTAGATAGGATAGGATAGGATAGACCTATACCTATTTGGGGATAAATAAATACCTACCTATGATCTATATAGGTACTTTGTTAATTTTTTATTAAAATTATTCTAAAAAAGGACTATATACTTACACAGGTAATAATTAATATGTATGTTTACTTGTCAAATTTGTATGTTTTTAAATTGTATTAATTAAATAACGTTGACATTTTGTGTATGTATTTCATATATCGCGACGTCGGTACTTATATACCTCATTCGTTAGGATTGTCATTATGCAATTGAATATATTATAGTGTACGTTCATCATTGATGAACAATTGCACCATGGCAATTTTATCTTGTGCAAGAACACAATGAAAACGTAGGATTGGAGGTCTTCTAAAATCAGAATAGATGACTAACGAGTGTGTTTTACGTAGGTTTTTAGTATGAATAGGTATACTGGTAATATGAACAAACGAAAAATATACAAATTTTGTTATAGATGTTGTTTAAAAAGAATATAATTACTAGTTATATAATTACGACAATTTATTATTATATTAGAAATTTATTAGTACATTAGAAATTAGAATGCTTTCTTCTAAAGTATTTTTTTTCATCTATGATTTACCTATTTGGAATCGTAATTTTTATATTTGAACATTGATGTTTTTGGACTGCATTGGTGATTAGTGATTACTGATTGTCATGGCCCAGAAGAGCCATTTGGGAAGAGGTCAGGGTATGAATTCGCGTACCTACTTATGATTTGGATTTTATTACCATAGATCAAAATTTTCTTTTTACTTTGTCCAATGTTTAAGAAAAAAAAGTTTATTTACATTTTAGTAGCCAGTATTTATTACTTACATTAAAATTAAATTACCGATTTTAGGATTCGATTTTTAAAATAATCATGAAAAATATATGAAAATAAATTAGTTTTCTTTACGTACCTATTTATTAAAAACTTAATAGCCAATCAAAACTCATTGTTTTAAATCTAGTTTTAAGTACGAATTAAAGTATTATCAAATATGAAAAAAAAATTCTATTTGTTTTTGATTTGGAAGCATTGGATAGATTTATAGAAAAATCGTTTTTTTTTGTTCTGTGGGTAGAAATTTATTTTTAACGTATGTTTTTCATAAATCATCATTATTTAGTCAAATATCTTCTATTATTTGGATTCACAAAAATAATCGAACATCTGTTTACATGGACCAAAAGCAATGGTCCCCCACACATATTCGTGTCTGTTTTGTATAGATTATACTTGTGTAGGCAATACATTGTTGTCTGTGGTGATATGAACGCAGTTCATGACCACTTTCTTGTTAACGATAGCTAGTTGTAACCTATATTATGTATGCTTTATATAATAATACTAATATTAGGTATATTCATTTTTACAACAGAAAGAGTGTAAGGCTTACTTATTTTAATTAGTATGGTTGAATGTGTTCTCGACATAAAAAAATATTCATTTTGATATTATATTTTCATATGACTCGAGGCGTTGTCAAATTATTTTTATCTATTGATTTAAAACCCTAATATAAAATAAAATAATTAATATGAATTGGACTAGATAATTTAGATTAAAATATTGAATATTAAATGTGTTTTTAGATGTGCATTTATAGGTATATCATATTATCGTAAATACTACCTATAGGTATGTCTTCTATAGGTACCTATATAATATACGAGTAGGTATATAGTTATTTCAGGCTCTTGATAATTATTAAAAAATAAAATGATACTTACAATTATAATTATTATTGTTGTATCTATTTAATTAGATATTATTTGTTTCATATTGGTACTACTTCTTATATAAAACGTGTGCGTGTGTAAGTGATGAGGATGCAGGAGATTGAGTTCTGTTGGGAGTTGAGGACTAGGGTGGCCGACCCCAAATAGTTTGGATAGAGGGCGGAGGAGAAGTTGAAGAAGACGAAGAAGATTTTTATTAATATTAATACAAAATAGTTATTACATTATTTGTTGTTACAAGTGTATTTTGAATTAGTAATTATTTTTAAATAATTTAATCAGTACCATTGTAAATTGTACATAATTTATAAATCAAAAAGGTAGAAACTCGGAGGGTTAGGAATTAGGATAGTATATTTTTTAGGGGACATACTAATTGCCACCTGATGTTAAATAGACTGGTAATTCTTATACGAATTGCCTCCGGACTACATACGAGTTGCTTCTTAAATAAATCTTAAATTTTATCGTAACCATGATAATCACAAACCATTAACTGAAGTTTATAAGTATATAAGTATAAGAAATATTTAAAAAAGAAGTCTTAAACTTTACCCCTTTAATTATTACATTTTCAACAATGTTTATGAACAACTTATTATTTTGTTGAAGAAAACTCATGTGGACATTTTTGGGGAGCAACTTGTTTATAATTTTGAACTACCTTACTATTTTTTAACTAACCTTTTTATTTATTTTTTAGGATGGAAGGAAATTCGTAATTTTGGTAGGCAACTAGTATGCTCCGTTTTATTAATCCAATAATAGCTAAATAAAATATTTAAATTGATATAAACAATATAAGTACCTATATAATATAGTACCTAGGTATTATAGAATATATAGGTATTAAAGTAGTACTAACGTGTTGATTTATATAAATATATAGAATATCGATAATAATTTTATTATTATTTAAAGTATAGGTATACTTATTTAAAATTTTAATTAGGTACAATTAGGAAAACCATGTTTTACTCAGAATATATTTTACAAATACAATGATTTAAAATTAAAAAAGTAATAATAGTTGCTACATATGGTATATACAATAATAATAACTCATATAGGATGTGTGATAAAAAAAAGTTCGGGTACTAAATTCATATCTGCTGAAAATCAACCAATCAAAGAAAAACAAACATAAAATAAAAGTAGGGATATTATTATTTTATTTTAGTCACATGCTACAAATGATTGAAATCGTTAGGTAATTAATCTTTAATTTGTTCGCTGTTTTTGCTATGGTGAAGTGTAATAAAAATTTGCGTTCTTGAAGACTTAAATTTTGTTTTAACAAAATTATTTGTTATGGGTTAAAATTTACTGACAAAATAATAAATAAACATCCCTTTTATCCAACTCTTTATTTAAAAGAAAATTATTTAAATACAATATTAATAGTTAAATAATAATTATATATATAAGCATTATATTAGGTTTATAATAAAGTATTAGTGAAATTGCGTACTATCAATAACTACCATTTAAAATAATAATTTAATAAAATTACATTTTTTTTTACATAATATGTTCATTTATCAAGTAGATTTGAAAAATACCGATTTTTCCATTTCCCTAAACTCTAACCTTCTAAACTCAATTCTTATAAAAATTTAAAATCGATGTTTCAGGTTTATTTTTAAGCGGAAGTCCTAAAATGTGTACACGATATTAAAACTCATTCTTTGAACACAGCAAAAATCTAAACAATCTAACTATTTTTGAAGCCTATAAGAACATTTACATTTTACGTCAATATTTGTATTTACAGCGAAATTTATGGAATTCTTAACTCTTTAAAATATTTGAATTGATTCCAGATTTTTTTAATATTCTACAGTTTTATTGTTGCCATTTTTCATTAAAACTTATAAAATCTTGGATTTATTCATCACTCTCAACTAGATTCAAATATTGGCTGTTTTAAAAATAAATATTGATTTTTGGGGTCAATTTTCAAGATTATAACCTGAAATTTGTACACAGCTATATTAAAATGTATAGGTAATTAAAATTAAATAATTATTATTCCCATTCTCAGAATTTCATTTAGAATATTTAAAAGAGTGTCCTCCCCTAAATCAAGTATAGCAAATAAATCAGAGCAGTCCATCTTGTATAGTTTTAATATGATATTTAAGAAATATTACACACACACTCAAAAGTTCTCTAAACGTAATTAGTGTATCTGTTAAAATTCGTTGAAAAGCTTTGGAGTTTAGACATAATTTCAACGTTTTTAGAAGTTAAAAATTAACTATACTACTAATACGCAACTTATTATAAATGTCACAGACCTATTCATTGCTTCGTATGTTTTATTTTTGTCAACTTTGAAAATTTTAGATACTAATTTATAAAGTTTAAACATACACTTTTGTGTAAACGATTTATTTTGTCTTATTTGCCACAGCAAATACGACAGACAAATTTCAAGATAAACGATTTCCACAGTTACTAAAATAAAATAATAATTCGTGAATTAAACTAAATATCTATTACTTTTAATCGATTTTGGTGTATATTTTATCGATTGATTTTTAGTAGAGATATGAATTTATTATTGTAGCCATCCAAGTAATGGACTCTTGACTTGACTTTGCCTACTGTCTAGCTTTTGATTCTTTATGTTCAAAAATGTTTTACATTTTTTCCTGTGTATCATAGTTTAGAAACTATAAATTATCTATTTATGTACTATATGGTATATTTGATGTTTCACAGATTATTTACACATATTATTAATTATGTAATGTTAGGGAAACTCTTGGAAAGAACCTGAAGTAGGTATAATCTTCGTAGTTCGGGTTTATGATAATGTGTCTTAATTAATTATTAAATACATATAATTGTAATTTTTTTTAGACTATTTATTTTGCCATAACAATTGAATCGTATTGTTTAACAGCATTTATTATGCTAATTTATAATAACGCGTAATTAAATGAATGGTGAAATGCTCGTCCATATAAATACTACATTATGGTAACTGTGAGAAGACTACACACCTACGCATAACGTAACTATAATATAGTATATACACCGTTGTAAAACAATAACCATAAAAAAGACCTGTTATCATGGGAGTGGAAACTTGTAAACGTTAAAAATACAAGTTTATTTTAGTTGTATGAAGTAAAAATTGGCTCTTACATATACTTACATACCTACATACATATACTTACATATACAGATATATGATAATAATGGGACAATTTCTATTTCTATATCTTTTGCCATTTATGCGAACTGCAAATATTGTTAGGTAAATACTTATTTAGTACTTTTTGACTCTTTAGTAGAACGTTGATATATACTGTATAAAATATAATAAATAATACCCAATTAATTGTTTAGAATTTTATATTGAAAATTGTTAAATATCTTACAGTTTACTAGATGTGTATAAAATATAAATATTCAAATATTGACATTTTTATTTTGTTTAACATACATCTTGATTCGCATTTTTACATGGTTTATTCTCGTGGGAATTGCGTTTTGAGTAAACCACCGAAGTGGGCGTATTGGACATATTTCTCTTTTTTAATGTGGGATTAATCATCTCACATTAAAAAAAATCATTTTAAGTGGTATTCAGTCTGTTATAGGCTAACGTAAATGTAGTTAATTTTTATAGTTTTGGAAATTTTCTAAATTGACATACCTACTTAATGCATACCTACATAAAACTTACATAATTTTCAATTTATATCCTATGTACATGAACAATTTTGTATCATATTTGATATTTTAAAAATTATTCTGAGGCTTAAAATATACTTTAAAAGAAAAATATAGAATATATACATACAGCATTTATTATTATTTTTTGCTGTGTTTATGTTTATACCTAAATACTGATAATATGATGTGTAATGTGTACCAATATATATATATATATATATATATATATATATATATTATATATAATCTAATTATTTACAAACTACCATTATTTATTACTCTTAATAATAATTGAGATAAATTAAGTAAAATGTACAAAAATCTATATTTTATAGGTTCTGAGTAAAGCGAGGAATGTACCTATTGGTTTTAAATTTAAGCATGTGTTTTTTAAAAAAAAAAAAGTGTAGGTCTATATTTTTTTGGGTAGGAGTCGAGCAGAAGTTTTAGATTAAAGAGCAAATTGGTACTTTAGAGAGGTAATTTTTCGGTTATAGTAGTTTTATTAAGCGTATAGGAATACTATTTTTTATAATGGAAAGATTTTATAAATGTAGGGGAAATAACAAAATAACAAATTATCATGATTACCTATTTATTAGATACCTATATTTTTAGATTTCTAAATATATTAGTTTTCTAAACATAAGTTTAGACCTGGCACGTAGCCAAGGGAGGGGTCTAAAGGAGCGGGCCTCCTTAGAAAAGTCAGTAGCACCGAGTTGGCCCTTTCAGTGTTTTAAACCTTTTACATTACTTATAGAAGTTTTTTATTTTATGTAATTTACACTTGCCTGCAGCAAAAATAAACATAAATATTTTGATATAACTTCTTAGCTATACCTATATGACTTTTTTGATTCTCAGTAGTATGAGGCAGCTAGTAGTTTTGCAGTGATATTTATTTCATATTATTTTAGTTTTGTCAAGATTGTTTGCATAGGATTTTGTGTCAGATGCCGCGACAATTCTAACTGGTCATATAATATGTACACTTATACCTAGCAAGCGGCCAATTTTTGTTTTCATCACAATGTCACAAAAATATATAGGAATGATTAGAAATTTTAGATTTTACTCTTAAAAATATATCTCCAGTCGATAATTAATGTTTAAAAGATTGTGGGAGGATTTTGGAAGATTGTCGATGGAGAAATATAAGAAAATAAAAGAACATGATGTGTTACGTATAATGTTTTTAAAAACAAAATATGTAGAATCAATTTAAGTACTTATTTATTTAGATTTTTATTTAGAACATTAATCCCATTAAACACATTTATTATATAGGTACAAATCAAGAATATGTTTTAGGTGCAAAAAAAGCACAATTTACTACACCCTTGCATAATTCATTCATTTATTTATCGTTACATGTGTGAGGTGTAATTATCCATTTCCTAGTAGTAAATGTGATTAGGATCGTACTTTTAAAAGGATATTTTCTATTTTTTCGATAAACATAAACATATATGAAAGAAAACTAAATCGGGAAAGCAAAAGAGCAAGTTATTTCCTATAGTCATTTTGAAAAATTTTTAAATGTCACAGAGTATGTATTTTACTATTATAATATTTGAAGAAATGACTTCTAAATTCAATATAATATACATAAATATTCTACCCCACGAGTAAAAATACTTCTATGGCAAACTGACCTGATATTTTTTTGCTCATCAACTGAAAAGGGCCAAACAAATGTGGCCCTCGTGGAAAAAATTCTGGATACGTGTCTGGTTTAGACACCTTATATATCCGTTTTGTTTATGTGTCTATCTGTCCACATGATGGTTACTAATATTATATAGTTATGAGTTGTTTATTTGGTTACCAGGGATGTTATATTTATTACATAATTACGAGGAACGTTGTTGATTTGGTTACTAGGGAGATATATATTATTTGTGGTTTGGTTTTGTGATTATTGTTTAAAATACGTTTAGAAACCTGGGATTTAGCACGCTGACAGAGTAGGTTTTTTTAAACTTTTTTAATAATATTATATTGATCTTTGCTCAGAATCGTCTTACGAATGCAATGATTTATCTTAGGTTTCAAATTTTAAATATTGCTTTATTCTTTGTTCATTCTCCTGTCTGAAGACTAAATGAACAGTTTAATATTTTCTTTTTACAACTATTATAAAATAATTATTTAAGATTAACTGATATCGTTTTATAAATGCTATGAAGTAATATTGAAAAAGACCAAGATAAAATTTTACTACTTCGCAGTTTATCTTATAAAATGTAAAGTAAGCGAGTTATTAAATGTATTTGTTACATAATATAGCCTATATATGTATTATAAGTTATTTATTATAGTTACTTGGTATTTTTTTTTTTAACGGTTAGTTTTGCATATCTAATTAAATTTTAATATTAACGATTGATTATTTAATTAATAATACAAATACAATACAATAAATACAAATCAATAAAGTAAATTACGTGTTAAGAGGAAACTATACTCGCATTTGCTGTCAGCGCTTAGCTATAATGAGCAATATAAATAAAGTAATGTTACTTATCAAAAGTGTGGTGTTTAGATATAATTTAAAGATGAAATTCCTATGACCAATATTAAAGAATGAATTATTTTTGAGAGATCCTTGGGTATTTTTCGTAAAATATCGTCTGATAAAAAATTACTAGTTAAAAATATAAAAAAAACTAAAAATGGTGTGACAATTTTTACATGGTATCTTTTCAGTAGACATTATTGTGACTTAATTTTAAATTGCATTAATTGAGTTTTTTAGTTTAATTTGATGATCGTTATTATATTTACGATTTACCCAAACGAGCTATCAAGTTTTTACTCTAAGAGACCATGAAATTTTACCTAAAGGTAGGTAATATCAAAAAGGCTATATGTACCCAAACGTCGTTTTCTTTCCATACCAATATTAATATTTTTTAATTTTAAATTTATTGTGAGCGTAGAGGTGGCCGCAACGAGCTGATGGTATTTTTCGTATAGTTATTATATTTTAGATTTTGAGCTTAACGATGAATGTATTGATTTTACAATGATGTGTTTTTTGTTGTTGTATGTACCTACACACTTTTTCGGGTAGAAGAAGTTAAGTATAGGAGTTTTGGGGTAGCCTTCTGGTAGAAAATTCGTTATAGACTCTAGTTGGTACTTTAAAGAGGTCGGTATTTAATTTTCCTAGTATTTTTCTTTAGTATAAAGAAAAATTACCGAAAATAACCGATTATTGTTATAAATTGGAAAATTATATTATTAAAAACTTAAAGTTTACACTAAATATTTACAATCTTATGATTAAAAATTTTTTTTTATCATTTTTCAGTAATTTTTATAAAATTTTATAATTGATTAATTTGTTTATGCATAATATATATATGAATATACTTTTTTATGTTACCTATACATATTACATTTATTGTTGTTGGTATTATTTTAAAAAGGTAAATTTTCGATTTTCTCAGTAGTTTTCAAACACAAAGGAAAACTATCGAAAACAATAGTAAATTAATTATAAATCGGAAAATAATGTTACACCAAGCTTTGTTTTATCGAAAGAAATGATTTATCTTTGCTTTCAAGTTAAAAATATATCTATCTTCTTCTCCTACTAACTGGCTTTTACAATGGTTTTCATTTTTATTTTTCATTTTTCTGTGAGCAATTTTTCAATCAGAAGAAGTCGAGTAGGAGTTTTGGCGTTTGTATTTTAACGATAGAAAATTTGTTTTAGTTGGTACTTTCTGATTGCTTACTGATTTTCCTAGTATTTTGCTTAAGCATATAGAAAAACGATACCTTTTATACGGTATATGCAGTATGTAATATCTTATAAATAAAAAAATAACAAATAAAGAGTTGTTATGGTAACAGATTTTTAAAATGATATTTATATAAAATATATAATATTTTATATTAAAATAAAAATCTATTATATTATAAAATATATAATATCAATGATGTATGGAACAGAATGTTGGGCAGTAGATAGAAAGATAGAACAGAGAATGAGTGTTGCTGAGATGAGAATGTTAAGGTGGATGAGTGGAGTTACTAGAGAGGATAAAATAAGGAATGAGTATATCAGAGGTAGTATAGGGGTAGCTACGATAGTAGACAAAATGAGAGAGAATAGGTGAAAATGGCTCGGGCATGTATTAAGGAGGGAAGAGACTGAGGCAGTAAGATTAGTAAGGGAAATGCATGTTGTTGGTAAGAGGGGGAGAGGAAGACCGAAAAAGAGATGAGGGGATGTGATGGCGAGTGATATGAGGAAGGTGGGAGTAAGTGAAGAAGATGTGGGAGATAGAGTTAAGTGGAAGTGTAGGACCAGGGTGGCCGACCCCAAATAGATGGGAGAGAAGGCGAAGGAGAAGAAGAAGACATTTATGGTAGGCGTAGATATAGATTGAAAATACCTAGGTATTATAATGAACGATTGAACGAAATGAACGATATGTATGGAATACAGAATAACATACAGTTCGTTCAATGCGAACTGGTTCATTTTAATGAACGATGAACGATGAACTAGTTCACCAAAATTAACGATTAGTCCCATATCTAATACATAGTGTCCCTAAAAACAGTATGACCACGATTAAAACGTTTAATGTTGTAGAATATATTGTGGTATACACTGGTTAATAATTTCACGATACATAATAATTATCGATAATGTAAATTATTCGAATACAATAGTATTTAGATACTGTATACCATATTATTATTATCGTTTATATTTGTATTTAGTTTTACTTATTAATACACTTATCGGACTTGTACCTGATATTTCCATATAACTTGGTATATGTAATATAATTTATGGTTTTACCGCGATCTTATAACATGCACATTAAATATAACCATATAGGTTATAGTGATAGTGATATTTGCTCATGACAACTTTTAACACGGGCGAGATATTACTCTATGGACTAGACGAAACGTTTTTTCGTCGGCCGAGTATACAAGAGTAAGGAGGAATTAGCCGTTTGCGCCAAAGGGGGTGGGAGGCAAGGTCGCTTATTTCCACTGCCCGTTTGCGACAAATATACCCGAACGTTTTATTCTCAAGTATAATATACAATACACCCATAGACTGAATAAAATATTTTTTAATTCGTCAATTTTCAGTTTCGATTTCAACATAAAATGAAATCAAAAATGGGCCACTTTTATAAATAAGGTTTCGAATCGGAATCGAATCGGTGTGATGTGTTGTATTGTTGTCCAATAGTAGTCTATATCAGGGGTCTCCAAACTACGGCCCGTAAAAAATCTATAAAAAATCTAAAAATATGTGTTATCTCAGTACAGAATCGTGAGTTTTAATATTTTTTGAAATAAATAGAAACAGATCACCTAGTAATACAGCATATAGCAGTTCAATGACTCAGCCATGTTTTTATCATGATTTTTTGAGATAAGAAATGAAATTTTAATTTTATATTAATTGAATATAATATCAACTAGTTTAAAATAATTTAAGACAATTTTTTAGAAATATTTCTGGAAAACCCGTATTTTTTCTAAAATACGAGTAAGAACAGTATTAGTGTTATGGCTTTCATAAGCCGTAAAAAAATAGTGTACAAAAAACATTTTGGTTAACGAAAAGGATAAAAAGCAAAGTACGTAGTGTACCTAAGTAAAAATATTGATACATTATTGTAAATAATTTGACGTATTTCACGGTTTGCTTTGAAAATTGAAAAAACGAAATTTCGAAAATCCCTGAGCTGAACGCACGATTTTCCACGATAACCCGACGTCAGTGCCACACACCACAATATACGGTGACGGATTATCACGCGATACGAACGTATCAATTTCGCGGAGTTCGTTACGAAGCCATTTAACTTGGCCGTACTCACGTGTCATGTATAAATATAAAAAAAAAATAACTTAGGTCGTTTTCCACCGCCACCTTCTAAGTTTTTTAAGTATATCGATTTTTATTATAAACATCCAACGCCGCACCGTTAACCTAATTTCATTGTTGCCGACGAGTATTTTTATACTTCTTCTTTTGCAGTATTACTCAACATTTCCCCACAATAATGTATATATATATATACATATATAACACCCACTTCTAGACAATTGCTCTATTACTAATCAAATCTCTCTAAAAACTATGCGGTAAATTCGGGAACTTCAAAAGCCCAAAACTTCCAAGCTTCTGTCAGGTTAAATCTAATTTCACCATAATTACATTAATCGAATACCGTATATAGGTACGAAAAATTGGAAAATCGGCGTGGGCCCTCCTAAACTGCATTCTTTCCTACCTATAATGTAATAAAATACACGAGCGTCTGTTTGGAGACAGAAAATCCGAACGGCTGCAAAATGGCCGACTAAGATATCGTATGTTCCTTATCTCTATCACTAAATAAAAATTGCATAGATGATAAAAGAATGGATAGGCCATGTCTATATTAGCAAAACAAGGGGTCACGATCCGGAATGGGGAAGAGAGAAATACTGTGTTATTATATAGCGCTCTCACTCCAGCTTATCATAAATTGTATTTCACAACATAGATAATAAAATATATAAATACGAATACATTACTTATACAATTTATAATGTACAAGTATTATATCTATACTTACTTAAATAAGTAACCTTTACAAAGTCTTGAAGTGCGTTAAAAATTTCTTTGCAAACTTCCTATACAAACAAGCTTATCGTACATTTTGGTACACGAAAAAGATACTGTAATGATGAGTAAGATTCTTCAGTTGCAAATAATCTTAATGTTATTTCAAGCTTTATTTTAGCAGGCATAGCATTTTTTTTTTCAATATTATTTTCAAGTTTATTCAATGACAACTCAAATTGTCCACTACTCATTCTCATAAAGTTTTTAAAACTACACTTATCTTCATCTCTTAATTCATTTAATTATGTATTCGATACTCCAAGCAAATTTCGCCGCATTATCCATTTGCGCACCCATATATTTTTTCTTTTTTTTCAGAAATGTACTTTGCACATTCCTGAGCAACACAATTCCACACATATTTAATACAACGTTTACAAAATATGGATCCATTGTAAAAAAAAAAAAAAACACCAAACCGAACAATATCACCACTCCTAAAAAAAAAAAATACCTATACAGCACGATTTTAAAGAACTTTAAAATTCTTTAAAATCGTGCTATACAGTAATAGAATACGTATTTCGCCCCTGAGATATGGATTCGGATATAAACTAATAACCACGTCCGTGGTATATTGACAACAGACAATATAAACACTTTCATCCGTATTCTTATCAGTGGGATACTACCCGTGAGCCACGAACGTGACTACTCTGAAAGGTGTAAACTGGGCTTTAATCATTAACTAATATCTATAGTATCCATAACATTTTTTATTTAGTGATATCATGTATGGAACACGTGATATCGAAGTCGGCCATTTTGCAGCCATTCCGATTCTCTGTCTCTAGATTTATATAAAATACAATGTGATAATTACGATACACGCGGCTCGCTCTTTTCATAAAAGAGTCTGTGATTTTGACTACCTGTCTGTAAATTTTTTCTAAAAAAGTATATTGGCGTGCTGTTAAAAACTCGTAATTGATATGTAGCCGCTGATTCGCTGTCTATAACCTTTATTTATTTTTGCTCATCGCCCACCCCATTATAGCCCTCCCCCCGAAAATGTTTTCTTTATACCGGGAATATATATATATTATTTTATTATTGTCTGAAAACGCGAAAAATATACGGGTGCATTTCGCGTGCGATTTGATCGGTCGGTTATTGGTAACCGCTCTTATATTAACGTTTTTCAAAAAACCATTTATCAATATCGATGTAATTGAAAAAAAAAAAAACTATTTAATACCCGTTATCTATTGATAAAGTTTTTTTTCGGAAGCAGTTTTAACTTTTAAGCGCCGTTTATAGTAAAAATAGACCATTACGGAAAGTTCGCGATATTGACCAATATACAAAATTTCGCTGTCGGTTTTATGGGCTAAAATTTTCTCGTTAACGTTTCGACCTGGACACGCCGCTGCGACGGGGACTTACGACGTACACGGAAATCTATAGAAATTATTCATTTTTTTTTTTTTTTTTTTTTTTCCCATACTTTACAAACGTATAACATGATAAATCGTTGTCGTTATACGTCGTACGCGTATATATACTATAATAGGTACAGAGAGAAAAACGTCCGCGCGTACGAATATTTTACGAAGGCAATTTATTCCGGGAGCCGTCCCTTTTCGCCGGTCGCGGCTGTTGGCTTTTATAACAATAATAATAATAATAATAATACATAAAGTAGCTGCGGCGGGCGGAAAAACGTGACCTCGCACGAGATGTATTCGTTTTACGACCGCGTCTCGGGGCCTCGGACGGATGCGTTTTTCGACGTGAATTTCCTATCACAATACGAATATAATAATATAATATTGTTATTACGTACGATATTATATGATACGTACGTGGTGTGCATTATATTATTATATTATATTTTTGTCGCGACGTATGCAGGGCCGGCGCGAAGAAATATTCATAGGCGGTGTCTCCAAAATACCGACGAAACACATCTTTGAAATGTAAAAAGGGGGGAGGGGGTGAAAGAAAATCGTCGAATTTTTTCTCTAATTTCGCCTTAGATAGATACGTACTATACGAGTTATAGTTTATGTGTATAGTTAGTGGTGAAAATACCGTTATCATTAATTATAACATATTTTACTGTTTTCTATAGTTGGAAATATAATGTTAAGTAGTAATGCAATTTGGTCGCACTGATTAACGTCCAAGGAGGTTCATTTTAGACTAAAAAAGCGTGTCTCCGAAGAATATTCTTGTGAATAAAGGTATCGGATCTCACAGTGCTCAAAAAACCTAAAAAGATAAAAGAGCACTACCGATTATAAAACAAAAACACTCGAAAGTTGAGATAAGCAGATAAACTAGTATAGTTATAAAAACACCGTCAGTCTTATATAATATTATTACAGTAAAAAAACTGCGATATATTTTAAATTTAGGTGAACTTTTGATACCGCATGTCTTGTATTTTACTTCTTGCTATTTGTAAGACAATTAATACAGACCATTTTTGGTTACGATAAACATCCGGGAGGCAACTCGGATGAAAATTATCCATTTATTTTACATCGGGAGGCAACTAGTATGTCCCGAAACGAAATTACTCTTTGAAAACGTGTAAACAAGAAAAAAAAATATAACAGTTATTAGCATTATGCCATTATACTAAAAAAATCAAGTTTAAAAATAAGTGAATACACGACGTCTGCTTTTACCTACATACTATAATATTTAATAGATAATAGAATAATATCGAGTAGACGTTAGTAGTTCTCTAGTAGTGGTAGTAGTATTTTTCGTACAATTATCATTATATTTTGATTTTATATGCTAAAGCAATTATTTAGATATTTGGTTTGTTATTCTGTGCGTTTGTTTTATAGTAATTTTTATGTGTAATTTATGATACTCGAATAATATATTGTTAATTTTTTAAAATTTTATATATTTATAATTTGTACAAATTCGGGCTGAAATATTTGAAAAAAATAACTTATAAATATTTCACGTTATTGGTTTTTAAGAAATATGCATTAATTTTACATAAATATTCAAGCGTTTAAGTTAAAATTGTAAAAAAAAAATGCGTCAATTTATTATGAATTTCTCGCAAATCATGTCCTAGTATATTATTACTTTTAAACATTTTGAATTTATAATGTATTTTGTTCGTAAAAAGTACGTATTAATAAAATATTGTATATTAATTTTGTATATATATATATATGTACCTATAACCTATAATAACCTATAATACATAATATAATTTACAAGATATTATACCGTTTTAGACCATCACAAAGCAACTAACGTTTGATTCTAAAGAGTATAAATAACAAAGACTAACAAAAAATAAATCACACATAAGATAATATTTTATTGAAAATATTGAAAAATTTTTTTTTGGTAGAAAATCTGGTTATTTTTATTACGACTCGTAATGTAATTTAGTGCCAAATATTTGGTGTAATTTTTAGTGGGATTTCGAACACTGTTCAGAGGAATGCGAAAATCACATCTGGCAATGCTGTTTATAACCCATACGTATGATGTAGGGGCCACATTTGCCGCCCGTGTACATATTGTTATTACTTATTATTGTTCTGTGTCACGATTCACGAACGCGTCTCGCCGGTACGCCGCGACCGCTGGTACCGAATTTAATATATTATATTTCGTCCGAAAACCGAACCACGACTCAGGTATGTGGTTGTACTCTTACAGTACCTATATACTACAATAATACACAGAGGTAATATATATATAAAGAGAGAGAGATGTACAGAGTTATAGCTGATGAGTTTGCGAAAATTCTGCAGGTAGGTAGGTTTACTTTTTTTTTTTTTTTTTATCGGTAAAGATAATATTATTTTTATTTCAGTTATCAATGCGGCATATAGATTTTGAAATAAATAACCCAATCCACATCTATATATGTATTGCAGTGTATGTTGTTATTGTAATAGGTTTTTGTGATGTTTATAATTAAAAAATTCAATATTAAAAAGAAAAAATAACCGTTTAAAAATAATTATAACTTTATCTAGTGCAAATTAGATTGTAATGGGCGGGGGGAGTACGTCCCAAATCCCTTCATTACCTACGCTCTTGACAGATAGCTTTTTTAGATCAAAGATAATATTGTGCTAAAATAGTAAAAATATACATGCGCACATTCCACATTATATAAAGCGTATATTATTGAAAAACTATAAAATCGATGTAGAGAAGATAATATTATGTAGGTACGTCTCTAAAACCGTAGCCCGGCTCCCCTCAACATTGGTCGTACATAAAAAAAAATAAAATAAAACATGTAATTCCTCATTTCTCCTGTGTACTTTAGAACATAATATTACCTAATAGGTTTTCCGAAGATAAACGAAATTCCAATTTATGGGGAGGGGCGCTAATATTTTAAAACACGTTGTCTCAAAACGTTTAATTAAAACTATAAACATCGGTAAAATGGGGGTGTAATTTAGAGTAGTATTGCTAAACATTAGGATATTTATAATATTCATGGATACCTATTTGGGAGAGGGAGTCAAGGAAGGGACATGTTGTCCATATCTAAAGATTACCAGACAGTGAAACCTGCAGTAAATTGTTATTAGGATTTATATTTCATAAGTATTAAAAACGTATAGGCTTTATAATAATTGGTGTACATTTTCGGAGTCTTCACGGGTATTTAAGTAAAAAAACGATAAACTACACTGAAAATACTAAACATATTGAAGCATGTAAAATAAATAAATACTGTAAAGTCGATTATTAACATTAAAATAAAAACTATGTGGAAATTATTATTAATATATTCTACAGTAGTTGAAATGTCAGAATATTTTCGTCAATTGAGAATTTTATAACGGAAGTAGTAGATATGTACTAACACGTTAATTTTGTGAATTGACCGATGAAAAAAAAAAAGGAGTTGATCCTTGGACAGGATAGGGTAGTGTATATTATTATTTTATAGTTAAAAAAAAAAAAAAAAAAAAATGTGAAACCCATCGCATTCTGAAACGAAGCGGTTCTGAACGAAGTCCGGTGTACGTTGTTCTCGAGAGGACCGCGGGGAAAATGGAAAACCGGCCACCATAACGCGCAGAAAAATAAACAATAAACCGTTTACGAACGGCGAATAAAACTGACCGATCGGGGAGATCCCCGGCTGGGAGATCCGGAGTGTAAAAAAAAAGAAAAAGAAAAGAAAACCATGCGGGATGTGAACACACTCTCTCTTACATCGCGAACACCGTGTCCCTGCAGGCCGTATCCCGTATAATACGAGTACGGGGCCCTGTTCGTGTACGAGTATACTTAACGCTTTTTTTTCTTTTTTTTTTTTTGTTGTTTATTTTTTTCATTATTGAATTATACCGCTACACTGCGTACGTACGTACGATACATTACGCAAGTCCGAGGAAGTAATCGGTCGTGTGCGATGATTCGGAGGAGACGGGGACGGGTGTGCATTGTCGCACTTTACGATATATATAATATATACATTGTATTGAACACTCCGGGCGGAAAAAACTACGTTTGTGTGTGTGTGTGTTGGGGGGGGGAGGGGGAGGGGGACCGGGCCGGGCTTTCTACACAATGGCGGCCACGTAACCGACGGCGGCAGATACCACCGTCATTTTTCGCACGGGACGTGTGCGTGGCGGCGATTATTCTCGAGGAGCAGCGCACTCTGCGTACCGGCGAAGGGACGAGTGTGGGGGGAGGCGGGATTAACCGAGGACGAAGGGTCGGAGGACGAAGGGTCGGAGGACGAAGGACGGGAGGACGAAGGGTCGGAGGACGAGCTGTCCCTGCAGTATACATATATATATATATATATATATACAAAGTACCTATAAGTATATATATACGTATATAGATGCATGTGTGTGTGTGTATATAGCAATGTACGTAATACAGGGTCGGGAAAAGGACGATGGGAGTTATCCTTCTCTTCGGAGTGCCGCGACGGCGGAGGGTTCGACGGCGTCGAACAGGGATATTCGGGGGAAAAAGAGAGAGAGTGCGCGCGCGCGCACCGCCCCCATTTGCTCGCGGTAGTCGTGACCGTTCCGATTCGGTGCTGCTGATGCTGCTGCTGTGGTCTGAAGCCCGACGAAAGTGATGTAAATGGACTCGGCAGAGCGATTTCGTAACATATATAGGTCGTTTGCTATATTTTATTATCGGAAATATCGAAAAACAATCGGGATTTAAAAAAGTTCACACTTTCAATGTTGAAAAGTCCAAATATACCTATTATTAATAAAAAAATATAGATTAACGTGTTTTTATTTGTTCGAAAAGATAATAATAATAATAATAATAATATGGATTAAAAATATATACGTATTGACTAAAATCGCTATTAGTATTTAATATACGAGAACACTATAGCGTGTATAGATTGAATTGTAATGAAATCATCGACGAATTAAAAAAAAAATATTCCTATTAGATGTCGATTATTATCATCATAAAACATTGTTACATATCTATATGCCATTATGCGTTACAATAAATAAAACGTAAAATGTATTTTTAATGTATTTTATATATTAAAAAAAAAATTGCCTGAAAGGGCTTTTAAAATTATTATCGTCGGCCCTAATTCATAACGTGCCCCCCGGAACCAAAAGTCTGCGCACGCCTATGACCACTATGTAAAAAATAAACTCGTAATAAATTGTGGATTATAATGGGTCGTATGCAAACTACGCTGATTTGTTTTTTCGAGAATTATTCAAATTAATATCAGTTTTTTTTTTTTTTACCGGAATCCTCACATTTTAAAAAATAACAATATGTATAATAGGTATTATAATTTTTGTACTCGATGAATTAATAACATAACATCACTTTGAGCGTATGAATAAACCGTCGAATCATCTAAATATTTGTGCGTTTTATGAAGTTTTTCAACGTAACGAGTACTTTGACACAAATTACGCGTAGGTATATCAATCGATAATTACCCTAAATGTAAGTTGAATAATTTGTTATGCTCTGGCCACACGATTGATTCAGTCAACCATATGGCATATTGTTCTATTGGTTTTCGGTTATAAAAACTCGATATTTTGATCGTAGACGGAGTCTACAAAATTACAAGAATGGTTTTAATCATGATAATGCATGCGCATATCAGTTTATCGTTTTTTTTTTTTTTTTTTTTTTTATGTCATACCGACAACGGGAATGTCTTGGTAATGGGATGGTACCAAAAAGGAATGGAATTGTTATCAGCGAAAATGTTAATGCGATTTTCCAAGACTTACGATCATTAAGGTGTATAGACACCATGATGTGACATTGAGACATAGATAATATCCATATTAAATATAAATATAACAGTCTATGGCCATGATATATAATATTATTTAAAGTATAAACGGTAATAAATCATTGCGGAAGTTTTAAATTACCTGCACTCTGGACTCGGGTAAGTTGATCTTGAGAGCCACCTCTTCGCGCATGAATATGTCCGGGTATCGGGTCTTGGCGAACAACGTTTCCAGCACGTCCAGCTGCGTCCGAGTGAACGTGGTCCGTTCGCGCCGTTGCTTCCTTGGATTACCGACTGCGTACAGAAAAAAAGTGCTCGTTAAAAAATATCATCAGCAATAATAATGTAACAATACATTTAGAATTTAAATGATAATTATTCGTAAAATTAAAATTAAAAACGTTTGAAAAATGATTTACATATTTTATTTTCAATATTTTACGGATCATTTATCCTAGTGTTTTTATCGGCTACTGCGGAAATGACAGGTAACTAACAAAATACAAACGATTTACAAACAAATTATTCAATAAAAAAAAAAAAAAATCAAGACAAATTTGTTATTAAATTGTAGACTTTAAATAGGTTTATGTTTACGAACTAATATACTCTAGATATAGTTGTGTTTGAGTGTTCAATCAATGTAGTCGGTTTCAATCGACCTCCTCGTCAAATCCTGAGCCACTGTTCTCAGAGCTATATTTAAATAGTTAGTACATAAAATATGTCTGAAGTTCGGTTTTACAGTCTAATGTGTTCGCCGAATAACATTAGTCATTCGAGAGATAAGAAAAAATGTACAATTATATTTGTGTTTTAGTATCGAGTGATCGTCCGTCGAATGCAATAATAATTTATTATTCGGTATTATTTGTACAGGATAGTATTCAACTGACAAATAAGTTTTGATAATACAAATTACTGTTCTACTTCGGTGTCATCACTGAAAACTGAAAAGCAAAAGACGTCGACCAGTCGCGGTCAAGAAAATCTGTGCAACATGTTCGGTGTTCCATAGTCTACTATTCTAAATTAATAAAAATAAACATATAATATAAATTATAAAAAATAATATATTAAAAAAAATATGTAGGTACGAGAGTATTCAAAAAAAAGATTTAAGTAACAACTAGTTTCGACCGTAAGTCATCACTCCTTTTTTGTTTTTTTGTAACCTGATGATGACTTACGGTCGAAACTAGTTGTTACTTATAATCTTTTCTTTTAATACTTTGCACATATTCTTTTTTAATATATATTAATCTCACTTATATAATATATACTCGTATATTGTTATTTTTTATAATATATATTTATTCTTATAAGAGTATTACAGTTTTTGAATTTTAAATAATATATTTTATATTACTATCGCCTTATTACTGTATCACTGTAAATACCGAATAACTTTGAAAAACACGTGTAACTTTATTCGAACGAATAGTTATTCGGCGAATAGCTATAGATGTTTGAAAAATCGGGTCTAAATCGCATATATATCGCACCATCAGTACATTATTGTAGTGTAGTAATTCGAAAATTTGCGTTCTGAATAAACTGAGTTTTAAAGTTTTCATTCTCTACAATTTTTTACATTAATACCATACGATATATTTTATAGTTTCATTCGCCCAATTTTATTGCAGATACGATAAAATAACCGCAAAGATGGACATTTTCGCTATGAGAAAATATGTACCTACGACTCAAAATCGATAATTTTCGAGTTGGTTCACGTTAATGTACGATGTGTTGAAGGGGGGTAGAACACGATTCCGTATACTCATTGTCCGATAGTAGGACACGATTCCGTATTGTGATTTAATGCAACGTTGCCAAATGTGACTACAAGTACGAATGCAGCAGTATTTTTTTAACCCAGGAAGTCACCAAATGTGTCAATGATGAGAATTTAACGTGCAAAAGTACTCCTTTCGGTCACGCCTATAAACCGGGCGCAGAGTCGATCGCTCGATCGGTTGGTTTAATTCGACAATATCTCCGATATGCCCCCCGATTTGCCGTGAAATACCACCACGTGTCAAACGAGTAACGGCTAACAAGTTAAATTAAATACGGATTAGGTGTACTTCTTTTGGCTGTACCCGCTGAGATAGACCACAACTATTGGACCAGGTTACGAAAAACGTAACCACGTGTTTGGAATTACCCCCACCATCGAGGGGCAAAAAATAAATTTTATGTAAAAATTAAAACGCACGGCATATGTATGTGCTGATAGGTTTATTCAGTTTCATATAACTGAAAGCGTTTAGGCAAAATGCCTGCAGAAAACTCGGTGAATAGTGGTGAGATTAAAATTAAATTGAACTCGGGTATTCAAAAATAAATGTTCGTCGACAACCAAATTATCTAAATTGATATTATTTATTGAACATTTATAAATAACGTAAATCTACGTTTATTTTGTTTTATTATGAATACATTTTTTCCATCTTTTTTGTGTATTTCAATTCGTAAGTTGAATATATAAGCCTTTACACGATAATATACCTGTACGAATATGTTTATTATTATTGGTTAAAGATATAATTGAGATTATATACGTGTAAATTATATATTGAGTACTAATATTAGCTGAGAGGATTAGAAAGGGAAAAGAAGATATTAATAATATATATTTTCTATTATCGTTTTGTATATACGAGTAAATGTGTGTGTGTATTGATGGGCGGAAAAAAGTGTACACATATCCATGGAATTAAGACTTTTTTTTTAAAAAACATTAAAAATATTTTCTCATAGATTTTTTTAAATATATCAATATAAAGTCCAATGTCCAAAAAAAGTTCCAATATAAAATCATGACGTAAATTTTCATACCAAACTCGACAAGTTACGATAGTTTATTTTTTCGACAATGAAAGTGTACGAAAATCGTATGTAAAGTAATATCTCGGCGGTCGTACGGTACGATTCCACAACGTTGCATCCGATTTCATACGGAATCGTGTCGGTCTTCGAACGGAATCGTGTTCCCCCCCCCCCCAAAAAAAACCGGTAAAATGTACGTATTCTTATCATGTCGAAGGTGATATCTAGAATCCCGACAAATTTTCTTCGCGGGATATATTTAAATGTTATTACGTGCATATAATTCTGCGGAGTGAAAAGAACCGTTTAAACCGACGGATGAATGCGCTCGCAGGGATGATTGGGGTGGTACGTACCGCGGGGTTGGTTAATAAGGTTAGATTAGATTTACCCTTAATTTCCTACACATTTCACCCTCTTTCTCTCTCTCTCTCTCTCTCTTTCTTCTCTTGTTTTAAACTCGTATAATATATTAGATATCGCGTTATCCATTCCGTTTTATATTCTTTTATAGACTATCCGTCGTCCCCTCCGCCGAGTGATGTCGTCCATCCGTCCGGAATAAATCAATCCGCGATCGACTTTTGCACACGGACCGATAATAGCCGACGTAATTTATTTGTCGTCGAGGTTCAAAGGGCGGCGCGGTCGTCACGGGGTAATGATTGGGTTTATTGGATTTGCGCGGAGGCGGCCGGCGGTGAAAGAGTCAAAGAGCCCACGCGCGGATAACGCGATTTGCCGCAGCGCATTACCGCGTCGTTTATTTTCGCGTGAAGAGCGATCGGGCTCTCGGCCGTTTTCCGGTGTTCCTTTTTTCTTTTTTCTTTTTTTTCTTAAAAAATAAATCGAAATGCTCAAAGTACCGGGAGGATGTGGTCGCGTTCAAGTAAAATGCTCACCTTTTTTATTTTTTCGTACAAGTTTTAATACACATTTAAAGTCGCAAAGTCTATAGTGTCAAATTCATATTATTTTTGGAAAATCCACTTTTGCGTTTTGCAAAATTCGATTCTTTAGAAGTATAGACTCGCAGCTTGCGGCAAAAGTCCCCTTAAGTCACATAAGTGAATATCGTCTATTATTTGATCATTGAAAATCGCATTTTCTTCAGAAACCCCTCAAGTCAAGTTGGTGAATATTATTGAAATTAATCGTTGAATATCGCCCTTATTTCAATGTAAAAACCCCGTAAGTCAGTGACTTTTAGAGTAATTTTATTACTGTTTTATTAGTAAGATCAAGAAACCCCATAAGTCAAGGCATGTTAAAAATTAATAACTAATTAATTATTGGATATGGAACACTAGCAAGAATCAGTATTAATTAGGTATCCGAAGGAAGTTTAATCTGTAGCAAAATGTTTGTCAGTTACAGTACAGTTTGTAGGAAAGCAGTTTTCTTTGATTTACCAAAAACTGACCTTCAGTGACTTACAGGATTTCGGAAATAACTGATATATAAATAACTCTCTCTGTCTATTAGAATATTCAGACAATATCTAAATACTATACGGTACCAAACAAAAATGGGGTATAAATAAATCGTTTTGATTTTTAATAAAATAATTTATTATTTTCATAAGTTATGTATACTACCTGTATTACATCAACAAGCATAAACTATTGTGTTATTTTTAATTTTGTATAATGATTAGAAAATGTCATCAAAGAAATAACTTTCCCTACAAATTCTACGTAATATACAAACATTTATTGCTATCTACGAAAACGTTGGATATTATTTACGGGTAAAAAATTAGAAAAATGATTGTCTCAACTAAAATTACTACAAACTCTATAACTATTCAATGTCTATTGAGTTAAATGTTCGATTTCCCTAACATATCGATTCTTTGAAGATATCAATATGTTTGGTACAAAAATATAACATTATGGATATATAGACATTTTTATCTTGTTAGGACAATTTGATCTGTATAATTTTTGATTCACGATGAACATTTAGATCTACATTTAGAACATTTAGAGAATTTTTTATTCGCCGATCAAGTCCGTCACTGTATACCGAAAATTCTGATCATTATAATTATTAACGAAATCATTAAAATTATGCATCCTGTAAAATGTCCGATTTCTTATTTTGCTCGTAACATGTTATACCTAATACGTAGGTATAGAAAATAGTCAGATTTCTATAATTTCCGTGTAACAATTTAGTTATACCTATCTAAGTCGACGTTGTATTATATTTTTGTAAAAACAGCGCTTTAAATAAAAAAAACGAGTAGGTACATAAAATAGGATTAAACTATGATATAATACAGTAAAACTACGAGGAAAACAACATTAGCCAAATTAAAACGTATTGTTCCAGTTAATCCTTATACAGATCAGAAATGCATAGATATTTCGAAAAAACCACTAATACGAGTAATAATAGCAATCAGAGAATGTAAACTGGACACAAAGAGTATAGAAAACCGTGGGGCCTCCGTAAAACTATTTTTACTAATTGTGCGAGAAAAAAAAACCATTAAGAATGTATAATATATTGTTTGTTTGTAAATAAAATTCATTTGATGTACGTGGGCGTATTACACAGGCGTAGCTTAAGGAAGCAGACTACACCGATTATGTAAATAGTTTAAGTTTAGCCAACCGTGAAAACACGTTCTCGATGAATTTTAAAACAATTTTCTCTCGTAAATTTAACCAGTCTTAGGTATACCGGGTTTGAAACGAAAAATATTATCTTTAAGGCTCACGCCAAAATTTCGAATCTAATCGCATTTTACTCTATGTAGACCTACCCATATAATAATATATTTAATAGAATTTATACTATATAAATATGTGCATAATTTTTTTCATGCAAGTATATACGTATGGAAAATTATTGAAAAATATCAGCTGTACTCTGTGTACGTTTTTTGAGTACAATATTTTTAAAGAAAAATATAGATTAAAATTAGGGCCTTATTTTTATTGAAAACCACGAGCTTTGTGCATATATAAGTGTAGTACAATTATTCGAATGCACATTTTTTCTCATATCGAAACATCGGACATTAATATAATATTATGATAGATACCTAGTGATAGGTACTTGTATAATATATAAAAAAATACCGGTGAACGTTATAGTTACGTTAAATAAACGTTGTATAACGAACAAAGCAGAGCCTATTTCCCCCGTATTTGATATACAATGATGGAAAGGGGTTGTGATACGAATATTACATTAAGACGACGTTTACATTAGTATATTATACACGCAAGTAAATAGAATACATTCGAACACACCCGGCTGTTATACAATAAATATTGTTGTAAACCCAAAATCACGAAAATAATACACTTTCGAAAAGACCAAAAACAGTTTTGGCTTCGAGCTGAAGATGACAATACACTGCGGTTGTTGAAATACGTAAGTACAGTTTAAAAGTGTGTTATTTCTGTGATTTCAGGTTTATAATAATTTATTTATAGTATAAACTAGAGAGTTAAAAAGTTAAAGTTTAGTTGATTTGTTTTTTTTTTTTAATGATTTAACTAAAGTAGGTAATTGATTTTTATTTTCATTAACTTAACTAGTTAAAATTGTTATTGTTTTATCTGAAGCTAGTGGATTTACAAGGATGTTTATTTTTTCTCTTGTGATTTTCGACCAGTAAACTATCTTTCATAACGGAAATATTTTATAATTGTAGTATAGAAATAACAAAGGAAATTGTCATGGTTACCTATTTTTTTGAAGCTCACATTCGTATTATTCAACGACATTTATACTGTGATAATACAAACAGCTATTGCAACTATACCTACTTTTTTAAATTTATAAAATTTAATTTTATTAATTTTTTTTCTACAGTTTTTCAATCAAAAATTTTTAATGCACAGTCCCGAGTGTTGAAATCCTAAAAAAAATTACACATATCCAAATCCATATGAATTTTTTTTTTTTAAACATTTTCCCAAACGAAATCTGTTAGTTGGCTTGCGTGCTTTATTATTGTTTCAGGTATACCTATTTATATATATATATATATACACATATTATATTATATTATATTATATATATATACAGCGATGAATGAGTAAAGCCATAAAAAAGTTGTTAAGAACATAATATTAGGTCACCATCGGCGTAATCGGTATACCGACGAACCAGAGTCGTATTACACGCCACTGCCGTTTTCCCGAGTATAGAATTCGAGCAGTATAAGATGTTTGTGAAAAAGAAAAAGAAAATGCTCGATTTTCGTTTGATATTTCGGCGGAAAATTACGAACGAATTTATTGTGGAAAGGCAATCGAAATTCAAAATGATTGAAAGGTACTTAAAAAGTTCCATTTATCTCGTATAATATAGATAAAAAAAAAAATCGAGAACACGGCTTTTGTGATAATTTAGAATGGTCGTTTTTGGCATTGTCTGGTAGTTTTTCATAAGAAATTGCGAACAATTTATTATTAAGTGGGCGGTTGAACAATATCAGCTAGAGAACAATTTTTTTTGCAACTTTTTAATAATTCAATTTAAAAAAGTTGTAGTTTTAATTTATAAAAAAAACGTATGGTCTATATAATATAGTTTATATAATTTAATCTGGCTATATTTATTATATGTATATTAGGTATTATAGACAAGTCTAAGTCGACTTTATAACACGTGTCTATAATATAAACACGCACGTGCATGCGTAAAAAACAATATAGGTACATACATACCTATATCTTTTCATTGAGATTAAAAAGCTCAGGGATATAGATGAATTTATCATTTATTTATTTTTATTAGTTGAATATATTTCAGTTTTTTAATTTCTTAGGTAAATAATAAACATATATAATAATAATATATTATTTGCTATTAATGTAATTGTATAATTTATAATCATTTTTACTCGCAGGTACTATTTCAGAACTTTATTATAACTGATTTTCAAATTAATAGAGTAATAGGTTAGTATTCTATTCTCTAGATTTGTAGTATCGAAAAAATAAGGACGACGAACATAATAACAATATTATTATAAATGTATCGCGTTTTTATTTTATTTATTATTTGTTATTATTTATGTATTAAATTAAAATAAATCGGTTTTCTAACAATGACATTTCTCATAAGATAAACGAATAAAATTCGGATAATATAGGTAACATAGCTACAGTGCATTTCGGAAAATTATAATATTTTTCTCTTTTTTTCCCCACTAATATTTAGTATATATTTTTCATGCTCGTTTCGTTAAAAATCCGTTTGGCGTGCCCATTATATTATAGCGTTTTCCATCTACACCCGTGTACACATTTTGTGTGAATGTGATTAGGTATAGTATATCAACTGGTGTCAATAGTGCAATAGATAATGAAAATTCCACGTGAAAGCACACTATAATATTATTATCTAAATGAGTGCAGAAATATGACCCAATGAACTTTTATCAAATTATCGTTTATATTGATGGATTTGTAAATAGACGGAAAATGCTATTAGTACAACGGAGTATAGGTACATAATTATTCCATTATTTCATGTTTTTTTTTTTTTTTTTTTATTGATGTTATCGACTTTTAATTTTTTTTTTTATGATAATCTATACATAAGCAATAAGTATGAGGAAATACATATTTATAATTTTATATTAAAACCAGATTTTCAACATTTTATTTAAATATTCACAGAAATCCGTTGATTAACGATTCTTATACACATAAGAAACTAAAATATAATGTATTATGTGTTTGACAGGGCGTTTTTAATTTTGATTTAATTATTCCGAAAAAAATACGAGTTTTAAATATTTTATAATTTTGTATAATATATTAATATTGTGTCCTTATACGACTATACCTATATTGATTCGTGTTTATTTACAGTTAAAAAAATAATTAATTAAGGCAATCTAGGTCAAGTTTAAATTCTAGAAATAGTGTTTATTTATAATATCATACCCTGCAGTAAATCATTTTATAAGTGGGTGTTATTTGTGTGAGTTATTCGAATAATTGTATAGGACATTATTTGGACTTTTGGGATCCTAAAATATCCAGATTTACAATTTATAGACGCAAGTTATTCTTCAACAATAAAACACTAATTTTTGTATTTCAATTTTTTTTAAACATATTTTTAGTTTAAAAAGCGATTTTTTTTTTTAATAGTAACATATTTTCAAGATCGTATTCAAAATTTTTGACGCAGTGTATTATTATAAAAATAATGTTGACGTATAAAGTGTTAAAATATATTAAAAAAAAGAGATTATTATTTATAAAAATTTAAAGTTAAGAAGTGTAGGTTAGGTTATAATTTTGGTTATTTATTTTAATTTTACGAATGTATACCTAAACTTTTTTGGGTGGGAGATTTCCGGGTAAAAAGTTATATATTATAGTTACCTATATAGTTGGTGGAT
The DNA here is from genome assembly GCA_025469235.1 of Pemphigus obesinymphae. Lineage (NCBI taxonomy): Eukaryota > Metazoa > Arthropoda > Insecta > Hemiptera > Aphididae > Pemphigus > Pemphigus obesinymphae. Next base: position 134,516 of record JAIPRL010000162.1, read on the forward strand.
TTCTATTTTAAAAAAGTAATTTTTTGATTTTTCTGTAATAGTATTTTTTTAGTCATAAGGAAACTTTAACGAAAACAATGGAAGATTTTTATAAGTCGGAAAATAATATAAACCGAAAAACCGAAAAGGAATATTTTTTTACCGAACTTGCTATGAACCATTCTTCGAATGCAATAATTTAGATTTGCTTTCAAATATAATACATTAATACTACACTATCATATAATGTATTTATGCAGACAGCATAGTATCTTGCCCGAAAATCGAAGCATAACTATGTTATAAACTTCCACCACTTTCTTCTGAACATATTTATATTTTTGTGTATTTTAAAATTTTAATGTTTTTAAGAGTATTTTATGACTTTAATGTTATATTTCGAATTTTCTGGGCATATTATTGTAATTAATTGTGGCAAAGAGGATATTTCAGTAAAAACAGTCAGTTATACACCAACTTAAATATAGTTTTTTTCGTTAAAACTTTTGTTTACATGGATTGGAACATTTTTAATTAAAAATATTATTATATTTATGCAAACTCTATTATAGAATATTGTTTATATTGTTTGATTTTATAATGATGTTTATTTGAATATATATATTTATATTTCTGTGGACAATATTTTGACCAGACGAAGTCGAGTAGGAGTTTTTGGCGTTTGTATGTTAACGATAGTAATTTGATTCTAGTTGGTAATTTTAAGAGATCATTTTTCATTTTCCCAGTAGTTTACGTAAGCGTAAAAAAAAAAAATCACCTTTTATATGGTGTTTGGTGTATGAGAATGTTTATAAATGTACGGGAAGTAATAAAATAACAAATACAATATTGTCGTGTCAACCAATTATTATTATTTTTAATTTATCAATTTTAAGGTCAAAGATAATTTGATTTAATTTTAATACAATATTAAGAATTATTGTACCGAACTTAACTCAGTAGGTATCGATTTATTGAATGAAATACATCCACCATCAGTATTTTATCCGATAAGCGAGGTTTGTCCATACTTCTACTGATACCTAAAGAACGAAGTATTTCCTGTACCCCTTACACTGACCGGACTTTTTTTTTGTTTATTTGAAAATAAATATGTATTTTTTTTTTTACGCATATATAACATTTTTGAGTGAAATTTGTCTTAGTTTTGAGATAAACATTTTTTTGGTATTATCTAGTTACCTAATTAACTCGACTACTATAGATGCATAATATTCTGGTTATCTCGACTACCGCAATTTTTTTAAGACTACGTATAATCAATAATCATCCTGATTATATCGTTTAATAATACCATGTACCTGGTAATTATGATGTATGTTTTGTTCTATGGTTTTACGTACATCGTAGTCTATAGAGGTATACCTAGCCGTTATTTACTTTTTCACAATTATCATCATATTATTCACTTCGGACTTGGTTGATTTTTCATTTTAGTATAATATATTTGTTGTTATTTAAACATGCATTTTTTCGATTTGCCATCGTCAGAGAAAGAAGCAGTTAATAATAGATATATTTATTATCAGTGACCAGCGTTATCACTTTTGATGACTGTGAATAGGATAAACTTAAATAAATGGTATTCTCGTATATTCTATCATAACGCCTATAATTAATGCAACTACATTTCGTATTTAAAATAGTGTAAATCGGGTTTACGTAAAAATCAAGGTAATCGTGATAATCAGGACGATTAATGCGATGATTGATTATAGACTTGAACAATTTATGACAGTCGAGATAATCAGGAAGTACCTAGGATATAGACGTAGATTCGCCATCTACGACCAGTTTCCAGCTATGGCCAGTTTAATTTAAAAAATTATTTATTAGCTGCATTTTTATTTCACAGTTATAATCTTGTGGTTAAATATTAAGTTAGATACACTGATTCATACATAACATATGACATTTTATCATTTACATGAATTTTTGTGTTCTTTATTACAATTCGAAATTCTAAAATTCTTAGCGAAACTATTAAGGAAATGTGATTTTTATCATTTTGCTTTGACAGTGAATTTTTTTTTATATTGACAGTTAGGTACAGTATATTATATACTATTATATTAATGGTATAACATTGTTCTTTAAAATACTATTTTGTACACTGTATTTTGTATGGTGGCTGTAAAGGGAACTCAATTCTGTTGAAAACTCAATCAATGGCCAGATGATGGCCATAGATAAAACTGTGTAAAAGTCCTTTAATTCCTTTTACATTAAATTGCATATAATATGATCTAATGATATAATATAATGATCATAAAATAAGTTAATATTTTTCATTATAATTAAATTGAGTAGATTTTTGGAATAATGGCCATAAGTGGGGGTTTTACTAGCCATAGATGGTGTTCGATGGCTATAAACGGGGGAAACAAGTAAATAAGTACACATTTAAAAAAATCATTTCTCAATGGATATTATAATTATTTTTCTAAAATTTTAGTCGAATAATAGATATGTTATAATGTATACGCAACATTATATAAATTCTAGGATTAACATATTAACTAGTGTAAACAAATAATTTGTACAGAATAATGATTAAGGTGACCATTAAGGTGACCACTCTACTATTTTTTTTTATTATTGATTTTGAGGGAATATTTCTTTAACGCATGGTATAAATATTTAAATATATTTTAAAAGTAATCTAAAAATAGACCTATGTCAGTACCATTTTTAATTGTCGTGTAATCACGATATTTGTTTAAAAAAAACATGTTTACGAATTTTTCATTTTTATCAACTTGAGAATATTGTAGAAAGATAAAATATAAAGAACAAAATTCTCTAGTGACTGATGCAGCTGACTTCTGATGTATTCATTTTTATACGTTTTATAAACTGTTGAAAAAATCAAAAAAAAAAAATCGATATTTTATCAATTTATAAAACGCGTAAAACTTCATATCTCAAAAAATCGGCTCCTCCAACAGTCACTAGATTAGCTATAATTTGTTTTTATTTCATATTTTTAACATGTTTGTGAGTTGATAAAAATGAAAAATGCTAATGTAAGTTTTTCATAGAAAAATTGTCGGTGAGCCGTCCTTTTTCATTTTTGACGTACGATATTTATTGTTTTGTGATTTTTATACCATGCATTATTGTTTTAAGATCTTTATATACCATGCGTAAAAATGTATATTTTACATTAATTGATTAATTAAAATGAACGACCAGATGAAAGCGTTCGTTTTTTTTTAAAGAATGTGAATGCGAACGTGTTTTTTTTAACTCTTTCACTGCTAAGGCGTCATTGCATTTTAATAATCAACAAAAACTGTTATCGAGAATGTGATAACTACATTTGTTAGTAAATTTACAGCCGACTCAAAATGAAAAAACTGAGATTGGCGAATTTTTATTTAGTGGCCTCGAACGAAATCCAACTTCCAAAAAAAAAAAAAAAATAAAAATGTTGATCAGCAGCACGGCAGGGTAGGTATGCTAGAAATAAAAAAAAAAAAAAATGCACCGATCGCCGGTGAAACAGGGTCAAATATTAGTTCGTTTTTCACGTACCTATATCGAACGTGAAACGTGCCGAACGAATTTGATTTTTAAGCGAACACCGCGGGTTTATAAGTCTTATTCTTGGATGATATTTTATTTTTGGTACAGGTAATTTAGTTTTTTTTTTTTTTTTTTAGAATTTTCAGTCCACGTCTGTGTTTCGTCCAAACGGGTGTGCACAATAATTATATGATCTACGGAAAAATAAATAAAATAAAAAGATCCTTACGGTGGTTGAACAGAGACAGCGTGGTGGAATGATGGTGATGGTAGTTCTGGCTGGCCGCCGACGGATAGCAGCTCATGCTCGTTTGCAGCGAATCCATCAGCCCGATGCTATTGACGGCGGCGTACGGCGACGACGCGGCCGACGTCTTGAGGTGGTACGCGGCGGCGGCGGCCTGCATGGATGTGCCCAGCGACGACGGCGCGCCGCCCGAGCCGCCCGCCGCGGCGAACGCTGCGGCCGCGGCAGTAGCAGGGAAACCGCTCAAATCCCCGCCGCTCTCCTGGCTGCATCTGTTCGGGCGGGAAACGGGAAGCGGATGAAAAAAAAAAAAAAAAAACAAAAAAAATGCAAAACGCAAACGATTAGAAAAACTGCATACGGTTGTGGATCGCGCGCGTGAATATTAATTATTAAACGGTAAACGGACGGAAGGAGAGAGAGAGAAAAAAAAGAAGCCAGTCAGTAGGGAGGTGGATTTTGGGGCTCGTTGGGTATCAGTAGGGGGCGGATGTACTCCGCCGCTTACCGGGCAGGATACTCTTGGTGGATGTATTGCATTTGAGAGCGACGATAAACCATTGCATTCAATAAAACGATTCTGAGCGTAGTTTCGGTGTAGTATACAATATAACTCTTAATATTGATTATTATATTATATCTACTCAGTACCTACCTGTGTTTAACATCACATTGAAGATCAATAATGTAGAAATAAATATGATTTAGTGTGACCTTATGCTAAATACTAAATTTTTCCAGGTCTTAAAATCTCATTTTGCCAACTATTTGGACTTAAACACCTCAAAATTGATAATTTTGTCGAAAAAATTAAAATTACTATAAAAAAAAAATTGTGACTACGGATTTTCAAGATTTTTTGAGATTTAGTTAGCGTAACGTATATTTAACGCTGTATAAAATTTTCAGACCTTAAAACAGAAAATTACCCCTTTTAGGACTTAGAAACCTCGAAAACTAAAATGTCTATAAATAGCCCAAAATTGCAAAAAATTAAAAAAAAAACTTAATCGTCGTAAATAGATTAATAAATTAAATATTGGATAAAAATTTCAAGATTTTCAAATCTTTATTTTCGGAATTATGAAGAAATGAAAATTCCCGATTTGACGAAACGCGTAAATTTACCGTTTTTTCATCAATTCTTGGTAGTCTTTCCTCACGCATTAAAAAACTATTGAGAAAATCACAAAATGACCTCTTTAAAGTACCAACTAGATGAAATTTGCTACCGGAAACCATGTACGCTTGTATAGATCGGAGCACTCCTTCTGGTAGTAAATTTGTTAACAGAGAAAAAAAAAATAATAAACATCATTCTAAAACCACTAGCTCCCTCGCTACGCTCAGAATCTAAAACAATAAAAGTAAATAAATCACAGATAATATCATATAATTATATATAAAACTAGATGGCTGACTGACGATATCGTTTGAAGCCAGCCGCCATATGCACGGTAGTCAATGTTTACATGATAACCTTATCAATTACCTAGGTATCTATATTACCACATAATATTTTCAGTCGGAAATAATTCATCGTCATATATTTATATCGTAGGTATAAACGTTTCCACGTACCTATATGAAAACTCGAGAACGATAAGTCCGACCGAATTCACACGGGTGTGCAGTGTAGGTATACCACGGCTTTAGATAATATTCGTTACACAACGGCCTACGTTAACCATAGATAATAAATATATGGATGGGACATTGCCGTCCTATCATTGGTAATTTTATATGAATTATATGGGGTGGCTTATTTTTTATTCCATTATCAAGTTACTGTTTATTCCATATCTTCGGAATAAATATTATATTCATAACACAAAATAAAAAAAATAAAAATATCTTTGTTATACATAACAGCAAATAGCACTATAATATATCATATATAATATTATAATATTCAATAATCAGTATTAAGATAAATGTAAACACAATACATTATCATATTTGAAAACAACTGTTATCACCATAGATAATTTCTTCACGATTTCATTACAAATTAGTTTAACATAACCTTAAAATATACCCCATGTGAGAAAGAGAAACACTCTAATAGTGACTTTTCTCTTCTTTAAAATGGACCACAACCCCATGCACATTCAATATAGGAGTAGTCCATCCATATATTTATTATCTATGATGTTAACTGGCGGTAGAATCCGGGCAAAAAGGCTCTCCGATGATATCAGTTTACTTACGTCATACTATACCTACTTTTATTATTATAACAATATAGATAGCGCTGCAGTGACGTGAGTTTTTGGTGATTGTGGGAAGAATCTACGGAGGACGTCTTATCACACGTCGTTGTGTAACCAATATTATCTAAAGCCACGGTAGGTACCTACTATATATTTTTATTATACCTACCCATATTGTATTTCAAGTCGTTGGACTTTAGCGGTATTATCGATATTTTTATTAAATATAATTTACGTGTGTTGTGTGAAACCCGTTACACTCGGGCGAGAACCGAGCAAAGCGAGATTTGCGTTCTTATTATTAAAATCCGAGAATAGTAAGTTCGATATATTTTTGAATTACCCATCAACTTTATATACAACCTACATACAACAGAAACACTTTATGTGTGAAGGAGACATTTATTATCTTCTAGAAAGCGAACTCCAAATTCCTCCACAGGTGAAATATTTTTAAAATGAATTAATTAACAGTATTATTTCTCAAAAAACTTATGTATTATACTTGATTAATAATAAATTGTTTAAAAAATGAATTCGAATTAAAAAATATTATGTGTTCGAATTTCGAAAGAATGCTTGCAGAATGATAACAAATTTTAACTGATTTTTACACAGATATATAAAATATATACTCTGGATAATAAACAATAACATTGACTACCATGCAAATGGCGTCGGCATCAATGTCCCATATGGTGTCGTATAACAAGTTAGCTATCTAGTGTTTTATATATCTGTGAAATAAATATATAAATAAAATGATAAATGAATCGCTGATTTCAGAAAGGGGACATGCCCAATTTTCGGCACAATGAGTTAGTCATGCTATTTCGTTTCTAACGTCTAGAGGCATGCTTAGTGATGTTAAAATAAGACATGTCCTACAGTTGCATGTGAGAAAAAAAATCAAGATTAAATAACAGTCGAAAGCAGAAAGGAGTCTTGTCCAGGACATGTGTCGTTTTTACTCTCATTATGTATACGTATACCTATTGATTATGGATACTTCTATGTTGTGTTTACTCTGCTGATAATGAGCTTTTCATATAGCTTTTATCATCATTGATGTAATTATTACTTTACTATACGCTTCCATATATATCAAACTACCCCATCATTCCTGAAAATTGGAATTGAGTACAGAAAGGAGACATACCCAGGAAATAAAAATAACTGCTGTGGACATACAAAAATAGTAAATCTGATCCAAACATGATATTTCTCTGTAGAAAGGTATTAGAAAACTTTATGCATTTTTCAAAATATTAGGTGTAAATTAATTCGTTGTAAACAGTTTTTTTTTGTGTCTCCTGTAAAATTTGGTTTTTTGGACATGTTCCCTTTCTGAACTCAGCGATTCAAATAATCTAAACTATTATCCGAAATAAAAATATAAATATATATAAATTATAAAAAAATAACGATATTTATGAGTGAAATTCGTATATATATCATAAAAAAGAAAACGTGCCCAGAGTACCTCTACCTAATAGCTAGTACCTATTCGAGAAAAGATTATATATCTATCTATACATACATTTAAAGTTTCGACCGCAAGTCATCATCAGAGATCAAAGAAAAAACGAAAAAATAATACACAATTATATTGAAAATCAATAAACACAATACATATTATATTAGGTATAAATAATAAGAAACAAATTATTAAACATTTTCTTTTTTCATGTATTATTTTTATAAAGACTATCGAATTTTTTAATTTTAAATATAACCCATAATAGGTACGTATATTGATTATTATTATCGCAGGGGAGGACGTAATTTGCAGCAAATTTTACGTAAAACTAAAAATGATATGTATAAGTAACATGCACCAAAATTGACGAATTGTGTTTGTAATTTGTAACAAAATAAAAATATGTGCTTTCAATAGTAGGTACGCGAATAGAGATTTTTATGATTATGTCGTGACGTAAAGAATATATTATGCCCTACTCACAAAGTATTTTAGATGATATTTTCATCGATGGTGCAAGTTACACATCCATATCTTGATGCAAATTACAGACTACCGTAAAAAACCGCTTTTAAAAATATAAAAATAACCTCGTTTTTTATACTTTCAGCAATGAGCTGAATATTTAGACAATTTTTAAATCCCCCGGGATGAAATTGTCGTGGTAAAAACGTTGTTATCTATACAAAATGCATAACTGAGTGCGCTGTAACTCAAAAACCAATTTAATTCACTTTAATAAACTTTAATTAGCTGGTCACACACTACGCGATTCGCTAATGCGCTAAAACTATATTTGATAAGGTTGCGGTCAAACGCACAAAAGTAAAATCGCACAATTCGGCTCAATCAGAATCCTGTCTCGTTTAGGTGTGTGAACACAAACTCATATAATAGTGCATGTTTAATTTTGACGTTTGAAATTTGAAAATGTTAAAAAAATTGCTACATATTCAAATCTCGAACTCACGAGATTGAATCGACGCGTAACCAGCTTTAAATACCATTTTGATCGGTTTTCTGTAAGTACAAACGAATATCGGGATTACAGAACGATAAAAAACGGTATTGACACGGATCATTCATAAATTACTTTCAACAACATATTCAATTTAAATATTTATCAATGTTAATTGTAGATTTAGATTTTTCTTAAAATGTCCTTAATATTACCTATCTGCCTACCATGAACCTAATAAAAATCTGATATCCTCTTAAATACTAATTGCACGAATTTGCATAAAAAGTATTCAAAAATACTTAATAAACACTTCTAAAAAATAATTTCATGTATTTTACAAATTTCTAAAAAGTAAAAAGTATTTGAATGTAGGTACAAATAATATTTTCAATTTTTAACTTCGAAATTTGTATACCCGGAAAAATGGGACGTATTACGTATTAGTCTGAAATATGTCCTAGTTGAGTACGAACTAATAACTTTATAATTTTACAGACCTATATTGACGATCGTCAATATAAGTGCAAAAAAATTTTGTACAGTGAGTTAAATTATTGTTAAAAAAAATAAATCAACATTATAATATTAATAAAAATGTAGGTAGTTAAATTATATAAAATGCTATATACTGCAGGTATGGAAAAATCCGAACTCAATTAGACATATTTTTAATGCGGTCATATATTAAAATGTATAATATTATTTATCTGTGACTGGACTCCACAGATCTTAAAGAAAATGACACAGGAAAAATCCCTCTAAAATTTACCCTAGAAAAAATCCACGAAATAAAATCAACTGTATTATGCGAATTATTATAAAAATGTATTTTTATACGACGAAATTTGACATCACTATATTAATTAATCGAAATTATAATGAAAATATAATTATTGTACAAAGTACTATGTCAAATATTTATTTACATTAGTAGCTTTTAAAGTATTTCTTTTTTCTCCGGGGTCAATTTTTGTGCGCGTAAATATCAAGGGAATCGATATAGGTATATATATATATTAAACAATAATCTCCATATATTTTATCCTTTATATTTGAATAATATTACATTTAATATAATTAATTTGACATAATATTATTAGGCATGACTTTAAACTAGTTTATATTACATTTTACGTATACCCATCCAAAATTTAGCGGACATATGATAAAATTAGATTTTTTGGTAATTAAATTTTGTAAAAATACTTCTATAAAGTATTGCGAATACACAAAAAAACAACTTTGAACGTATTTGAATACCATAATGTCCAAATAAATTATAAGACTAGGTATTTCGCACTCGAGAAAGGAAATATGTAATTTATCGTTGAAAAAAATCTGTACATGTAAAATATAACACAGTATGACGATTACTAGGGCCGTCCCGAGAGAGGGCGTGTGTATGAGGGGGTGTCTTCTCCTCGGAAATCAGTCTGCAAAACCAAGTTCAGTTGGCAAATTTAAGTTCAGTCAGCAAATAGTAAAAAAAGTCGATGCCCTTTTTTTTGCTTATTCACTCACGTTTATGAAGTACTTTGGAATTTTAAGTCGGCAAACTATTTTTTTTTGCTTATTTTATGTTTCGAAGTGAAGTATATATTATAATTATAATTTATATATAATTTTTTTACATTTTTAACCCCCCCCCCAAAAAAAAAAAAATTCTTTCTTCGGGATGGCCCTGACGATTTTGTGTATAATATTATAATATTATTTTGAATCAAAATAATTTATAGGTAAATACATATGACGTATCTATACTATATACAGACTTTTTTTTAAGTAAAATTTTTATGCTCAAATGAACGTCTAATTAAAAATCTAATTAAAACTATTCAAATACGGTAAGAACACTAGACTCACTAATCACATTAATAATTTAGAGCTATAAATCAATTTTATAAATAATTTGAATAAAATAATGAATTCTCATAACATTTCATTTATTACAATGCGAATTCCAAACACTCGAAACACCATCAATTCGGTTGGGGTTCTGTATAGTTAATATTTGAGAAAAATGAAAATTTATAAATTAAAAAATGTCTGTATACACGTTTTAAAACCACTCGTTGTTGTTGCGTAATCCCAACATTTGTTCAAAACCACGGAAAACGAATAAAATGGTACATTTCAATGGTGGTTTTAGAGTTAATAAACACCAGTTACGATCCGAGTACATAATATTATAAAATATTTGAAGGATAATATTTGGGATATGATCGCATAGGCCCTTTTCTTATTACTCGTATATATATAGCACAATATTGAGCGTACAATTTTTTTTTTTTTTTTTTCAATTGCTGTAGTACTTTTCGAAATGCCTACGAGGAGATCGTTTCCAAAACGTTGTTTTCTATTATAAATTTTAAAATAAACGTTTAAACTCCGCTCTTCGTGTAATAATAATATTACGTAGGTACCTACGTTCAATAACGATATACCCATAATATACGGAGGGGGAGGGGTTAAAATGAAGTGTTTCGGACGAGCGGAAATTCTAAGGTCGTTTCAGGTAGTTGTTATGGTTAGGTGATAAGGGTAGATGGTAAAAAAAAAAAATGGACACCGAGTAGTAAATATAGGTACCTACTTACAAAAAAAAAAAAAAAAAGAAAAAAAGAAAAATGGCCTGTATGGGTGGCGTATAATATAATATAGGTGCTGTACCGACGCGTACGTATATATTTGTCCGTATTATTAATATATGGGTTTGTAAGTATATACAATAATATTATACACGCGAACGCGTTCAAAACGGCGTTTTTCCAGGCGGTATTGTAACACCTCAAAGGGTTGGAATATACTATATTATACGAGACACTCGTAAAATGTTTTAGGTGACGGTGTATATACCTATATATAAGTACATGTACCCAAATATACTGCCGTGGATGAATTACGAAAATATTATCCTCCGTTATACTTTTAGAAATAGCCGCCGATATATAGTAGAGAACGTAATATTTTTACTTTCTTGTATTTTTTTTTTTTTTTATTGTAAACGACGACCGGTAAACCGTGGGAAAATATTATCCCAAATGTGTTATTTTTTTTTTTTTTTAAATCGACTCGTAAAACGTTTCAATATAGATGCAGAAAACGCTTCAATACTCCAATGATTTACAACACCGTCTGTCGGTACCCAAATGTATACCGAACGATAATATAATAATAATAATAATAATAATAATAATACATACATACAGCTTACCGATAACCGAGTAGTAAAACGTACACGGCGCACCGTGCAGGTATAGGCGTATTACTATACCCATACTTATAGTATTTTTGAACGCAAGTGGGATTTGCGGCGCAAAAAGAAGAAGATTGTCGAGAACACTCACTGGCCGCACTGACCCAGTGAGTGAGTTAACATCGTTTTGTAACTATGTATAATATGTTTTTACAAATTGTGTATACACCACGAACTAAGGGCGGATACGCGGGGGGGTAGGAGGAGTTCAAATGTCCGAAAATTACCTTTTTTTTTTTTTTTTTTTTTTATATACATTTTTGAAACCGATTTCCCCCCGAAAACTATTAAATCTCGATTTTTTACACAGTAGTTTTCCATTTTATGGGTATTATGCGTGCAATTTGACGGCATCGAAACACGTTATCGCTTTCAGAGTTCAACTTCTCTCAGAGTTATCGTTTGATTCAAAATTTAAACACAATATGATAGATGAGAATATAACTCGTCCAAACAAAAATCTCTATGTTTAGAGTTTATGTTTATGTTCTTAGTTTAAGTTCTCATGTTTTATTTAGTGTAATTTTTGAACAAATGCCGTGATTACACAACAATAAAAATTAGTACAGATATGAAGACTAATTTTAGATTATTTTTAATATGTATTTTAACGCTTTTTTTAATTGTTAAAATTCAAAAAACGTGTCTGAAAAATTACCCATACAGGATCCCTTGAAAATGAACGGTATAGCGTCTTCTTAAGACGACGTGATACACGCATTTCCCGTATCCGTCTAACCAACTGTATGTGTGGATTATATAAAAAATTTACGTTCAGAATAAATTTTCATCGCAACTTTGTCATTTACCTACAATATTAGAGTAAATACCTATTGATCTGTTACCGAGTTTATATTATATTAGATCGTTTAAGGTAGGTAGTTTGTAAACAGATATAACTGTATTTAAATATCAATCATTTAAACAAACATAATATTATATCTCTTTGGATTTCTCGAAAAAAAAAAGAAAAAAACGACGCCATACAGCTTCGACAATGTTCTCGTCAATACGTGTCGAATTTTACTCTAATATTGGAAATGACAAAGTTTCGATACAAACGTCGAACTTAAATTTCGTATATTATCGATGTGTAAAATGCGGCTTGGCGTCCACTTGACTACGAGTTGTAAAAAAAAAAAAATCTAAAGGTCAATGATCAAACCGATATTATATTATAGTCGTTATATTTTGGCCCTGAGCCATCCTAGACACTATTAATGCCATTATAATATGCATAAGGTTACAGAAAATTACATAATAGGTTTAAAGTATTAAATCTTATAGGTACCTATACGATATATTATTATTAACACGTTTTATTTTATTCCTGTTCGTCTATCATCCGTTGATTACGTGCCTCCGACAGCAGTTGTAATAATGATTGGACTGACGTTGAAACAAGAATATTATAATATCTCTACGTACACACGAATATAATGTATTTTACATATTTTATTATCAATGTGATACAATACAGGCATTTTTCTATGCAAAAGCTCCAACAGAGATATCCAGGTATTCTTATCATACTATTATGTCTCTAGAAGACATAAAACACCAGGGAATATGGACACTCTTGTTTCTATTCTGTACATAAGTGTATGACAATTTCAAGTGTATATAACTACCTCGGGGTAACCACACGGTAAATTAACATAATTATTATTATTACTATTATTATTATTATATAATTGCGATGAATTGTCAAAGATGTATCAGACACGTCGTAATCCACGTCGGGCTTAGTACAATCCTCCGATATGGATTTAGCGGCGGTACATAATATAATATTATTTATTATTGTTGTACTTAGAGAGTCGGCTCGGCTCGATAATTCGCCGTCGAGTGTAAGCCTCGTTCTTAATCCGATTCGACGTCAGTGTACGGAGGTAACAGGATTTGTCGGAATTTTAAACAGGTACACATTACAATAAATATTTGCCGTTGTATTGTTTATATTTTTTATTTGTAAAAATACAAGTAGAAATGATAATTATGATAACAATCGACATTACCTGCAACCGCACCAAAGAAAGAACGGTCACCTACAACAATAATAGTCACAGTCGTTTTATCTAGTGCGATTATTTAACGCGTTTTGCTCCTTAAACTATAGTGCCGATCGCGGTGTATATTTATAAAAAGCTAACGTGGGTAGATTCGCCCGGGCCGAACGGGTGATGAAAAATCTCGGGTCGTGTTTTCTGAAAAATTCCATCATATAGAATCAAACTATAATATATTATTGATAGTATTATAGATATTAGAGATAGATTTAAGATGCGGATTTTATAATTAATATTTTTATAAATTATTGCTATATAGACAGACAAAATAATTGTCAAAAATAAAAAAATGTAAGTACCTATAATATGTATGTTTCAATATTATATGTACTTTTTGAGGTTGGTATAATAGAAATTCATGTAGGCGCTTATTACAAATTAAGTAACGAAATCAATTTAAAATTGATAATATACCTAATTAATATATAGGTAAAATTAATTTGATTATAATTGAAGATATCTTTGGTGTAAATGTTATACGGTAAATTTTTTTATGAAAAAAGTAGTTTTGACCTTTGAATAATTTTAAAATTAATTTTTGCATTATTCCAAAATTTTCTCCGTCTAAAAAATTTTAATTTATAATTTAAAAAAAAATATATATATACATATATACGACCGTGCAACCTATATTTTACATATTTATATACAAATTAAAGGTAACATACCACATTAATTTTCTCGGGAAATTTTGAAATGACTTAAAATATTCTTAAATCTGATCGTAAATTTTCTAATTTTCTTGAATTTCGGAGGGAGATTCTACCCCTACTCTCCCCTTGCATTCGATTCTGAGATTTACAATAAAATTTGTAATAGCTAATCTATTTAAATTAATGATACATTATACAAAATACCTATTAAGTTTTCACAGATATCAGTTGCTCGATGATTATGTTTTAAAATGCAAAACTTTGTATTTGTATAATTACAGCACGTAATAATAAATATATATATATATAAATATTTGTCAGAGTTAAGGAAAAATATAGAATTTTGTTCAAAATTTGATATGTCTTAAATAAAAAAATCGTGATTGACAGTTTCTCAACATTGAAGGATGTGAAAAATGGGAGGGAAAATTATAAAATCTAGAAATCAACTATTGTGATAAAAATAAAAAGTAAATTTTAAACGTAAAATAACTTCATTCCTATTATAAACTGTACTGAGCATTTCAAAAACGATTCGATCGTGTGTTTATTTTCATCGTGGCTGCGATGTTTGTTAGAACTTGAATTCGAAATTATGGTTTCCTTTTATCGTATTGAAAAAGTTAAAATATCGTATAGCCACGGAAAAATAATAGATACATTTATTCCGTGTTTTAATACATTAGCAATGTAGGGGGCACAAGACCCTCAATACCTCGCCTAAAAACACCTTACAAGTAAGCCAATCAATTATTCTTGACGTCCATTATAATGTTTGACATTTTTATAAACGATTTTTATTTTTATTTTTGGCAAGAACCCTCGCTAATAAACCTATTTGCATTTATATAGTTGCAGCAAACAAATATATAATATACACAATAAATAGTAGGTACACGATCCACACAGTGGTTAGAAACGTCCGGGACAGTTTTATTATACGACAATATAATAATTTTCATTGTTCACACCGATCACTTGTCAGATGTCCGTGGCTGTCAATGGAGGCGGATCCACACTGCTAAATAATTACTGCGTCTACATCGTTTAAGAATTTTCGACAAAATATTGGATAAACTCGAATGTAAACTTACAATAAAAGGGCAATAAATGTCAAATTCAAACTGGCATGAAAAAAATCATTGTCGGTTACAATAATACAACGACAGTGGCAATATATTTATAACAGACGTTCACATATAAAATTCAAATGAAGCTGCAAATATAAATTCCTCAATAAATAAGTAAAATAATTAATTATTTAGCAGTTAATTTCATTAAGTTTAAGATAGAAAAAACCGACCAGATACAGATGATGGGAAATGATCCATCATCTCTTCGGTCTGCGGGCAGGATAGTGTAGGTATTATTATTTTAAATTTAAGATAAATCATTGCATTCGAAAAACGCTTCTGAACCAAGTTTGTTATAATATTTTATTACCGATTTATAACGATTTTCTGTTGTTTTCGGTAATTTTCATTTACGTTTAAGAAAACCACTGGGATAATTGAAAAATGACATTTTAAAAGTAGCAGCTAAAATAAATTTCCTATTAAAGTGCTCTTTATTCCAAAACTCTCACTCGACTCTTTCTACTCGAATAAAACTCATTATTTTCGCACAAATTCTACATAGCTAATATAGGTAATAAGTTAGGTAATTATAATAGGTAAAAGATACGTTGTGAGTTTAAAAATGATTAAGTACAAAATGATATACCTATGCATTAAAATAAAATTTAGATATTCCTTTTTATTTTTTATTATTAAAAATATATTTTACATATTTTTTTTTGTATATTGAAATCAAACTGGAAAACATACATTTTTGTGTATTTCAAAATTAAATTTCACCTGCAGAATTAAAATTAAATCCAAATCCAATCAAAACCATTTAAATCCAAATATTTATGGAAAACAAAAATTCTGTTCTAAATCTTGTTGGAAAAAATTCAAGAAAACACTAACTTTTTAAAAATTAAAATTAATAAAATAAAATAAATAAATAAATAATTTTATTGTAAAAACATGTTCCTGAAAAATAATATGAAATATTAAAATTCTGAAATCTTAGAAAATAATATTATAACATAGTGGTATATAAAATAAATAGTTAGAATAATATACGTCTAGAATCATTGAACAACAAATGGTTTGAAAATACCGAGATCGTTAATTTTTTAGAAAAGAATTTTTCACAGTTTGAAAGTATAGTACTTAATATAATCTGAGTTTTATTGGAATAATACTTCTTGATAAATTTAATTTAAAGATTCTTATATACATATGTGTATGCATTATGTGACACTGAAATTTTAAATATTTTGTTTGAAAATTAATTTATCAAAATATAATTCCAACAAAACACAGATTACATTGTTTTCATTAATTTTTAAAATTATTTATTTATTTTCGTACTGCCGTATAGATATAATGTATTTTTTCAAAATGATCAAATAAATAGATAAATGTGTGTACAGTGCACACTGTATAATTTCTTATAATATCTTAAAAAAATCAACCAATAACCCTCATTATTTGAAATGAAAAACTCGATTTTCCTATGTTCCGTATGTGTCAGGTGTTTAGTGGAATCAACAAACGCGTTTATAGTTATTATTTCAAAATTTTAATTTTGTAATGAGATATATAACTAATTTTTAATCCCATTAATTTAAATATATATATATATATATATATATATATATATATATCTGTAAAATTAAGATTTTGAAAACTCGCAACACTACGACGTAAATAATGATTTTGTCTATAAATTTGTTAATAGATCAAATTACTTTAATATTAGAAATGACAAAGTTGTGATAAAAACGCTGAACGGAAATTTCGTATATTATCAGTTGGTTAGCCGGAGATAGCAAAGTAGGTATCAAGTATACTTAAATTATTCTTTTTTTTTTGTTTTTTAATTGATATAACTTTTATTAACTTCGAAGTTTTTAGTGCTGTTTTATAGTTATTATTTTCCAATATTTTAACGTTTCTGAAGTCATTATTTTACAATATTTTAGCAGTTTTAGTTTTTAAAATTCGAAATTTTTAGCTTCTCCATATAATAGAGTTTTTAGAATTCTCAATAGATATTGTATTTTCTAGTTTTTAAAATGTTAGTGCTCTACATATTTAGGATTTCAATATTCTAAATTCCTCTATAAAATGTATATTGAAATTCTTTAGATTATTTTCTCATCATTATAATCCCATTAAATTATTTCCGAATAATTATTTCTCCATTTAATTATTTTCTAAGTATTCTTTTAATTTTTAATGGCATTATAGTTTCCGGTGACGATAAGATGCGTCTAATGCACCGAAATGTCACTAGATATTATTCGAGATTTCTAATCAAAATTTATATGTTATATGAACGAATATTAACCGATTTCGACAAACTTTATGAAGTGCTTTGAAGCTCTTTACTTCCAACCTTATCTGCAGAAACCGGGGAACATTACATTATAACTGTTATAACTTATAATAATGTTATTTTATCAGAAATATATTGTTTCAGAGATAAAATTACAAAGAAAAAAGTGAAAACTCAGACATGCAATTGAAAAATACGGTGCACAATACTTGCATCCCAAATTCTCATCAATAATACACTTGCGTCCGTGAAAAATCAAATATCCAAAACTGTTATCTATGGTGCATACTACTTTCGTCCCGAAAAAAATATGTCAATTGAAATGTAGGTCATACTTGCTTCCCTATTCCCTGGTTTGAAATGATCGCCATTCGACTATGAATAAGTAAATTTTCATTTTACGATTTATTTGATTCACATTTAATATCCATATAATACATAATATAATAGGTAACATAACATATAGAAAATAAATAATTATATAGGTACCTAATAATAAGTTAGTTTTTCTACTTTTTTTTTAAATCCTATTTTCATTTTTGTTTATTGCTCATAATTTCACGGCGATAATTAATTATCAATGTCTAGCTTTTGAATTTTTCTCGACTACTTTTCGTTATTTTAAAATTACGTTACATGATATTGTTGTGTTGAGTTTTAGGTGTCTAAAAATGAGTAGCTACATTATTTTCCTTTCGAGTGATTTATTGATGAAAAATGGTCATTCGTGAATGCTATACACGCATTTTCACAAAATAATATACTTATACCTATATACCTACGTTTATATTTTATACAGTATTTGTTCTTATCATGACCGATATGCGTCCCGATTTCTAGAACGCAAATGGACTATCGCTTATCAATTGGTATTATCAATGTTAACACTGGGACGCATGTACATAGGGCATGTCTATACGCAGGACGTTAGAGCAACATATTATTATCATTTTGTTGTTATCACCCATAAATTTAATTGGAAATTCTCCGTTCAAGTGAAAATCTATATTTGAATTTGTTGTCTGCCAATATGATATACAAACATATTTTTAAATTATTAGTTTATAATTTGAAAGATGTTAACAAATGACAAAAGTATTTAAGTATATCTATTTGAATTTTGAATATGTTACAATCATGTTTTCTTGACTTGGTTACAACAAAAACAAAACCAACGGTTTTAAAAATATATCAAAATTATTTATAACTCTTTTAATGCAAGTTTTACTAGATTTAATTGGTTCATGCAATTATTTTTATAAGCTCCTAAAATAATTATTATTGTCCTTTGTTGTTTCGGTAAAATATTATTTATAAATAGGTACCTATTTAGGCAATCAATTAAAACACTTATGATTGCGTGGAGTATATATTATACAAAATATGTTTGTATATTATATTGGCAGAAAACAAATTTGAGTACAGGTTTTCACTTGAACTTGGAGAATTGCCAATTAAATGTACGGGTGATAACAACAAAATGATAAAGTACTGGTTTAACGACTTGAGTATAGACATATCCAAGTGCATATTATTGGGTGCAACCGAAAAATAACAGTGGTGGCAAAGCGTTTTTCGCAGTTTATGCATTGCTCCGCTATAATAATAACTAGGGAACGGATTTGAAAATACTACAATATGCTATACAAAATATGCAAAAAAGTAATAAAAGTTAAAAATATTCAAAATTTTCAAAATAAGGTTGGTATTATTTTAATAATAATGATATGAATCGTGCACATATTTCTTGTCGGATAGAGTCGACTTTATTTTACGCTGGAAAAGTAAAATTTTTTACTCGTAAATTCAAAATATTAAGTATTCAAAAAACATAGTTTCACACATTTTTATAGCTAGAAATAAGAACAAGTGAAAGTTCAAGTAAAAAACACGAATATGCATTAAAAATAAAAATATGTTACAAAATATGCAAAACAAGTTAAAAAAAAAGTTAAAAATATGCAAAATATGTAAAATAAAATTTGTGTTATTTTAAAAAGAATGAAATAAACCGAGCGCGTTTCTTATCAGATTTCAAATAGCTCATTCTAATAAATATATGCTTTTACATTATAAATCCGCGTTCCCCGATAATAACGTATAATATTATATTATTATTATCGTCTTCGCCGCCGTCAGAGTGTCTGGCCAGTATAATACAGAGAAACGAACAAGTGCATACAATTGGCGGTATCTATGGTATTTACCACCACCGATATTATAGAAACAATGTATGTACCTAGAATTTAATAGACATCCTCTGCACTATACCAATACGGCCCAAGGATATTATTATTATTATTATTATATTAGACGTGTTTTCGCGATTAACCAAATTACATTTGGTTATTGAATTTTATATAGACAATCAGTTTTGGTTAAAATAATTTATAACCGATCAAATGGACTGGTTATTATGTTTGGTTATAGATAAAACAAACTAACTTAACAGGGTTAATCGCGAAAACACGCCTATTGTGTAGGTGATAATTAATAAAAATGATACGAATCTCGCACTTTTCTTGTCGGGTATAGTCGACTTTATTTTACGCTGGAAAATTGTTACTCGTAAATTCCAAACATTAAGTATTCAAAAACATGGTTTCACACATTTTTATAACTAGAAATAAGAACACGTGAAAGTTCAGGTAAAAACACGAATATGCATTAAAAATAAAAATATGCGGAAAAAAATTACGAATATGCTACAAAATAGGCAAAACAAGTTAAAAAAGTAAAAAACATGCAAAATGCGTAAAATAAAATTGGCGTTATTTTAATAAGAATGAAATAAACCGAGCGCGTTTCTTATCAGATGTCAAATAACCCATTCTAATAAATATATTATGCGTTCCCGATAATAACGTAGGTACCTATATAATATTATTATATTATTGTTGCTATCGTCTTCGCCGCTGCCGTCAGCGTGTCTGGCCCGGTATAATATGGAAAAACGAACAAGTGCACACAATAGGCGGTGGTTTCTGCGGTATATACCACCACCGATATTGTAGAAACGAGGTATATACCTAGAATTTATAGGTATCCCCTGCACTATACCAATACGGCCCAAGGATATTATTATTATTATTGTTATTATTATTATTATTATATTGTGTAGGTGGTAATCACACGTGTGTAGTCGGGTATATGCCCAAATGTAAATGTATACATTATAAAATGTGTACATACAGGTATAATACGAACGGTCGGCCGAACAAACAAAATATACGGTGTCGGTCATTGTTCGGATCGGACGCGTACGTGTCTTTTCCGGTATTCGGCCAGGTCTCTCCACTCCGGACAAAACCGCGTATATACACGTTCCAGGACCAGAACGTCGGTAAAATCGTCCTTTTTCTCGAGAAACGGAGAAGGCCGTCCCCGTACAATGTACAGAACACCCGAATTTATACGTATGAAATGTGCTTGTTTTTCTTTTTTTCCACGACCACCGACCGGAACTGTACCTATACTATTGCGGTTTTCGTGGAAACCAACGCCAAAATACAATATCTGTAACGAGACAGAGCGAACGATTAAAAAAAAAAAAAAAGGAAAAAAAAACGATTGTTGACAACACAAACGACGACGAGATAACTTTTGAGCTGGACCGAAAATCGGAGGACAAAAAAGTACGACGGTATAACGCCCCCCCCCATTCACTCGAAACCAAACCTTTGTGTCCCCTCGTAGCAAACGATAAAAACAACGTTCAATATTTTTAAGTTTAAAAGTACAAATCGCTGGGAGTAAGTGGGTAAATACCAATGTTATAACCAGCGGGCATAACTATATAGTATATTATCGTCGAACCACCTATTTAGAATATTATTTTGAAACTTGAAGCATGTCAACAATATACGTTTCTTACTTTACTCGGAATATAAAAACAGAATTTTTTCGGTGAATCCCAAAAACTCAACTTACTCCGTTCGAAAATTTAATCCGACACTGATATCCAAAGAGAAAAAGAAAAATAAGACTATTGTACGAGTGGCAGCGTGTTCTGTGGCGGAATATGTGTAACTTCTATTTTATTCAAAGTGCCCAATTAGTAATTAGCACATTTTAAATTAAAACTACATGTTCGTTAGCATTGAAACAAAGATTTTGATTTTATAAAATAATTATATTGTATATTGAATCTTTTGAAACACCGTGCTGCAGCGCAATCTCGAAGTATCACAATAGAATCCTTTCATTCTAAAGTAACTAAATAAATGCCAACCATTCATATACGCACACACGATTATTTGTTACCGTTCGTACAAAATACCTGTGAATTATGAAATTAGCTTTAGACAGCCTGCAATATTTTTTCCGAGGACATTTTCAAAAAAAAAATTATTCAGATTATTGATAATATCGAAAATATGCGCGCGCATGGCAAAACGAAAATGCCGATATGAACATAATATTATAAGCTCCACCGTTATTGCCCGAAGGTTTAATATAATAGAGTAAAATCTAAAAACATTTTGAAATTTGAGAATATATTACGCGTAAAAACACAATGTTATACGAGTTATACAACATTCGTTTCTACGGAGGACCAATGTACACCAACGTGTATTACGATTTTTTTGAGTAAAAATTTTTCTTTTTGCGTATAAATCTGGGCCCTAGTTATATACGTGTATACCTACTTCGATCGTGCGGTAAAAATGAATTTTCGGATAAACAGTAAGTAGTTTTCTTATTGAACTCCAAGATTCTGGGGATATTTTGGACACACCCTGTATAAAATGCATACCTTGCAGATATACATAAAATGTCCTATATATTATCATGATAATAATAATATACTGCGGGTGTCCACTCAGGTGGTAGACTCAGTGGCGTGGCCTTTCATCGTCACACTATGTAATATATTATTATTATTATTATTATTATTATTATACCTATATCATGATGTATATAATATGATTGTTGCTACATCATTGTAAAAAGGTTCACGATGGGTTCAGCGACGGGGGTTTTTTTTGTACGAAACACGTACGGACATAAATATAAAATAAATATACGAGTATAATATATAATATATAAGATAGGATAGGTAATAAAATTTTATATATACTAATAATGATAATAATAATAATTATTATTATTATTATTACTATTAACGTCAAAGTTTTTATTTGAAAAACACTCGGATATTCGGGCAAAACGCGTCCTCCACTCCTCCACATAATACGAGTGTATACGCTGCACAATAAAATATAATAATCATTTGTATTTTATACACCACCGACCGTGGTGACAATAGAATGCATATTGCGTGTACGCGTATAATATAATTAACAGGGATGAAATATTGTATATCATAACAACAGAGCGTCGGTACAGGGTCACACGGATTCTCGACGAGTATTCGAAAATTGATAAATTCGAATTTACGACAGAACGTATAAATGCGTCCAGGGGCTAAAAATTGTGTTTGGTTATTTTGGTTTCGGTTCCGGTTTTAGTTTTTGTAAAAATTGAGAGTTCCGATTCCGGTCGACATCGATGGCTGTACTACTATATCTACTATACCTAATGGATTCAAAACAAAAAAAAAAAAAAACAAAAAAATTTCAAGTATTTTCTTATATATCACGACTAAATAGTGCATACAAAATCCATATACGTTATATTTCATAGTATAAATAATAAATTGTTAATTTTGAATTTTAAAGAAATAGTGTAGGTAAAATTAGAATTTTTTCAAAATATCTAATATACTGAAAATATATAATGATTTTAAAACAGAAGAAATTGTATTTTTTTGTTTGCGGTTTTCAATATTTTTATGGGGGGGGGGAGGGAGGGTTAGATTTTCGAATCGACGTTTTTCGGTTCGGTGTCAGCGTCTGCAGAATGAAACGTTAACAAAATATTAAAATGTTACCTAACCAACCTACGTTGAATCACCGCATCGAGCGTGTTATGTGTAGGTACGACATTTTGCGATCTACATAATATATACATAGGCGGTGATTATTAAATATGCGTCCGGTTGAGATTACGAGACACTCGCCTATACCTATAATATTATAATATATTACTCGGATAAAATATTTCAGAACATTTTTTAAGGTAAAATAAATGTCATAATATACCATCTTGTACTCGAATTATTTTTCGAAAATCGACAATAAAGAGTTACTAATTGCTTATAAAGTTTCATTTTTGAAAATGCCTTAATAAAAAAAAAAAAAATAAAAAAAACAAACTTAAGTATGTACCTATTGTACCTACATATTATTATGTACTTGAATATTCTTCTAACACTATTATATCCAAGTCTGCCTGTATAACCGTATTATAATATATTATATGTTGTACCAATCAAAACCATATTATATATCAATATACAATACCTATGGGCTATAATATTATATACTATACAAGAGGGGGCGTACCTAAGGAGGTTTCGGTTATTCAAGCCTCCCCCCAAAATTGAAATGACTTGAGAAATTATGTGATACGTGATACACACATATAAATAAATAAAAAAAAAAAAAAAAAATAATAAAATATATATATATAAATACAAAAGCCCCTTTGAAAACTTCATTTTTAGTTACGCCCATATAATATACCTGTACCTATATGTGATATAATATCATAATATGTAATATTATCTGTATACCGCAATAATTATACCATTATATTGTATACCGGATATCGCGTTATCACGTAGTATATGTGCTAAACAAAACCGAACTGACGATATGTCATATACCATACATATACCAACGCGGAACACGCGCTTATATTATATTATATTATTATTATATTTCATAAATAAATTATTAAAAAATATGCACTGCCTCAGCTGTATAAAATATCTCTGGTCGCTGCAGCCGAGCTTACAATAAGCCGAGTGCACTTGCTGCCGTTATCACTCTTATCAGTGTTATATCACCAATATACTTTTTATCTGTACACACGGAACTCGGCACAAGAATCAATTTATATGTTATATATATATATTTATATATATGAACTTTTGGTTTTAGGCAGGTAATTGTGTATAGTATAATAAAAAAAACATGTACACTGAATATAGAAAATAAATGATCACGAGACTTACCCAGATGACAGGCTATTTGGCCACATAAGATGTCGATGACACCTGTAACAAAAAACAACCAAAAATAAATATGGAATGTGAATATTTTGCCGATATATCGTATATTATGTTATTCTTTAAATAAATCAAAAACGTTTATGGGTATATGCGTTCCAACCGCTAATATAATAGAGAAAAACGCACATTGTATTGGCATATAAAATATAATATATAAGTATGCATATACAGACGAAAACGGTCCGTTATTCGATCGGACAATGTACGTATAACAGTCGAAAACGCTGTACGGCCGATTTCGATCGGACGGACGCCATTCGGACGATTGAACAGCGACAAAAGACGATCAGTTGACAGTTTTCCCAAAGCGAGTAGGTAGGTAGCTAGAGGTATTATTAAATATTCGAACAAGCCAATTATAGGTAGGTAGTCGGTGTTTTTAACGGGTAAAATGCAAATGGTCAAAATCTCCAACGGATAAACATTTAATGTTTCGAGAGGGCCTCTATAATATACGATTGTATTTTCGATCGTTTCGGGAAAATACGCACCCCCCCCCCTCATACCCCACAACCATAACCCTTATTCAACGGGCTTGGTTAGATTTTTTTTTTTTTTTTTTTTTTTGAGAGTAGGGGAGGGCAAGTGTGCTACTCGATCTCAAACGTGTAATTTTTTACGGTCTGATTCTAGCCGTATACACTCGTGTGTTCGCGATGTTTTTTTTTTTTTTTATCATGATATCGATATTATATTGTAGTCTATAGCGATGTTGAATATACCTACTATGCTATTGTGTAAAAGTCGAGTACTCGGGTTATACTGTAGGCGATTAGGCACCATTATTATATGATACTAGCCCACTGTACTCTAACCAGCTTTATTACCCGTACTACAACGATACTGAAGCACGTATACGTCAATTGGGTGTACGGATGACGTCAATAAGAGAGACGGCGGTCAAGTACCGTATATATTCCATTATCATTGTTTATATACACCTGTAGTGCCGATACCGTGCAGACCGTCGACGAGTGCAGCAAAACCATAGAGCATAAGCAAAAAGGCATGTCAGCTATAATTCCATTTTCGCTATCACTACGCATGTTCCCCAGACATGGAATAAACGATAACAATATCATGGACGAAACAGTCTTGGTATCTCAATAATAATAATAAATGTGCAAATGTGTCTCGAACAAACAAAATGATAATGCAAATGTTTTATTAATAGATATTTTAATTCATAACAATATTACAATAATTACGCCTTGTTGGGGGGGGGGGCGTAGATCATTCCCTACCTTCTCGTTCGGAACGAGCCTGGTAAACAGGTATCTGGTATTACATATATATATATATAATATAGGCAGTACTCGAATAATAAACAATATAGTATCAATAATATTTATGTATACTGCGTTATCGGTACTACCGTGTTTTAAGTATGTTTTCTGTGTGTTTTGCAAACGGACATCCAGCCAAGTATAATTAGAAGACATCGACTTAACGAACGTCTTATAATATAACGGTGATGTACATGATTGCGCACGGTATTACTACAAGACTATAATTTATTTACACGTAAATAAACGAGAAAACGAGTGCAATGTTACCAACTTATAATGTATACTGTAGACAGGGACATAACTAGCGGGGAGAGGGGGGAATTTGCATCTCCAAAGTGCAAAATCGGATTGACAGTGGGCTAACTCGTTAAGGGCTACTTTTTTTTTTTTTGTTGCATATTTACGTTTTTAAGGAAGTATTTTGGAAAAATTATTATAAATTAATTTTTCAGCTGGCCAAATTTTTAAAAGTGTGACTTATTTTTTCAAAGTTCAATCAGTTGGCTAAATTAAACACATTTATTATTAAGTTGTTTATACAATATGAAACAATGACGTAACATAATTTTAACGATTTATTTATTTAATTAGATTCTCTTGATATGAATTAATTAGGTACAGATAGATTTATTGTGAAGGCTGATCCAATAGTGTTTGATCGTGAGGTACAGAGATTTACAGTTTAAGAATATAATTATGGACACTCCGTGTAAATAATCATAAAAAAAAAATGACCAAATGTCAAATGGCTTATATTTCTAGAGACTCTCAGTTTAATTGTTTTTAACTTATTTAGATTGTAAATATTTTTTTTATACATTATTCGCCTACCCATAGCTGTATGGTGTAAAATATATTTTTAAAAAAGCATGTTAGTATTTACACATTATACAGCTGATACCATTCCCATATAAAAGTATATGTGGTAAGATTCATTAAAAATATATGGTTTTCCGTTTATAATTTGAAAAATGTAGTTGCACAATAAGTAGTTATAGCTACTTATCAAAAAATGATACATGTTAATATAATGTAATATTATAATACAATATACCATTATATTTAACAATAAAATTATACTGTTCTGTTTATTTTAAATTTAATTACACATTAGTTACTCTTCTAACTTTCTGTAATGAATCTATTATAATAGGTATTTCATAATCATGTAGGTAGAACACTGAAAAATAATAACAATAGTAGGTTACACATCTAGTTTTTAAAATGTTCTATATAGAAATTTAAAAAGAAAAAAACGAAAATCTTACAATATAGAAAACAGTAAAATAAATTTTAAAATAATATTTTATAAGTGGTCCTATATAATGCCAATAACTACTTATCTTTTATTGTGCATAATCACGATATTTGTTTAAAAAAACACGTTTGCATTAAATTGCATTTTGAAATTGATTTAGAGTTATAACATATTATGTACTCGTATTGTAAAATATGTAAATAATAATAATAATAATTTTGAAACAAACTCTTTGTTATGTTCTATACAATTTTACAAAGACCTACATATTATATTTAGCTCGTTATCGAAGGTATAAAAATTATTTTTAAATTTTCAATATATCTTTTTAGTTCTTTCGTAAATAATATTTAATCAAAACCTTAACGAGATCGTTTTATAGTAGCATATTTTTATACCACTGATAATAATCATTGTTGTACTGTCCTCATTGGTGTGGGGCCGTATGGGGAAGGGAAGCTTCAGCCCCAACTATTTATACATATCACAATATTATAACGTTGGATCCAAGTTTTTGTTATACCCGCTAATCAACCAACACCAAAAACAAAGTTCTAAATTAGAAGTGGGTCGAACTCAAAATTTAGGTGTCGAACTGAACTCGAAACGAACTTTTAGTTTAATATCCAATTCTAACTCAAATTGAATTTATAAAAAAAAAAAAAGTTCATTAACAACGAATACGTTCTACAATAATTTTTTTTCGGAGGACCTTCATTCATATATAAAATTGAATTGAATAAAATAAAATAAAATATGAATTCATATATAAAAAATAGTTCATCAGAGTTTGAACTTCTCATCGAGTTTAAACTTTTAATCAAGTTAGGTTTTTAACTTTGAACTTTTCAACCCACCTCTACTTTTTATCTTTAAAACCTATAGAAGACCTACCTATAACATTTATAGCATTTTACGTGGGTCTGGTATGGACGGAAAATATTTCAGACTATAGGTATCTGGGCTAAACTTGAAGCCTTTTAATCAAAAACTCAGAGGATGATAATGGAAAGTGAATGGTATATGTCTCAATCACATAATTAGGAAATCGTTAAATATACAATCGATCAAGGATACCATCAACAACAACGAAAATCAATTAACACATAAAGAATAGAAAATTCAAACTACGAACACGTAGCCAACATACTTGTTAGAAAGAGCCACAAAGAGCTTTTGTTCAGAATACCACTAGGCATAACATAAGTTATAACTAAAAATGTCAAAATCAAAACCAATGGCAAACGCCAAAAATTATTACCTAACAAAATTCATTTAACAATCGAATCTCTCTGAAAGAAGCATCGAACGCTTGTAACAGAATAACCAAAAAATCCAGAAAAACAAAAGTACCGTTGTTAGAAATTGATTGATACATTCAAATTGTGTTGGAGGGTAATTTTAACTTCAAGGAAACTTAGGCTCCCCCTTATGATCTCTGCGATTTGTGCTTACGGACATTCTTATTGCATTTAGTGCTCGAGTTTGAAAAATAGAAGTAGGGGTACTTATCGAGCTTTCAATAAATGAGCGATTCCTCAAACTATACGTAACTTATATACTGTAAAAAATAATTAGTAAGGGTGCTCTCAAAATATTGTAAAATAGTAGAGGAGTTCCGTCCCACTACACCCAATTCGAGCACTGACATGCACTTCTTAATATAAAAATATCATCATTATATATAATATACTTAATTCTTTTATGTGTCTGTTAATGATCGTGTAAAACTTCTGAACGACGACCGATTTTGACAAAAATTTCAGAAATTGGTTTAGAGTTACCAAAAAGGTTTAGATGTAGTGTATCACGTTTGATAGATGATGCTGAACAAACTAATTTTCTATATTTTTGTTGATAACATGCCATATAAACTATAAAGTACTATCATATAATGTATATGAATGCTTTGTGACATAGTGTTGCTGCTGTTATATATTATTATATTTTATTTATTATATTTGATAATATTACATTTCACGCCATAACCTTTTTTATACCGGGCAAAACTGTTTACGGTCGAAATCGGGTAATTCAGCTAGTACACCTATATATATTAACGGTGGGTCGAACAGTTCGAAGTTCGAAAAATCGAACCGAACTTCAAGAGTTCGGTTCTGGTTTGAAAGTCAAACTCAAGTCATAAGTTGTAAGTCGAACTGAACCGTACTTGATTAAAGAGTTAAAACTTGAGTAGAAGTTCGAACTTGGACCAACTATTTTTTTTTTTTACATGAATTCGAGTTAGGTCGATCAAAAAACACTATATGGCTTTTTCTTTTTTTGTTTATTAATTACGTTTTTAAGGAAGTATTACATAATTTTCGTAAAACGTATATTGATCGGTTGTTAATGACTTTTTTTTTCGTTAATTTGATTCGGGTTCGGGTTCTTGTGTCAGCTTTTTAGATGCACAATGCACATTACAGGCTTTACGGCCATCCACTAATCATATTGTATACTCAAAAATTATCTCGTAGAAAAAAAAAATGTATAAAACGGGCGTTACGCGTTGTGTTGTTATATACATGATAATATTATATTATACTCTGCCAGCCTTCCGACGTGTCAAAGATTAAACAAATAGTTATAAAAACGCTGTCGACCAGAGGAGGGGGAGGGGTGTAAACGGCTTTTATCGGAATACATAAACGAAAAAACACTACAAAAATTCACCAAGGCTGCTGCTTCGCATTAACGTATTGTGTTGTTCGTACCTCGTTCGTGCCCGTCATTGACGCGACGGCGGCGGCATCGGTAAACCTTCTCGGAACGGATTTTTGGACATTGGGAAATAATAACAACAATAAATATAAAGAGATTTATACGATTTTAACGGGCGTCCATCTAAATAGTAATATAACAAGATTCCTGCGTGCGTGTCACGTTTCTTCGCGGACCCTCACCTGCGGCAACGTCGTCGTCGTCGTATAAAGCGAAAAATATCAGATCGAACGCGAATAGACGAGAGAACTATACATTTCTACATTTGTTTGTTTGTTTGTTTGTTTGTTGGTATTTTTTTCTTTTTTTTCCTTTTTCAAAATCGCAATTTCTATACGACTTTGACGGATTTTCAAGACGCAAATTTACCGAACTAAAAACCAGATTTCTACGTGCATTAATGAGGGAAATACGTGTTCAGATTCTTATGTGGGTATTATATAATATTATACGGAAAAACGTTCTCCTCCTTCTCCTGCAGAAAATTTGAACTACCTATTAGTCTACAAATAATAATATCGTATATACACTATATATATAGTCAAGCCTGGGCATTAACAAATTACAAGTTAAAATCAAGATAAAAAGTCAAGTTACATAACGCGTTACTTTTTTCAAATTAACTTTAACTTGATCAGTTACTTCTTTTTGAAAACTTAACGTGTTAACTTTAAACAAAAATGTATAAATTTAGTTCAAAGAACAAAATCTGAATATTTAATTATATTATTTTCTAATTCTATACTATTTAGATAGATACCTATTATTGTTTATACTTTATATAAATATAATTATAACAAAAACGATAGTATTACTGTGATTCGTGACTCTCATTATCTTCGCATTACTTTTATCATATTTAGAGTACATGCAATATTGTTGTTTTGGGAAACTTATAATCATGATAACACGAGATGGCATGAGGTAAACATTGTAGTAAATGTTCGTTTTATTGACTCAATGGACACACACCAGTTTAGTTTTTGCGTCGACACTGTCGATATTTTCATGTTGATCTGTATTTTATTAATTATGTCTATCCAATATTAGTGTGATTAGTGTGAATACAAAAACATAAGTAGTTTAGCAGTTGCAGAGAGGTATTTTATAATTATTTGTTGTTGTTAATTTGAAAATTTTAACTAAAGTAAAGTAACGTAAAGTAGGTAACTTTTTTTTCGAATTTAACTTTTAACTTGTATAATTAATGAAAAAAGATATTTATAATTTTTAACTTAACTTAACTTAACCTAACCTAATTTTTTTAACTAACTTAAGTTAACGAGTTAAAAAAATTCGTTATTTTTCCCAGTCTTGTACACTCGTATATAGTAGTACCTACAGATAACTCTCAACTTTCGATAAATTATCTCATAACATTTTCATGCAGAATAAACTTCAATATTTCAACGCAAGTACTTATAATATGTATACAGATTAAATTATCGAGTAGAACTTTGTTGAATCTTACAGTTTTTAACGACATTATATTTTATATCAAACCGTTGATCGTTTTATAGAAAATCTATTATATTAATATGTATGTTGTATATTATAATAATATAAATAATAAAAATGGGTAACTCTGTAGCTCTGTAAATCTATGCCATGCAGCAGATGGAAAACCGTTTCGTTGTCATATATTTTGTTTATAAATGTCTCGGCGTTTGTCGTGACACATACTGCAGCAATGTGCACCTCTAACGTGTAACGTGTATTGCAGTTTTTTTTTAAGTTTTATGATGTATATATTATTATATTCGATTGGAAAATCGCATATAAACCGTTTGAGTGTTTTCTCATACATGTGTCAATACAAACCGTATTAACAACGATGTTTATCGACAGACGTTCGAGTGGCAACGGGGCGGTTTATCATAACTATATAAGTACGAGTATATTTGGAGTGGAACGCAAACACTGTAAAAAGAAAAAAAAAACCCAATTGTCGTTTGCTTTTCGATATCGCAAAATTTTCGTATTTCAATGTACGCATAATACATTATCGTGTAACAATAACGGCGACCGTTGTATAAACAGCAGCTATAATAGATCTGAATGTATATCAGTTGGACAGTTTTGATAAAAGCTCCTAGCGCAGTGAAGACGATTTTGCAACATTTCGATGACATTATATGTAGGCATTATTTACTCGCGTATGTTTGTGCCTACATGTACATGGTACGGTTAAATTGTTCGTCGATCGCAGCGGTAATATTTACTATCGGTGTTTAGATTGTCTTTCGGTTTGTTAGGAAAAAAAAAACAAACAGTTATTATCGCTAGGTACTCGAAACCAATAAAATGGTACGATTTCGAGAGCACTGATTGCGCGCACAAAGTAGCACAACGTGCTGCAGTCAATGTTAATTGCTCGTAATATATTTATACGATTCTAAGTACAAGCGTATATTAATGTCCCTGTATCTGCATGATATTCACGATACCACGTGTTTATTTAAGTACAACGAGTACCTAATTATTTCGGCCAAGGACGCTTTGGGGTTTTTTTTTTTTTTTTAGACATTTTCGATTTTCATCGTAAATTTTCAAGCGAAAACATTTTAGTCTATACAACGAAATTTGACGTTCGGCGGGCACTAGACCGGGTCGGGACGGCACAAAAAATAAAACTCCAAATATGTACATATAAACTTATAAAAACGGCCGCGTCCGGTCGGCCCGGCACAGTTCTTCCGTTCCGCGGTTGGGCTCTGATCGCCACGCAACAAAATATGCCGAATGCAGTCCGGTATAACTTGTCTATACATTTCGCTGGCATTTGTTAATCGAGAGATAAGGTAAAAAGTGTACACTGTACAGCCCACCAGTCTGCAGGAGTCCATAGGCTAAAGCGATCTCGTTAAAAGCTATACCTACTCGTATCGAATTCGGTACGTTCCGAAAATGTCGACCGATTACCGGAGCTGGGATACTTGTTTGACACTCGATCGGTACCTATATACGGAAATCCACGAGATTGTTTGAAAATATCGGTCCGGGCGCGAAAATCGCACATCGTTCACACACGCATACAGGCAGGGGCGGGGAAAACGGGTGGAAATTCGTACCACGAGAGGTTTTTTTACATAATATATAGGAGGTTCCCTCCGAAAATGACCTTTATTTTCATTTTCGCTTATTTTTTTTTTTTTTTGTCGATTTTCGAAACTGATTTCCTCCCCTAAAATCGACTCCTAGATCCGCCACGCGCACACAGGTGTGATTCGTGTTTTACACGAACATCGTAGGTGTTGCGTAGTAGGTGTACACGGCGTTTAGATGAAAATCCAAGACGGACTTGTATAGAATATTTAATTATTATGTATTTACGTTATTTATCGTGAACAGTGCATCGTGAACGACGATTAAAATACTAAATTGTTTCGTATTATACTCGCGTGCGTTACGTGCGCGACGACCGTGGTCCGACGCCATCACGCCGCCGCCATCGCGTCGCCGTCGACTGCGCAGAAAAAAAAAAAAAAAAAAACCGGGGGGAATGCGGTCGCGGCAGGGGAAATTTTCCCTTCTGCGCGTTTCTATTGTCGTTGTTATTGTTTCGTTTTTTAAATCTGCCCCCTAGTTTTCGATATATGAAAAAAAAAAAAACACAAAAAACAAAAATTAGCCATCTAAGCAGCTGCTATTTACACGCCAACAATGGGTGTGCGTATTAAATATCGTACAATATAACGGTAGGAGGGGAGGGGGAGGGGGAACGGGCGAGTGTAACTTCTCGTCGAACGCGCGCGTCCTATTATGCGTTTACATAATATATACACGACGGCGCGGGGATAGGCCGATAACGGTTTACGCTGGCAAATGCAACATACGACAAAGTCGAACTAAACACGGGGCACTATTTCTCTGTGCGCTTTGACAATATCGATTGTTAAATATACGAATAGAGTCCCTTCTCGTTCCGTCCACCGTATATACAATCCCGTACCGTTCCGTCCTCTGGGCAACTCGAAGTGACTATAGAGGGCCAAATTTCCAAACTGCTTAAAATCATTGCCGGCCAGATATAAAGTTGTATTTTTCGACATCATACCATGTCAACGGTAAGAACCAATATCTAAGTATCTAATTACGGATTCCATTATTGAAAATCTCACCCGCATATACCATTTACCTTGGCAATTTTTTCATCGACTAAATGATCAGAAAGGATATACAATACCTATTATACTATTATATATAGGTTATTTTAACCTCGGTAAGATTAAACATATTTCTCGTTGGAAATTAGAATCCAGTTACTGCGACAAATCATCGGTTATCATATAAGAAACGAACCTCGTTCATTCGAGTCAACGAGTCTGCACTCATTTTTCCTTCAAACCGCGCTTATCAATACATCACATTGTACACAACATTATAATCCATATTATACTTTCAATGGGTATTCGTTGTTATATTATCCTAATAGGTAATAATATAACAGCCTTGTGTCCAGAGAATGATAATATAATATGATAGCATATACGTAATAATATGGTTCGTTCCCAATAATTTGCCGACAAGAATACCGGATTAAAAAAAAATGTCCCGATTCGGTTTATTTTTCGATCATTACGCGTGTAATATTCTCACGGAATTAATTTTTTTTCTTCTAATTTTGAAGAGTGAAGGATCGACAAATAAATAAGATACTGCGTTGGTCGA
The DNA here is from genome assembly GCA_025469235.1 of Pemphigus obesinymphae. Lineage (NCBI taxonomy): Eukaryota > Metazoa > Arthropoda > Insecta > Hemiptera > Aphididae > Pemphigus > Pemphigus obesinymphae. The sequence continues at coordinate 169,396 of JAIPRL010000162.1, forward strand.
TGTATTGAACACGAATGATGTTCATTTTGAGCCATTATTTAATAAAGGCGCATATCAAGTTGTACGTAAAAACTAAAAAAGACATGTTAATGTGTATGTGTTTGTAGGTATTATAATATACAATATAAAGACGGTGGAGTGATGAGCCACGAACCGGCCCTACAATATCCGTATAGACGGAAATCCGTGAAAATCGTCCGACAAAAAACACGTCAGTCAAACGCACTTTTTTCGCGAGTCGTTTTTTAATAGTGTTATTGTTCGCCATAATAATATATATCTGTGCCTTCAGCAAAAAAAATCGCACTTTTCGCCATTTAAACCGTATCGTTACAACAGATAACTATATATTACACGCGTGTACATAATTACCGTATTGTCGCAGTAGATATTATTATTATCGTATACCGTTAATGTATATGGACGTGTGTGTATAAAAAATTATGAAAAATAAAATTTAAAAAAAAACACCGCCCTTCAAAAGCGATTTTCGTCCGCCCCCGGTCATAATAACAAGTATTCGCCTGCATGACGTATAGACGACGATTTTTCGTATACTATCGCTATATAATATTATACATAATAATAATATGTCAGCGGCGGCCCGTTCATTCGTCATGCGGTGTATAATAATATATTCGCCCGGGCTCGCGTCACCCCATGTATATACGTGTGTATTTTACCTGCTGGAGCAGGGGAGATAGGGTTGATTTTCGTGTGCACACACATATATATAGTATAATATAAAGGAAGGCTATGTATGAAAAAATAAATAAAATAAAAAAAAAAATCCGTGAAAAAACCGCCGTCGCGAATAAAATACAATATCATAATATACTGTCGAATATTTTTTTAACGGGGAACGGGGACGAATTCCAAACGTACGTGTCGAACCGAACGAGCCCAGCTCACACATAATATTATCCATCTATCTATATATATATATGAGTTATAGTCGTAGACATTTTTCACCTCGAGTTTGCCGCACGGCGAGTTTGGTTCCATTCCATTTTCAAATTTTCCTTAAAATTTACCTAAATTTTCTTGTCATCTACCGAAAAAAAAGCGCGTCAATTGATTGTATTGTCATAAACCTATACTACTCCACAGTTTGAACCGTTCAACCCACCACTTCTAACATACCTATTATTACCGAGGTATACTCTGTCGACTTTAAAAATACATAACGATCGCGCGTAAATATATTGTATACGCAAAAAAAAAAAAAAAATATAATAAAATACGTTAGAAAAGCCCAGCATGTGAACGTACGAAATTCCCGGTTTTTAAACGTATTTCCAACAACAATCTAAATATATAAAACAAAACGAATAATGTAATATACCTATATCTATATGCCTATAGTGGCCAAATCAACAATTTATTGTAAATATAATATGTACAAGTAACTACGGACACAACGGAGATAACGTGTCTAACCCCTTATGTTTAAAAACCTAAAATTTATATATATACATAAAATTTTTTTTAAAAAACCAACACTTATAATATATTCCATAATATATTATGACAATCAATATCATCGTGATGTTATAACAGCCTCCAGAGTCCATACGTTAATAATAATTTAATATATTTATATTCTATAATATTATCTATTCGCCGGCTCCCAAATGTATTTGCCGACAAGAAAACCGGTTCAAATAAATATAAATTTTGAAAGAAATTCCCAATTCGCCGACTACGAACGTTAATTATTAATATTAAATTATTCATTTCATACCTACTATTACATAGTGTAGGTATATTAATACATATTAAACACGCAATTATATAGATTCTACAAATTTAAATTCAGTCGATTATTTTCATCACATTTATGTATACAATAGTTGTTTTTTTTTCAAGTTTAAAAAACGAAGGTTTGTCGGATAGGTTACTGATGCGGACAGCATAGGCATAAATGCATTGAAATGTAATAATTTGAAATAGGATTTACGAAATTTCGAGTTCTTAAAAATGCATTCGAACAAAAAGTTTTAATAATAAATAATAAATAAATAATACTAATAAATTTTAATAATATATTTAAAAATATATATAATATCTAAGTACGTACGTAGATAATAAATAACCGTGAAGCGAGAACAAAAAAGTCCTATGTCCGATTTATACACTTTTCAGGAGAGCGTTTTCAAAGTTTGATGATTGATTTCATTTTTTTTTTTTTTTATCATTACATCCTTTGGAGACGAAAAAAATATAAATAAATACTAGAACGTGTGATTTATCATAATTATCATTAGATAAATGTAAAAAAGTAACACCGAGTTAATAATCAATCAAAAACCAGAACAATATTGAATTAGAGCAAAAGAGTATTACTATCCGTAATACACCTACTTACTTGTACTCGCAAAAAATAATTAATTGGCGCAGAACTTTTTTGTTCTCACTCGTAATCACAAAATAAAATTTCGTGATATAAAATATCGTTGAAGTGAACCCAATTATTATGTAATAATCATAGGACATGGGTATATTCTATCGCGGTGAATTTTTGTTTACCCGTAAATTTTACCGCATCGGTGTTATCGCGTGATATATACACCTATACATGCAATTACTGTGTTGTTCAAACAAAATTGTGCATTTAAAAACAAAAAAAGTTCTATCGACTCGTACACAGAAAGCATAGAATACATAGAACTATTTCGTTTTTCATATTATTATCTCTGTCAATATCGGTCGTAAGACTATACCGACGTGAGTTTAAAAAAGATATATATAGTACTTACCTATACGAATTATTGAGAAGAAAAAAAAAACCCCGATTTTTTTTTTACGACGACGGCGATGGATTCGACGACCGGCGAATATTACGTTTTAAATTAACTTTGTTACGAAAGTATCGTCGTTTTACACGTGTAAAGGTTGTCGTTCTTTCCGTGTCGGGCGGCGTTATCGCGGCGTACCCGAGTTTTTTTTCTTCTAAAGATAATTTTCGCGCGCAATCTCAACTACCGTATATACCTAACCGTCTATGTACCTAACCTAACCACATAGGTATATTCTACGTAAGCATTATACTATATTATCGTGTACCTACCTGAAAATGTTTAAACATCAATACATCTTTATCGTTCGCCCGAACCGATTTGAAACGCTGCACAAACACTCGTAAACGCGCCGATCGAGTGAGCGCGCGCGCGCACACGTGCAGCAGGGCCGGCCATATACCGTACATGCTCCTCGCGGTGCCGATAGTGTATATGAAATATAATTCTTATCACAATATTATTATTTTCAGTAAGTATAACGTTATAACGTGGTGCGGTCGATATTATATAATATACGACCGAGACAAGTAGGTATGTGTGACGATGAAAAATCGGTATTTTTCGCGAAAGTTTTTTTTTATTTATTTTTTTTTTTTTACCGTTTTCGACATAAAAAAAATTCGTCAATTTTTATTCGCGTAGGATATATTGTATGTAATTGAGAAGGGGACGCTGTATACCCGCGTATTTGTCCTCTCTGTCTATCTTAATAGATACCTACTGCAGTACATAATATAGTAAAATCACACCGCCCAGAATTGAAATTTTGGCGTTTAGATTACATTTAGAGTTTATTACAACAAAATTTAAAGACGGAAATATTTTCGAGTGAACACCTCGTAAGCTTCTCGTAAAATATCGTCTGACAAAAAAGTTAAAGCTATTTAAATAATATATCAAAAACTAAGAATGTCGTAACTTTTTTTCCAGACAATATTTTACAAAAAGCCCGTGAGATTCACTCGAAATGATTCTTCTCGTTAAATTTGATAATAGGGTTTAAGCTCTAAATTTAACCAAAACGCCATAATTTCAATTCTGCGTTGTATAATTTTGCCATATCGCCAATTACCTAGATGCCTTTTAAGGGGATGTCAGTGCAAACATATTTTCTAAAACAAAAAAAAAAACAAAACAAAGTTCGCTATACATTTCTCATTTTGATCACATCGACTTAAACAAGTATCGTAGAAATACGAAATAAAAACATAGTTAATGATAGATAACATAGTAGGTGAAAATTAAACCCAATATATAGTCACAGGACCTGGTGTTACGATCAACATTATATACCGGATAATCGGATAAAAAAGTTCGAGTATACCTACTTATTTTGAAAAATAGATCAAAAGTACAATTTCGATATCCATAGATAAGAGTATAGATAAAATCATCTATAAACAGTCACGAATGACGCATTTGAGAGAGAGCAAAGGAGATACTAGCCTCACCTTAAAAACGAACAAAAAACAATAATTTTTTACTTGAAATAATGCTTGCACCCCCAAGATTTTTCTATAAATCAGGAATGATCAAGGGGCGGCTCGCGGGATAAATCCGGCCCGCACTGCCTTTCAACATTTTTATCATCGAAAAATTTACAATTTACCTCGAAATATAGTAAAAATAACCAGGCATGTTATATCTTGGAAAAATTATCGATAATAAAATATATATTAGACTTATTAGATATTAGTTCTTATCGTAGGTAAAATAAAATAATATATTAATGAATTTGTTTCACATAATTATAAAAAATCAACTTAATATCTCATTTTAAGTTGCGAAAATTGGCCCTCTAGTTTCTTTGGGTTGCTCATCCCTGCTATATACACAGCTCATCATGTATTCAACTGTAATGAGTTTTTATCCGTAGAATATATATACGTATCTATTATCATATTATATAGACGCATGGAATTCATTTTATACGACACAGTAAATAGATAAAATTCATTTTTTTTTTATTGAAAATAAAACATTTCCTTCACGTTGAATAATGATATATATAAAAAAAAAATAATAATACCTAGGGTGATTATAGATTCCGGTATTTCGATGATATTTCATCGTTATAATATCGTATTATACAATATATGTACAATATATATTAATAAACTGTTGAAAATCTGAGTTTCGCATTTATTTAAGTATTATACGCATTGTATTAAAATGTAGATAGGTATACACAGTGACATTGTGTCAATGGATACACCTTTATCGTATTTTAATTTTTAACCAATATCTCAATGTTATCAAATTTACCTATATAAATTCTATTAATATACCTATAATACTTATTATATATATATATATATATATGCAGATTATAATAACTATTATAATGTCTTTTTCTTTCATAAAAAATTACCTAGGTATATACCTAGGTACATCATAGGTACTTATATTGAATTACGTTGTCGCCGATAAATATTTTAGACCACCGCGGCCGTTATTATATAGTTTATAAATTAATACCAATAATATAACGAATTTTTATCATTTAGTATTATTTACACCTATAATATTAATAATATTATCACCGGTGAGGAAACGGCAAGGTTGGGGATGCCTGCAACACTGGAATGCATTCACGGACAACAACGAACGACGATTATTATCGATTATAATATTCCGTTCAATATGTGCGATAATTATATTGCAATTTTTCTATTTTTTATATTTATATAGAACGTCATCCGGTCGATTCCACAATCCGATAGCTACCCATAGTATAATATTATAATGATTATTCTTATCTCGAAATACTTTGCACGTCGTTGCTGCAGATATGCACCGGCGGTTGATACTATTTATGGGTACCTACTTATCTGAACGTCTCTCTAAACAAAACAAAAAAATAAAAATAAAAAAATATCCATAATCCGTGTATAATTTGTACGCACGATAAAAGTGTTAAAAGAAAAAGAACAATACATGCTGCAGGACACAGATTATTGTAACATATTAGGTATAATAATTATACATATTATCGTAAAATAGTTTTAAAATATTAATTTCCCAATATACCCGTGTGTTAGTTGTGTGGTGTCGCGTATCCTTCTCTGCAATATGTGCTACATATTTTATATTATTATTATTATTATGGTTCATAGCTAAATCAATTGTGTAGACGGTTTCGTAGAGATATATTATTTTTCCAACGCAGAATGCATATTTATTTCTTCACGTGGTCGAAAAATGCATACTGTTGACCGGTGAAAGATTAGCGCACTAAAATCTTGTAAATGGGATGGCTTTTTACCCATAATAGTGTCTAATAAGCAAAAAAAAAAAAGTCATCAACTTTTTCGTCGAATTACTTTCCCGAAAAAATGATGCGTTTATTTTAGGAATTATAAAAAAAAAAAAAAAACCATTTTATTTTTTTGGGGGAGCTATATCTCCAAAGCCCTCCCTATAGTATCACCGGTAATAAAATGGGCGTACTTGGTTCGCGTTTAATTTTGGGAATTGTGCATAAATACAAAAACTGCGTCTTTGCTCAAAAATATACAAAACATTTTTCAAATATTTGTCCGGCTCTAATAATAATATCTATTATTATTTCAACTTGACCGTATCGTGGTACAAAAAAAAATTTCTCGTCCTTTTTATATTCTGAGTGTAGCGAGGGAGCAATTTGTTTTACAATAATATTTTTTTTTTCTTGTATGCACGACCAGAATACTTGATCCAATCTCTACACGTGTACCCATTTTCCAGTAGAAAATTTTATTTAGATTAGCACTTTGTATTATCAGAATAAATATTTAAATTATATCGGCGTGGTTTAAAATTAGGCGATACAGTTTTGTTGGGTATATATCAATATAAATCTGTGAATATAAAAAATACATACCTATACTAGTTTTTTCTATTAACGAAAACTTTTGGAATTCAACAAAATTGAAAACGACGTAGTAGTAGTTTCTAAAAGAAAAATGTTTTAAAATTGAAATCTACGAAAAATATTATATAGATCACACTTCAATAAACCATAATTTTAATACCTAGTTAAGAAAATCGTTAAGCGTGCCTGTATACCTACTCCGTAGAAACAACATTATCCAATGTACAAATTAAAAATGTGTACGATCTTTCCCCTTATAATAACAAGTACCTATTTACTTGTACATTTTGCACTATCTATTACATATCATATGGTGAACAAATGTTGAACGTTTTAAATCCACTTAACTCTGAGCTAAAGCTAATAATATTATCATCATTAGGTATTAAAAGATACGATTTTCGTTTTTGTAGTCACATGAATAAAAATAGGTATATCTATATTATATCGTATCTAATAATTTGCTATTTGTATAGTATTATATGATCAATGAAACAATATTTATGGGTCTATGTTTGTGACTCTCGAGGAGTCGCATTGCATTTCGGGACCAATTGCATTTTGAACGTAGGCATTGGACATATATTATATGCCGAAAATGCTAAAAATATATTGTAAAACAGTAAACGTTCGTATCTACACACGATTTCCATGGTTTGGAGTGTAGTTATAGACGTACGCATAATATGTGCGTATAATCACAAACCCATAAACACTCAATATCGTAAATATCTTTTTAGTTTTTGTATATAATAGAAATATTGGTACTCATACCTCTTATGTAACGTATATATATATATATATATGTGTACCTTCCCCGTCCGAAAGCGTTACGCTACAGTTCATGGCTAACAACCGAGTGATAAACAAATCCGTAACATAAGATGTGTACCCAACGCAAATTGAAATGTAATCATCGATTTCTTGTACAGTTTCTATAGATATCTGAGAACAATAAACTTCGTCATGGAATAGAATAAATCGCTGAACACGATAAACAATAATTGCCTTGTTCAACAATCTATATATATATATATATATATATATATATATATGTACTATGTTGTATAACAAATAGTACCTACTCATATAATACTATTAAAACAAATAGTACCTACCTTAATCGTATATTATAAAAAATACACCTATTAGGTATTCGATTGTATTTTACTTTTATTTTCTTTTTTTTGTAAATTGTTCACTTATAATTATATAACGTAAATTTTGAAATATTTTTACTCAAATAATAAATCGAAATCTTTACGATCAGATTTCAAGGGCAGTGCACTATACATGCACTACACTGCGACTCGTGTAGGCACGTGAGATAAACGCATTATAGCAGTATAGGTATATACCTACTTACATTGCGTGAACGATCCGCCGCGTGTCGCGTAATTATTTAGCAAAACACTAAAAGTATGATTATAGCACTTACTATAACACTCGTTGTTATATAATAGATATATTGTATTATATTATATTATAGAATAATATTGTAGTTTAATTGTTAAACTGCTAAATTATAAAAACGATTCGAGTGAAAGTATAAATATTAAAGAATAAAGATATAGTATATAAATATATATATTAAGTATATTATTATTATTGAGTATTAATATTATTAAGTTTATTAAGAATAATGTAATAGTACATGATTGATTATGCTGTGCTTCAGTTGTGAGAGGTATAGGTATTACAAAAATATATACCTACCATTGGACACAATATAAATTTTCTAGACCCCCCACCCCGAAAATCAATAAAATTCAGGTATAGGTATATTTTCATAATATAACGAGTGAGACGTGCCTCGAAAAAAGGCTATCGTCACATCACTGCTGTGTTTTACTGGGCGTTTCAGTAATCTATAATAAAACTTACCAAATACCTAAACGCATATATTATACTATACTTACATAGGTATATGGTATAACGCGAACGAAATCTTAAATTTAATTTTTTGTTTCAAGACTATTTTTCAAATTGTTTCTCCAAAGTGTATCACCGCTGGCTCATAAAATGAAATAGATATCGTTGTAGTTTGAAATTATTCAACACGTTCAAGATTTTATCTACAGTACCTACCTATATTATTTTAATATATTATATGACATGTATAAAGATTACAGAACAACCATTAATATTTTATAATTTTATTTATTAAATCTCATTTTTATCTTGAAATACGCGCGTCTTTATGACATTTAAAGTTTTTGATTTTACTATGTGTTTTTTGTTATTTGTTTAAAGCGATGAAAATTAATCGATAACCGTATACAACCATCTACCTACTGTCAAATATGTTTGGAATTTGGAAATTCAATACAAATGACATACCTTATAATTACGGCAGTAGGTACCTGTGTATCTAATTTTAAAAGTAGAATTTTCTTATAACAACTTGTGTTGAAAATTACAGAAAAATAAAATCGGTAAAATAAAAAAAAAATTGCTTAGTTTTTAGTCCACAAAAAGTTCGACTGCAGTAAGCTTTACTCAAAATTGTTTTTGAATCTTCACCTTATTTCGGACCATATTAAATTATTCAATATATAAGTATCTATATCTGTATCATATAGAAGTCTGTTGATTTTTTGAATTTAAGTATTTATGTGTACAACTACTCTACGGCGAGAAACAAAAATTACCAAGTAAAGACATAAAAAGGAGAAGAGAGATATTGTAATGTTTTCTCTTTATAGGTAGGCTGATATAATGATTTTTCATTACCCTAGGTCCTAGGAGAACACCTAACCCCCGCGACTATAATAATTGTAGATGATATATGTAAGATCTATCAATCGGTTAATGTAGCTGACTTGGAATTAAACGAGGAATGAAATCATAAGGTAAGAATATGGCAATGGTACTACGGCCAGTGGTATTTTAAAATTGTTCATAATATAAGTTTCTGTTATAATATATATCTATACATGATAACGCTTATTTACTTTATTAATGGATCTACAAATTTCGCGTTCAGCTAAATAAAAAAAAGTTTTAAAAACGCTAGGATAAATATGTCAATTTTGAATAATAGATAAATATAAATTGTCAGAGTCCTTTCATTGTAAGCGAGCGAAATATATAATAATACAATGTCATCGTTTTGACGTTGTGTCATTTACCTAATTCGACAAAAATAAAATATCCGACATCCACCCTCTTAGCAGACATTTCGAATAAGTTGATTTTGTATTATTAGGGGACGGACTGACCACCTCTCGAAAATGTACACGATGGCACAGTACGGCGCATATATTAAGGGGTATCCCCTGCTTGCATGTATATATACCTATATGAAAACATATATTTCATATACAGGCTTGGACCCTCAAAATAATTTATTCGGAGTTGATGAAGCCCCCACCATAAATATATGGAGAAGGCGTACGTAAAAAGGCTTTGTTATTATTTTATGTCCATTATAATAGAGATTATAATATAATTTATAGGTACAACCACCCTTCGAAATCGGCTGAAATCCTGCAAATACATCATCGCGGATATGCAAAAAGTGCAATTAAAAAAAAAAAAAAAAACACTATTAAAAATATTTTGTTTAGGTCAAATTGTCGGGTGGATGATAAATCTCCCACCACCGGTCTTTTTACGGTTGTGCATTCAAATATCCCCTCCCACACCGTTCATCCAGATATTTAACCGGATGGTTAACACAGCGTTAAACAATTATTTAATATACGATATTAATAGTATCTATAGGTATAATAGAGTATAGGGAATCTGAGATCGGGAGAAGTTATAGTTCAAAAATATAGGTAAATAATTATTGGTACAATTAAAAAAAAAAAAAACTCCGAAAAATTCAAATAATTATACAAATACAGAAATTTTTTAGTTAAAAATCATATATACATATATATAGTTCGTGACCTCCATTTGTTATATAATTCAATTAGTTAAAAAGGTTATATTGATTTTGTTATATTAAATTATAGTATATTGAACCCGATCGAAAATTTCCACATTATAAAATTCCCTCTACTCATTGATTTTACCATCAATTTAAAAAATAATACTTTTAAAATTCAATACTGTCCGATTTACGGTGCTTTTGGTGTTATTTATCGTGTACAATTATAATAATATAATAAACTATATAGGTACATATCGTATTTCAATTTGTGATATTTCGTTTTTGTATTTCAAATAATATGATATTTTTTTTCGGCAATTTAAAATACGAAACGACCATAATTTTATTTGTAGCACGTAAAAACAAGAATTACTATCATACCTATACGCAAGATCGCCGTAAACCAATAAATATGGCAGTATTTTAATTCTCTGGATAATAGATCATTATGGAGCATAAAAACAATACCACTAACAGTGCCGGTTAGGTTAGGTCCGGATCTAGGAGGGGGGGGGCAAAAAAATGTAAAAATACTTAAGCTTTTTGTCCCGCTTTTTGGAAGTGGAGTCCCGTTTATCGCTTTTAATTTTTAATATACCTAATTTTCTGTAGAAATTGTCAATTATTGACAAATGACCTTTTTACTTTTTTTTTTTTTGTTTATTAAAATTTAAAAAGCGCGTTAAAATTTATTTTGCCCCGGGTGACAATTTCCGTCGATCCGGCACTGGCTATACATATATACTATCGGTAAACGATAGGTAATTCTAGTTCCTCAAAATCGCGAATTATTTATTTTTGTACATTCATTTAATGTAATTTTATTTATTGTTAATAAACTAAAAATCATAATTATATACGTTTACATTTAAAAACTCAATGTTTGACAGCAGTCCGAAATGTCAATATATCCATTTTTTTCATAACTATATTAGGTAGGTATACAATTCGTATATGGCAATATAATCAGCGGCGTAACTGCAGGGTAAAATGCTACATATAATCTAGGGGGATGGCAAAATAATGTATCCACCAAAATCGAAACCAGAGAGAAGGGAGGAATAAATACATTTATTTCCGAAATACCTATACCTAATTATTTATTTTTACACAAGGCTTCAAATTAATTTTATGACTCGGAAACAAATTTCAGTACATATTATAGTATTAAATAATAATATATATATATATATATATATATACCTATACCTACATAATATGAGTACATTAAAAAATATATTTTGTTTAAAAAAATATCCACTGTTAATATTATTTATACATATTTTCTATTCGTTAAAGAAATAAATGGATACTAATCAATAAAACATAATAGGTACAAATATACCTATCCTGAAAAAAAACAACTACGTATTTTAAAAACCAATTTAAAAAGTTATTTAAAGGAAAGCGTATTATAATGTGTTTTTAATGCATTACATTCTGTATATAGTTATATATACTCTTGTTTTATTTAAAAAAATGCAGAGATTTGTACCGTTGTCATGTCTTAAGGGAGAGGAGGAGGAGGAGGCAAAATGATACATTTGTCCCCGTGGGAATATATCAAGGGGAAAGTGCATCACTTGCCCCCTCAAAAAAAAATTTCGACACTGAATATAATGTAAACAGGTACACATATATGTGCAGTTTTAAACGCGATTTTTCCGTAAAATTGCATATTGCATGCACTATCCTGGGGATTTCCCCACAGAGACCGGCACGGATGATGTCCTGAACGGAACCCAAGGGGAAACGTATGAGTTGTAAGTATAAAAAAAATATGTATTGGGGGGGGGGGGTGAGGGAAAAAAGGTCATCGAGCCCCGTTTTTTACTTCAATTTTTTTTCGGTGAACGTTTGAACAATAATTGCCCCGCACCCTTAAATTAACACTGCACGAGCACTTACCCCGGACGGTTCGCAGTCGTCTGTCAGAGTCTCGGTCGGTACGGCGGCTGCGGCGTGACTGCAGCTCCGAGCTGCAGCTGACATCGGCTGACGACGCGGCGGCGGCTGCAGACCGTGCGTATGCGCTTTTCTGGCGGGCGGCAGGGGGACGACGACACCGGCGGTGTCTGCGATTCCTCGGTGTCACTCCGTGCACGCTATACGACAAACGCCGTCGGCTGTCGTAGGTATATACGTGTGTTGTTCTTTCGTTCACTTCGCGCGAACAACGGACACGGGAGACCCGCGACAGAGCAAACGAAAAACGAAAAACGACAGGTAATAACAATAATCAATATTATTTTCGAACACCTGTACAATGTATTTATCGGTGTTTTATATTGTCGGCGAGATAGGTATATGTACCCAATTATTATTTTAACGGTACAGCGGCGGGCCGAATGCGACGATCGTCCGCGCGGACTGTGGGCGACGGCGACGGGCGGCGAGACGTGACGCGTGTTACCACGGGACCGATCGCTGTACGACACTGGCGCTCGCGGCCGCTGCTGGCACCACCGCGGTGGCCGTCGTCGTCGTCGTCGTCGTCCGGTTCGCTGGTGTGCTGCCGGTCGTCGTCGCCACCGCGCGGCGCGCACCACCGGCCGACCGCGGTACTACGCCGGCGACCCGCGGCGGACGGGGGGGCGGAGCGCACGGGCCGGTTGCCGGTGGCGGCGGCGGCGGCAACGGCGGGGCCCGGGAAGGGGTAGAGGCCGCTCCGGTGCGCGCGTAGTTCACCTGGTGCCGCGGGCCGGCCCGACGCACCAGCGGGCCCGCGGAGACCAATCGGCGCGCTCGGGCCACGCCCTCGCTCCCGCCGGCTGCACGGCACCCGAAAACACGCCACGCCGCGGCCGTAAATAATGCAAGAGCGACGGTGAAGGCGAAAAAAAAAAAAATACGTACGAAAACGGGCAGGGGGGAAAAAAATATGCTCGACAGAAGCGCGCTCGTGCGTCTCCGTCCCCGAGAGAGAAATTTGAGAATTTATTATAAATTTATATTTTTCATGACCTATTATTATTATTATTATTATATACGCGTATATACCGGAACTTTCGGTGGAATACGATATTGGTATAATATATATACCAAACCTAACCTAACGTAACCGCGATGCCGGATGAACTATATACCTATATAATATAATATATATATATATATATATATAGTCAGGCCTGTCGCACAAGCAAGTCGTGCATCGCTTTATAGGGCGGCAAAAAATTTAAGTGGCGAAATTCCGCTTTATAGGGCGGCAAAAAATGAATATCGAAAACAATGGAACGACGATCACGTATTTTCAGTGGAAAAAAAAAATTTGACGATCTTTTTATTTTTTTTGCTTATTTTTATGTTTTTGGAGGCGGCGTGCCGTAATTCACGACCGTGTCCCACCGTAACGTATGAAATATCGCAAAATGTCCCGTAAAAGTATATAATACTACATGATTATTTTATACTTATTTCTATAAAAAAATATTGAAAACGTCAGGATTGACAGACAACGCGCGAATGCTATACGCGTTTTGTCTATGCGCGTTCCCCTATATACACCACTCATCCCCACTTCCCGTATACATATTATACGGTAATCGATCGGAAACCGATCCTTACATCATCAACGCACCCGCCAGGTCCAAAAAATGTAATGTGAACTGTATAATATACATACTATCGTTTCTCATCAGTAGTTATCAGTAGTATTTGTCATTTGAATTCGATTCGATTTGACATTTATTTCCAAAAATTAATATCGTGTTCGTGTTCTTCGCACCTACCTATATACCTACTGTATAATATATTATACGGTATAGGTACATCGGTAGGTGTCCAAACCTAAAACTCAAACAGTCCATTTCATCGTCCCCCTTTCCACACATCGAGTCTATCACGACCCGCCCCGGTCTCCTCAACGGGTATACAAAAGAAACCGTCCTCTCAACTTCTAAATAAACTATAACCATCCGATTTCACCCCCTATCCCACGCAAAGAAAGTCAAGTCAAAGTAGGTGCCCAAAGTTTTAAACTACCCCCCCCCCTCTTCGGTGGTTTATAGTTTTTTTATTTCGAAATCTGGTATCCCAATAATATAATATGTTACCTATATATGTTATATTCATGGTCGGGAGAGTGAAAATCGGCCGCCGATGCCAACCCGGTTTGTTTTCATCGGGATAGCGGAAAATATTTTCTATACATAGATAATAATAAAGCTAGGGATGGATACTTACCTAATACACGGAGCATTGTGTGTATACGCTACCACAATGGTAATAACTGTGGTTTAGTGATTATGGTAATATTGATACTTGAATGATAAATGATGACCCGCAGTAAACCGCTCAAATTTCAAAATATGAATTTTGACCATTATGTTATGGACAAAACCACTCGGTAGGTACCATTTGACAAATGATATTATTTATATTTTATTATGTAATTTATCATTTGATTATGTTTATCGTCGGTGATTTTAATTTATTTTATCAACATTTTATCCGTGTATAAATTGTCGTTTATCAATATCAAATTTTTATAACCGTGACCACAACCACATACCTATACAACCAATGTTGGTAACGATAGTATGCTCTTCAGTCACAGAATAATATTGAACAAATATACGGTGGCCGGCCGTATTCCATTCCTTTATTGTCTATATATG
The DNA here is from genome assembly GCA_025469235.1 of Pemphigus obesinymphae. Taxonomy (NCBI): domain Eukaryota; kingdom Metazoa; phylum Arthropoda; class Insecta; order Hemiptera; family Aphididae; genus Pemphigus; species Pemphigus obesinymphae. Next base: position 184,546 of record JAIPRL010000162.1, read on the forward strand.
TTTCTATAGTGATACACGCCAAAACAGTGATAACGTTCCACGACCTCCATGAAATAAAACTATACAATACAATAGGCAAAAGGGTCCGTTCGTGGCCGTCAGAACGGACCTAAAAAGGAAATAATAAAGACGTGTATATATAATAATAGGTACCTATGTATATTATACAAAAAAAGCGTAACCGGGCCAGACGTGCCTGCAACTATAACGCCTCAATTATATTCCGGTGGCAGAAATCACGCTTGCGGAGCCGGAATATTTTATATAGGTACCTACAATAGTACTATTATATAGGTACCTATATACACTGTTATTCGAGTTACCGTGTTACACGAAAATGTACGATTATAGTATCTATATAAGATATATATCATTAAAAACGTCGCTATTTTTTATTCATATATATAGGTAATAATATATACAATTATAACAGTAATATTTTTTTATACTGTTATTGTGGTTTTCGAATATCGTCACCTATATTATGCATTTAATCACCCTAAAAAAAACGTAATTATAATATAATAATAATTACTATAATTAGGCATATAGGTATATGAATAGTTCTGGTTAAAAAAAAAAATTTATACATTCATGATAATTAACGATAAAAATTATAGATATTTAAAAAATCGGACCCAGAATAAAAAATTTAAACGTAAAAAAAGCATTATAGGTACCTATGTTAAAACCAATACATTCTGTATTGTTACACTGCTCGGAATCTATAAGATAAAATAATAATCGGTGTATAAAATATCGTGGCTCCTCGAGCATAATTTCTGCCACCGGAATTCAGGCATTATATGCCTGTTTAGCACGTGCCAAACGCGCATCTTAAGCGTGCTTGGTTTAAGAGTCCCTCCTTATCAGAAAAAATAAAAATTGTGTCGCCAACACATTTTCAAGCGGCCACTTTTTTGGTTAAACTGGCAAAATTCGAAATTGTCCACTTATCATTCTCTATACATAAAGCATAATGAAAAACAAACAACAGGTAGCCGAAATAAATATCTATTATACAAGTACCTATTATATTATATATGCCTCCTATATTTTACTTTTTACATTTTTACCGAGTGTCAAATTGTAAATGATTTTTTTATTTCTAATCTATAATTTATTTATTTTTCATATATGTTAATATACCTATGATCACCACCTTCCTCTTTCTCAGCATCAGGAAATACACCTTGAAACCATAATTCTTTGCAGGTGGTTTCTAAGTGTATTTTATTAATGGAACTTTTTTATTAAACTATAATTGAATTGCTGGAAGTGGATCAAATTCGCTTAAAGTTGGTGTGTTAATTTTTATAAAATGTTTATATTTTCATATATTTTTATATATTTTTTTTTACTATTTTCTTTAAAATACCTACCTCAAATTTAATTCGTTACTTTAAAACGTAAAAAAAAGGCTTCGCAAACTCGATAAAAAAAAATCAAACTTTTTATACGAAATCGCAACGTAAAATATGTCGATTTTGATAATACAAATACTATTTAAAATTGCTATAATATTTTAACTATTCTTTTCCGCAATTTTATTTTTAAATATTTGGAATTGGTATTTAAAATAATATCGATTAGGAAAAAAAAATCCAAATTCGCAACTTCTTAATTCGTGGTCTTAAACTCTCAACATGACGAGAAAAAAAACCGTGAAAAAATTTAAGTTTTTATTGACAATCATAAACTATTCACATTTTGGAGGTTTTCATATGATATGATTTGATAAGAAATTGCCACAACGATGGGACAAAACCACAAAATATATCATGTTTGTTTTCGCTGTTGTTTCACCGTCACCGTTGTTATTTTATTATTTGTGAACAAATCAACAAAACATGAATATTCACCGAAAAGGAAATAAAAGATAAGTTACTTGTTCGAAAACGACAACGGTGAAACATAATGACAGTATCAAAAATAATAATTTCTAATTTTTATGTTATAAAAGCTTATTTAAATTTTTTATAAATAAAATTGTTTCTTAGATCTTTAGGTACGGCTGCAGATGGCACTATGCAGCTTGCCTATAATAAAGACACAGGTGCACATTTTTATTTTTCGTAGTGCACAAAGTGTGTCGTAGTGTACACAAAAATAGCCACTGTAATATTATACGTTATGATTTGATTTAATATAATTATTTATAATATAAAAATTTTTAGTTGCTAATATAATCCTCCCAATGATTTCCGCCAACGTAAGTTTTCAATGGGTATTCCTTACATAATATCATATAGATTAGTCCGTATAGTGTTTATCAAACAATTTTACCGCATGAAATTATAAAAATTCAAGAGATAAGACTTAAAAAAAAAGATCATAATATTGTCGTCAAATAATAATTCCGCAAATTACGATATTATTTTTATTATTTTTTACACAATATTCAGCTTCAAGTGTGCCGGAGTCAGCTGTTCCAATACTATTGTGTACTTCTCGTGCTACGACTTATATAAGAATTAACGTATTGTCGTACTTGAGAATAGTATAGATCAAAGTTGGACAAGATACCTATACTAAATAAAAAATATCCTGATACATTAATTTTGGGTGTCTTGATACAATTAAGATGATACTCTCAAAAATATAATTACTATTTTACAATAAAATTGTTATTATACGTCTTATTATAATTTTATAAAAAAAAAAAATAATAATAATAATAGATAATAATATATTTCAGTAACAAGCGCTCAAGTATATTTGATAATATATGATTATAAAATTACCTATATATTATAAGCCGAAACGGACAAAAAAAATTTTGTTATGTATTTTATCATTTCGTGACATATAACGGTATATTATGTAACATAATGAAATTTAAGCATGAAAATCTAAAATAGATAAATCGCGAGTTGGCGTCAATATTAACGACCAACAACAGATATCGAAATTATTGATTTATTTTTATAATATGAATTAGGAAGAAAATTTTTTTCAAATATAATTAGTGATTACCGTAAAATGTATATTTATATTTAAATTTATATAATTAGATTTTTGATCATTTGACGTATCATGTATCTTTTCATATAAAAAGATACGTGATACTGAAAAAAAAATATCTAGATAGATACAATAGCTACTATTACAATATATGTATCATGATACAAAATATAAGATAAAATTTTATTTCTGATACTTATCAAAGATGCATTATGTATCTGTGCCCAAACCTGGACTATAGAAAATATTCTTATACCATATAGTAAACAGTACTTATAAGTTATATTCTTAGCTAATCGTATTTATTATTTTCATTTAAATTGGAAAAATATTTACATACAATATATTCTGCACTCCAGGCATGTTATCTGCAGCATTGAATTTAGGGAGAGCCTCCGTCATTTTAAAAAATGGTAATTTTTCAAAAACTTATTGGAAAATTTTATACGAATTTTTTTATTTTGGGTCTCCACTGGGCTCTGGTTCGGCCCTGAATATTATATATATATATATACATAGGTACTTTTTATGATCAAGTATTGTATATTATATGTTGTAATAAATAAACTCTTTCACCGCGGTTTTATGACATCATAATATGACGTAGAAGATTGTAAACATTTTAGGTTTCAATTTTTAGAAATCATTAAAATAATATAAATGTATATAAATATTTCACGGTCCCTGGTAATAGTTGATTGACCCATGCAGTTTGAGAAGCACTGGATTAGAGTGTCAATCATAAATTTCCTGTTTTAATCTATAAATAATTCCTATATATATACATAATAATATAATATTGCAGTTCCGACAAAAATTAAACGAGACTATATAGGTAATATGTGTATTAAGTATTTTACTTATATACTCGTAAACTATAATAATATACATATATATAGGTACCTACTATATTATTTCGTTTTTATAGAATTTTTCATGCTAAAAATCGAATTAATTAAAAATTTTCACTTTATTTTTCTGTTATTATATATAGCTGGTATTTATAATAGGTATAACTGTTGGCAGTGAATTAATGATAAATACCGTTTTTTTTTTTTTTTTTTAAATATATTTAAAACAAAAAAAAATATTTATACTCGTATATTCAGTTTAATAAGCGGTACGTACCTAAAATATTGCGTAGGTAGAATTTTTTAATTCTATACACTTTTACTGATTTGTATAATATAGTATACAATATAGTGTAATATAGTAATAGATATATTAAGTTATATATATGTACCTATATTCAATTCCGAAATATAAAGATACTGCAGCATTATTGGACTGGAATTTAAATGAAAATTCGACCATTAGGTAGAGGAGAAAACACTTAAGACACTATATAATGAATGTGTTAAATTTGAAAGCAAGCGATAAATAATTTTCTGATTCTGAAGAGCGCTTGTTTACAATTAGGCATTGTCAAATAAACAAACAAAATACTAAAATTGTAATCATGTCGTTCATATATATATACATAATATAATAGCAATGCTGGGCAAGTTAATGATTTTTTTAAACTCAAGTTAAGTTAATAGAAAAATAATTTAAAAGTTTAAAGTTTAAAATAGTTATTATTTTCTCAACGATTAAGTTAAGTAAAAAAAAAAAAAACTTATTAACTCAATTTTTTTTTTGTACGAATTAATATTATATTTGAGATATACAAGTATAGTTAAGTATCTATTATTTTTTTAAAATATTGTTATTTTTTAACTTTAAAAATGTTTAAAAATCATTGTCATAATATTATTGAAAATACTACATTGTATTTATAATAATTATTATTAAAATTAACAACAAATAGGTTTATAAAAATGTTTGATTGGTAAGTACTTACTATTTTCTTCATAATTCTAATAAATGGAAATTGCTCATTGCAAATTAGTACCTACCTAAATATTCATTGTTGGTGGGAAATCTATGCATTCCTCAATTTATATAATGGGGAAATTATTATAAAATATATAGGTATTCTTGTTTTATTTATATTTTTGGGAAATAAGTAATTCTCATAATTTTATATTATTAGAAACTACAAAAACAACTTTATTTTTATTCAACCATTTTAACAATAGACATAATATGAAATCAAAGTAAATCAATTGTTTTAAAATTAACTTAACTGAGATTTAATTAAAAGCAACTCGTTATTTAAAAGTTAAATTAACAAAAAATAAGTTAAGTTAACAAAAAAATCAAATATAAAAAGTTAAGTTAAAAGTTAAAATGAACTTAACTTTTAACTCAATTGTTAACTTATTAACTCGTTAATGGCCAGCATTGTGTAACAGTAACTTACATAACATACAATCAGGCTTATTCCAAGAGTGTGGGTAATAAACCTCAGAAAATAATTCGGAAAAATTAAGGCAGTCGACAAATTGTTGGTAAATTTCCAAGATTCGTTGTGCTATAGGGGCGTTCAAGTATTACGTCAGCACAATTTTGGACTTTTTAGACCTCATCCTCCCTCTTGTCAGCAATTGTCAGTATTTGTCCGACCCCCCCTCTTTTAAAAAAAAAATAAAAAATTTTGAATTTTATATGAATTAATTAAAAATAAATGAAAAATTTTGCTACATATTTTGATTTTTTTTTTTAGTACTAACCCTCCCCCCTCATCCTCCTTGTCAGCAAATATAAGCACACTATAGACCCTCTCTTTCTTTTAAGCGCTTACGTATACTTGAACGCCCCTATGTTGAAAAATTAATGAAAAAGTCTTCTTTCTATATATATATTTTTGGAATACCCCACTTATATACCTATTTCTTCGGGACAGTCCTGCATACAACATTACTTTGTGAAAATTCTAAGTATCTATCTAGAGTCGTTATTTTTAAAATTATAAAAAAATAACCGGTTATTTTTACTTTCCTGTTTTAGTTTTTCCTTCCGCAATGCAGTCGAAAAATCGAAAAATCATTACCTCTTTAAAGTACTCACCGGCTATCTGCATTATGATTACATTCCCTATACCGGAAAATAGATTTAATGATTGGTCCAAGTCTTTTGGTGGAAAATAAACATAAAAAAGTAAAAATATATAAACAAATAATATGAATAGATAACATAATAGTATATAGGTACCTATTACAAGAGTTATAATGTGTAATTAATATTTTTTTTACAGTTTCAAATATCGATTTTTTTTTCTTATCTCGGCCAAAATAGTCTCATTTTTCACTTTTGATAATATTATGGTCACTATATATAGGTATGATTCTATCATTATCTCATTAACGATATAGACGAATTTTATCAATAAAATATTTAGTATATCGTTCGTATATATGTTAATGTATATATATACACCTATAGAGTTAATATAAAATTATTTACATATTTATAGTTATATATCTTATATATTATATAGTATTATTATTATTATAATATATTATATAATATATATTATCTATATCTTAGAGGTATAATATATATATTTATTCATGTAGAACATATACGTAGATTGGATTCTTCGTCAGCTGTATAGTTAGCATATTTTATTATGCACACTTCAAGTTCGGTAATTGACACTTTGTATTAGGATGACTGTCGAAATAATTTAAATTAAAACATGCAGTTAACATGCTCAATCTATCTCACATATACATAGATAATATATATACGAATTTTACTATAAGAACCGGTTTAGTTTATAATATATACGTAATACACTTAATCGTTTATAAAAAATAGAATGTTGTAAACAAAAACAAATCGCGAATTGATCAATTCGGTTTTAATGCCCATCATAAGTGCAACGATGTATTATACTATATAGGTAAGTAGTGACTGCAGTATATATTCATATGGATTACAATAATATAGTAAATCATATAATACGTTTTAATAAAACGGTTTTATAAGGTCGCCAAGAGAAGGTTAAAAAATACGTCATTTTTGCGTATATAATATAGGGACGTATGTAAATTGCGTTAAAATGAAAAAGAAGATGACATGTAACATGCACTAAAATATTGACGAAATCAGTTCGAAATTTGTATTAAAATAAAAATCGATTAATCTTTCGACAGTATATAGGTATCTACGTGAATGATGATAGTTATGATTGTTTCGTGAAATGAAAAACGTACCTATGTGTATATTATATTAATTTTGGATGATATTTTCATTTCTAATAAATAAATCTATTGAAAATATTTTGAATATCAAAACATTGATCTTAGAATACAGTGGCGTAGCCAGGATTTCAGGATTGGAAGGGGAGGAATGATCAATAAATATTTCAATAACAAAAACAAAATGTGGTGTAGTTTACTAATTTCAGACTCGTTGTCTGAAGAAAAATTTACCAAAAAAAAAAAAAAAAATCAATATAAGTAATGCAATTATGCATTAATGTATCTAATCGTACTCGTAATAGATAATATTTAATAGCTATATATAACAACATCAACCTACATAAATAAAAAGATTACCATTCTTTCGTTATAAACAGACGTACCTATACATGATAAACAATGAAGATGAAAATATTTTTCTTTTTAATCTTTAGGGTATAACAGCTATAACCACTAATAATATTTAAAATAATGAGAATGCCCAATAACGAAAAGTATTTTATTCCGTTAATCACAATTTGTTTCAAAATATGTTTTTTTTTTTTTTTTTTTTATCGATTTATACATTTTTAAACAAATTTGATTATATATTGGTGGCAGGGAACAATAATCCCCTTTCCCCCCTCCCCCGTAAATACGTCACTATATTGGATAATGATAAAGAAAACGCGCATGAGATTATAATATATAGGTAGCTAACGTAAATGGATATATTTTAGTAATTTTTTGTACTTTTTTTTTTCTCCATATATCGCGGTGGTATATTATAGCAGCTGCATAATATATAAACGATTAATATAACATTATATTATGCAATAGAGGTGCGCGGGTATTTGGTGAATAAAAAGAAAGAAGGAAAAAAAAAACCCCGCGTAGGTATATTCCGTCGTCAAATCGGACGGAAAGCCCGTTTAGTGTTTATTATTATTCTTTCTCTCGGGGGGGGTTTTTTTTTTCTTTTTAGTTTTTAGTTTATATTGTTTTCGCCCGGCCGTCGCGCACCGGCTGCAGTATAGTGCGGTGGCGGACGACGACGACGACGACGACGACGACGACGCTTGAGTAAACAACGACCGTGCACCGTACGCGCGTAATATTCTCACCGCCACCGTCGAATACAATAATAATGATAATACCGATAATAATAATAAGAATATAATGATATCATGTATTTTTATATAGTGCGCTTCGGCTAACAGAAAAAAAAAAAAAAACGTATAAAAAAAAATTTGTTCGTCAACGAAAATTCCATCGCGTATATTATATAGGTATCTAATATTATAAAAGACGATTTTATTTTTTTCTAAATAAGAAAATATCGCATTGCTGCAGTAATATAATATAATATATGTATATATATATATATATATATATATATATATTTTGTACAATGAGCCAAAGGGAAGGGAAAAAAGCCTGGCGTTTTCGAGTGGATATTCGTCGAGATTCATATAATATACGTATAGGTACGTATAACATACATATATACGACGAGAGATCAAACGCGCTAATCCGGTATGTGTACCTATAGGGATGCTGGTTCGTATACGTCTATATATAATATAGTAGTAGCTGGTATGTGTGTGCAGTTCAACCCCTTTGGAAACCCCTTTTCGCGTCATCCGCACTTATCCGATACCTATATATATATATACACACTTGTGCCCGGACGACGATGAGAAGAACAGTATATTATTGATAGTGGATACGCGCTCGTCCTTATTATTATTATTATTATTATTATTATCATCATTATTATTTTATTTATTATTTTTAAAAATGGCCGTTACAAAACCCGTACGCCGCGTTTGCACGAACGATCGGTTAAAATAATATACACGTACGTTTTCCCAGTCCCTCCCCCCTCCCCACACCAATCGGATTTTGGAAATTTCCTTCAATATTCAGTAGGTACGTTTGAATTCGTATGTTGCAATCCCGGAATTTGTACACGACATCCGAAACACGAGAAAAGTCGATTTTAGTGTGGAGTTGGTAAAATATACAAACTCTATCGGAACATATATAATATGTATTTACACACTCTGTATAACAGGTATATACGGTTTTACCCGCAGACTTTCGGGGGGAGGGGGGGGGTTACTTTTAAAATGTCTTTCGTGCGTATACGTGTTCGGAATATACTTCCAAAAAAAAGAAAAAAAAGTATTCAGAATATTACCGGTGTTCGAATGCTATAATATGTTGCAGGTCAATAGTTAATGTTTTTTTTCCAACTCAATCAAGTTATGTTAACAGAAAAAAAAAATATATATAAAAGATTAAAGTTAATATATATGTATATTTTTTTCTTAACAATTAATAACGGGGACGCCTATAACATTAGGATTAGATATATACGAACTAAACTCGTTCGAATCAAGACACCGATATACTTTTGTGAGTCATATGTACGCAAATTTAGCGGTTTACTCAAATCATTTTCAATATCAAGTTTCAATGTTTCATCACATTAAATTAAATTGAACAAATCGTTAAATTCATTAAATCATTAATCAAACATTAAATTTGTTCCATTAAATCATTAGTAAAAAAGTATTTAAAAATTTTATATGTCCCTAGTAAAGTCTCCTAAAAAATCCGTGTTCTGTTGTGGGAAACTTTTATTAGACCATATCAAGTTTTCAATAACTATTGGCTTAAGGGGTTGTTCTTGTTGATGTGCTTGTCTTGTTGCTATAGGAGGAGTATTTCTTAATGGTAAAAACTGTGTAGGTGAATTAGTAGGTGACATAACGGTTGGTTGTGTATATGACCATTATCAATATTTATATAATTTATACCTATCATTATTTACAAGTATTTATGACGGAAAGTCTATTAATTCGTCAATTATACTGTTACCAAATTCCTCTGCTAATAGTTCCTGTAATGTAGGAGAATCTTTTTCGTACATAAGATCACCATACTTTTCCCATAGTTCATAAATTTCCCGTGTACCATAAGTTTCACTTTCATCATTAGTTTCAAAATCATCTTCTGACCCAGAAGGTAAGTCGAGTAGGCGTACAATTTCATGGTTATTTAGATTATTCATAGTGTAAATATTATAATATACAATTACTTAAAAAAAATTGAAACATTAAAAGCATGAGATCAAAATATTAAACGTTAAAAACAAAATAAAACGAAAAAATCAAAATGTGATAAGGCAACGATTATTCTATATGATTATATCCTTAATAACTTAAGTTAAGTTTTTTTTTTTTTT
>JAIPRL010000163.1:0-26528 GCA_025469235.1 Pemphigus obesinymphae
ATTCCGGATTTTTACGGTCCGTACAATTACGGTCCGGACATTTACGTTCCGTACAATTATGGTCCGTAACATTACGGAATTGTTTTTTTAAATTCCGTATATTTACAGTCCGTACAATTACGGTCCGTATGATTTTTTTTTTTCCGGATTTTTACGGACCGTACAATTATGGTCCGCATGATTTTTTTTCCGGATTTTTACGGTACGTACAATTACAGTCCGGGACTTTATGGCGCACAGTGCATACTATATACATAACCTTTGTATATTATCAAAGACCATTGCTCCTACTGGAATATATAATGGAATACTAAATATTGTTGATTCTCAATATTTACATATTTACATACAAATCAAAGGTAACACCATAAATTAAAATATAATAATTAGTGAGTAACACTTAGCCTTTAAATCAAGTTGTCAATTTTCTTATACTTCTTGAATTTAGAGGGGGGAGGTACTCCCATTACTCTATTTATCAACTGTTGTACAATTTTAAATACAATTATATATATATCTATATTTAAGCGATTTTTAAAATTTACTTAAAATGTTTTATCCCCATGTTTTACCTGGACTAGAAACAATCTGATAATACAAGTTCAACCACATAATAAAATAATTTCTTTATTCTGTGGTTCAATACTTTTTACGAACATAGTCCTAGACCCAAGTCTAAATAGTAAGTGGTTTCACAGAAAAATCTTGACGGGTCTATTAGTTTTTGGAGTAATTGCATTTGAAAGAGATTAAGGTATGCGAACCTATAATTGGTATACACGCCATAAATACCAATGATCCATCAACCAGGGCTTGGAACTTTTATGATTTTAGAAGTTCCAGTTTTTCGAAAATTCGGTTACTTTTTGGTCTCCAATTTTTAAAATTTCAATAAGTATTCCGGCTTTAGCAAATGTTGGTACCTTACAAAAAAAAAATAAGGGTAATCTAAAAATCAGAGTGATAAGAAATAATAAGTCACCATACTCAGTAGATTCTATTTCTTCATGAACCAATTTATTCGTATCATAAAGTAATTTAATGCATGTTTATACCTTTTATATAGCTATGTTCGTCTCTCATAGATTCGTATCCCGCTTAGGGGTGGAAAACATCATGTGATTAACGATACATATATCGAGGAGGGAGTAATTGCCCTCCTGATCACAAAATATTGGAGTAAAACGCCATAAAAAAAGTAGATTGATGACTTTTTTTTTTTGTCTATTACTAATAAATTGTCCCTCTCGTTCAGGACTTTTGTACCAGCCATGGTACGTATATAATATATCTGCTTTTTAGATAATGAAAACTAATTTATTTTAAATATATATTATATATTATTATTGTATTATAATTAAAATATAATCATAATAAAATAAGAAATAGGTTTTTACTTTCATTTGAATCAGTTTCAATCATCAAAACAAATTACACTTATTAAATTATTATTATTTATTATTTAATTATAACACGATAATTACTGTATAAGATAGTGACAGACGACAGATTGATCAGAAAAAAAATAGTATATGTACTTTGTGTAATTGACCGTTTTCAATAATAACGAACTTTAGAGAAATAATAGGAATTCTGTTTATCCATATATTCGATTGACGATAAAAATCTGTTGTGAAAATACAATTGCAAATAGTGTATACTGAGAAAAAATCCAATAAATAATATATTTAATTAATTCATTTTTATTTTATTATAATCTTGCAGTCATCAAGTCTTTGTCTTGCATAAAATTTTTATTTCAGTCTCGATACGAAATATTTTAAATTTGCCCATCACTAGTATGGTATTTGTGAGCAGTGGCATAATAATATACTATTATAATAAAACATGTTTGAAAAAATCGCGGATTCAATTATAAAATAAACATTATAAATGCAATCAATTACTAATTAATCGAGGACTCGATGCATCGATTAATCAATGTATCACGACAATTAATCGATTAAAATGTTCTTTTAAAAAAACATTGATTAATCTGTATAATTGCGTAGCTCTAAACCTAACATAAAGTGATAATGACACTTCTGCTATGTCGTCTGCCTGATAAACTAGGAAAATATTGATAATAAACGCTTTTAGACGTTCAATATGTTCGGTCAATCAAAATGTTTATCAATTTCTCTCAATCATTGACAACCCATATCAATATCCTCCAAAACGATCAATACTCGCTCTCAATAAGGTTTCGTTAATATTATTGATACGAATATTGACAATAGTACCTATTGATCGTGTAGGGGCCACACAAGAGAGCATCGTTAGGTAAATACTGCAGCCGCACCATGTATATTAAGTGGCCCCTAAACGATCAATAATACACGCGCGCCAATGTACTTTAATCTGCTCGTCAAACACAATCATCAATATCAATTTGGTCCTGGAATCCGAAATGCTCGTGTCGTGTTGTTTTTGTGTTTACAACCTAAACTAACGTGGTAACGATACTTCCGCCATGCTGTCTGCCTGGTAAATGACGAAAATATTGACAAACTCTCCTAGACCATCATCAATATGTTCCGTCAATCGTGCCTGTCAATAAGCGTCAATCAAAATTGTTATCTATCTCCCTCAATGATTCATAATCCGTATCAATATCCTCCTAAACGATCAATACACGCTTCAATAAGGTTCCGTCAATATTATTGATCATGTAGAGGGCACTTAACTTCTTCCCCTTCTTATTTTTAGAAATACAAGAGGAAGAGGCAAAGCCCTCCCATCCCTTCTATAATTCACCTATCGTTTATAACACCAAATAATATTTTTCATGACAAATCACTATTCGTAAGTTTTTCTACTAATGGTATACTATTTGCTCTCAAATCTTTAAAAACCTTAAATCACATTTCCAAACGAACCTGATGGCATATCTATTATCTACTCGTCTATATAATATAACTGCCGGCACTTAATTATTATGTTTTCCATTTTCATACGTTCTCTGAATGAAGGTATTTTCCATTGTTTTTAGAAAATCTGTTCTATAAGTCCACTCCTGTTTTTAAATTTGGCGAGCCAATTAATGTCAAAACTACAGGCCCATTTCTTCTTAGCTAAACTTTTTGAATCTATCGTTTATTCCGGTATATACTACTTGCGTCTCAGATTTTATTTAATAGGCAAGTTGCGTCTGGATAAAAAGGTTAAAAATGGGTCACAGCCTATTTGCGGTCCAAAAATCGATTATTTTGAATATTTAAGTGGTTACCGCTAAGCCTAGGAAAACGATGCATTCAAAACCATTAATAAATGCATTAATAATGCTACAAAGAAATGATTTTAAAATAAGAAAATGCTATTAAAAATTATTTCAATGTAAACATTTAGTAAAATATAAATCCTCAGAAATTCGAAATAAAATTTTATATTTATCTGAAACAAATATATTTATTTTGTATTTTGTTGTATTCTTTCACAAATATTCTTAAAAATAGTCAGTGAGGACTGCTATTTATTTTTGATCCTAGTGAGGTATAAACAATATTGTTTCGGCATGAGATCAGACCGTCGCTCATCACTCGAACCATAGGTATCTAAGACTCTATTTAAAAAAATATTTAGCAATAAAACAAGTATTTTACTGGTATTACTATACAACGAAAATAAGTATATAAATAATAACTTAATTTATAAAGAGATAATTTTTCTATTATCATTACACATATCGAAATTACCGTTTTCAATAATTGCCTTAATAAATGTATATTTGGTATTCAGTTGTTCCTATATTATATTTCGTTAAAAATAAAGTATACAAAAATATTTTTAATTTAGATTTTAGTCGTTTAAAAATATAATTTTAAAATGTCGAATATGGTTATAATTGATAAAAAGATAAGATTTTAAAAGCTAGTGAACTAACATAAAAATATCAAAAATGCATTTTTATTTCTTAAAAATCATAAGAAATTGCAAAAAAAATATGGCACATAAGACTTTATAATATATTTAAATTCTACAGTGTATGAATAGAATTGTATTTGAAAAGCTATGTGTTGGAGTATAATGAAAAAAATGCATTTAATGCTCAAAATTCCTAGTCCTAATAATCACTTTATCACGATTGTTTTATACGGTTAAATATTAAAATATCAGCGTTTTTTAGTAATTACTTTTATGATTTTTAACAGAAAAATGAAACTTATTATGTTTGTATAAATTTTATGTTCAGTGAGTTTTGAATTAAAATTCCGTAATTGATATCTTATAGAATCTAACAAGTTGCATTATATATATATATATATATATACAGTTATACAATATACAGCTCATGTCAAATCTTAAATATGTTATTAGTTTTATAAATACTATAATGGACTACTATTATTTTTTCAATCCATTTGTGTGTGATAACAACGAAATATGTACATTTAAATAGGGAGGTATCCAATATTATATATTTATATAAAACCTATATTCTTTGTTTTTATGTTATGGTATACCCCACCACAGTTCAGTTCGGGATTTTAGTGGGAATCGTCACTAATATTCTATGCCATAATTTATTTAGTGTAATAAGTTTTATACGAGTCGGCATCGGGACAATCCCCCTCTTTCGACCTTCACATACAAACATGTATGGGAGGGCTCTCTCAATATGTATTATTTTATAATTAATATATATATATATATATATATAATATACGTATGTTATGTCCTTCATCTTTCATGATTAATATATATAATATTATATAACATCATTCGTCGGCCGTACAGATTGTATGACTGGATCTAAATCATAAAAAAAATTTCACGTATGACGTTTTCTATATGTCCTTCTCCTATTTCTTTTAATTACAGCTAATTAATATCAGCAAATGTCACTGTATGTTATTTTCTCGCAATCGTTCCCCTATCTCACACTCCTACCTCTCAACGGCTCCCTTATTAAAGACTTAGATATCTATTTCTATCTTACTCTTTCGTTCGAATTTCATATAAACAACATGATTGGTAGAGCTCTCAAAGTCCTGAGATTCATTAAACGCAACATGACCAACTTCTCTGTTGCGTCTTGTTTTCGTGTCCTTTACTTGTCCCGGTTTCGTTCCATTTTGGAGTATGTGGTGGTGTTTTGGCATCCCCACCTAGCCTGTGATGAGCTCCGAATGGAATGAGTCCAAAATAGATTTTTATCCTACGCGGCTTTCCTTTTAAAAATTGATTGTCATCACAATTATTCCCTTATTCCCCAACCTTATAGCCCTTCTCCCTATTGAGTCGAAGGCTGACCATTATTTCAAAATATCCATTGTTCGAGCCTCTGCAAATTTAAAATTGCCGCCTTTTCGTAACACTCCACGACAACCGGTCCGTATAAAGTGCGAAACCCGGGTAGAATGTTTTCGGATAATTTTTCGCTCTCCCCCGGGGTCTGTCGTGCCGTTCTTTCGCGTGCGACCGAGTTTTGTTTGTCTTTCCGTACGCGGGCGGTTTTTCTCTCGGGCTCGCGACTACGTCGTCACTGGCCACCAATATTGTTCTCTTCGTGTTGTGTCGGATGTACTGGCGGTTTAGTGTACGCAGAGCCGTAGCAAGATTCGATAGCACCCTTGGCAATGAACCGAATTTTCGCTCTCCAATCTTAGAAATTTAGGGATAGATGTTACTGAATTTCGATTTTTGCGCCCTTGGCCTGGGCCAGTTTCGCCAAGCCCTTGCTACGGCTTTGGGTGTACAATTGGCATCCCCCCTTTTGGTTACGTCACTACTCGTCGTCCAGGTATCAGGTATCAATTTCCCGTGCGAGAATCTCATTGTTCAACGGCACCCGTCGACCATTGGCATAGGCCGTTCTATTCGATCGTGTGCAGCACACTCCACATCAATATTCGTCGTCGACCCGGTCACGTTCACGCTAATTTTATTGTATTTTGTGTCTACATATTATTATTATTATTATTTCGTACCTATATAATTAAGACTGCACGCAAATTTATACTAAAGTTTTTTCGTGTAAGTATATACTTTATTTTACTTTATTCACCGTATTCTAGTAGTGTGTCTGCCATTTGCGGCACATCACAAATTTCTGGCTATTATTTTTTATATTTGGTCACCCGAGGTATTATTATACAACTCAAGTCGTAGCAGGTAATCGCCTAAATTTGTAGGACTTGTTCCGGCGCAAACATCCATTCTTAATGATACCCTTGATTTACCTGACCTCCTATCTTCAATTTCCTTCCGTGTTCCCACCCATAACGGCCAAACACGAGAAATCACTGACTTTTCCAACTTCCCCATCGTCATACCTCACATGGGTAAAATCATTTTCTACGTAGAGTGTTAAGACATCTTAATAAGTTTAGCCCTGACCACATTTTCTAGTTTATTAATCTATTATACTCATTAATTATTATTGCATTATTAACAAAGTTATCCTGTATATATGAGTATTGTAAATTATTTAACTTGTACTTAAATTTTGAAGTATTGCGTAGGCTTAGGCGTTATAAAATGAAAAATCACTTCTTAGGTGGTGTTACTCTTAATCGTGTTTAACTCTTCAAGAAACCATTCTCTATTTTCTATTCTATTCCACCAACTCACGGTTTTAATAATAATTCTTTGCACAGGATGCTTTGTTACGTGAATTCAACCAACATTAATTTTTAACATTTAATTATAGTTCTGTAGAAATAGAAAATTTAATTAAATGGTAATTTCAACTATAACGTAATTTGTATATTCGTTTATTTTACCTGTAAATACACAATGAACTTTCTTACTATTTTTTATTTTGTATGTAGGTACATTTTTTTTATGTATTTTACAAAAATTGTCTCTTTGGCGTAAATAAATAATAATAATATATACCCACTAGCACATGCGATAAATGTATATTATTACACATAAGTTAATTATTTACTAAGCACAAGCAGAACTTATGCAAAACATTATACTATAAAAACAAAAAAAAATCTGTACTACCAAATATTGGTTCCGGTTTTAATTTAGGTTCTTAAAAAAAATTAAATTAGGGTTCAGGTAAAATTTCCGTTTTAAACCCTGCCATTTACTGCCAAATATTTAAAATTATATTCTTGAAATCCTGTGATTGTTGGGTATATTCATTGGAAAAATAATTTATAAGTACTTACATTATATTCTTATAACGTTTGAGTGTGTATTGTAAATTTTAGATTGCCTAATAATAATGGCATATAAAATGTTATAGCACAACAATTATTGATAGAATCATATAATTTCAATGATAAATTAGTAAGTAGCTTAAACACCAATTGTCAATTACCTATCAATTATCATACATTTAAATCAATAATTATATAATTATTGTAAAAATAGGCAATTTTTTTATATTGAATGACACAAGTACATGATTCCCAAAATATAATGTAAAATTTTATATTTAGAAAAAAAGAAATCAAGTTTATTATTATACGAATTGAAAATTTTATTTTAATTTAGAAATGTATATAAACATTTTGTAAATAGTTTTAGACATAATCCATATGTTCATTATAACAATCCATAATTATAATAATAATTGGTGATGAGAAATTATTTCAAAAACAAATTTCAGGTCATAAAAAGTTATAGGTAAACATGAGACATTACACTTTATACCTATTGATGTATATACATATTTTTTTCGAGATAACTATTTTTTATATTTACCATATTGTGCAAGTCTCCAATAAACACCACTGTATGAGCCAAAATTTAAAGTTATTTAATATTTTATACTTGGATTACTGATACCTAAAGATTATTGAATAATATAAAGAATTTATTTAAAGTGGATTCAGTTTGTTGTTTTATAAGGAGTATTATATAAGCAATTTTATATTATAATAAACAAAATATTGTTTATGATAAAATATGGCATATTAGATGAAAAAAGTTAGTGAAGTTTATGAAAATAGTATATGTGAGATACCACATTTTTACTCTCTCAACTTTCACACACGTCGTTAAAGTAAAATAATATAGCAAATTTGATTTATTTTTGTGTTGAAAAATGTCTTTCTGACTGAGAATATTTCGAATAGGGGTGTACAGATTTTAAATTTGTAAAAGTTTAAATACTAGCTTTTTTTCCTCTAGATCAATTCAGACAATTTTTTAAACTCCACAGTCGAGATTAATCAAAATATATTAATTTTAATTTTTAATATTTTTGACCAATCATATAATAAATTCATATTTAAAAAATTGCTCAATTAATCTAAAAAATATAAGCTATTATTATATTTGTACAGATTTAAAATTGGATCAGCCTAGCTCTCAAAGACTTAAACTCCACTTTAAAAACTGAAATAAATTAACCTTTTACCATATGGTTATATTGTAGGGATACCAATAATAACAATTATAAATTGCTGTTAAATGAATAACAATCTAAATATTATATTATTAAAAAATATGTACAATAGGAAACGTTTAATAAATTAATGCACCTAGTATATAATAAATAAAATAAAATGTACAAAAGAAAAAAAATACACATTTAGTAGGTACATAAAACTTAAGATATAAATAATTATTATCATTCTGTACATGATTTTTAACTCTGAACATTATTTATAGAGCTACTCTTTGGATTTGACCCAGTCCACAAATTGTATTAGATATGAGCAGATCTTGTGCATGTAACAAATAGTGTATAGATAAAACATACATTTAATATGTATTGTTAATATTAAATGAAAAATTGATTAATCTTATAAAAAAAAAAAAAAAAAAGAAAAGAAAATAAAGTCATAAAGAATACAATATAATACAAAACATTTTAAATAACTGATTTAGTTCACTTTTATGTACATAGGTATTGCTTACTTTCATTTTAAAATATAATATTTAACATCATTTAATAAAATCATAAGTAATTTTTATCTATACACATATTTATGTTACATTATTACCGGACTAAATTAATTAAATTATTCTGACAAATTACTATAATTGGACCTCTCAGACGTTCATTATATATTGTATATTTTATAATACTAAGTTAAAATAAACTTTTATACAGTGATTGCTGATTATTGTAATCAGTGAATATTTCAGAAGTTGACCCCTCCCCACCAACACCAAAAGAAAATGTATACACCTCCAAAAAGTAACTATAATACAAAAAATAATACATAAATATATTAGTAGGCTTAGATTTAGTGCAGTCAAAATTTAATTACAATTTTACAAAATGAAAATATAATTATAATAACAATTGAATTAACTAATATTTATTTTGAGATATGGATTAATCTAAACTATTTGTGTTAAAATGAAGGATTTATGAATTTTTATAGATATTTTATTAGGTTTATGTTAATTTAGGTGTTTAAGATATTTTTTCATTTTATATATCAAATTACATTATACATTTATTTTTATAGTGTGATGTTTATAATAATAAATTAATAAAAATATATTTAAGGGGTCTTCACACCACACGATTCTTAGGAGTATTCAGGCAATTTATTATACTTTCTTGGTACGATTTTGTGTTTATATGAGGTGTACGTAATCACTAGTGATAGTGACCTTTATCAAAAGTATACGGGGAGCTATTACATGCACATGTCAACTATTTATTTTATGATTATTAAAAAATGTAAATTTTTCACTCTAATAGATGATTTTAATTCCATCAGAACATTGCATTGAGCGCATCAATTTTGAAGAAATATTTCATTTTTTCATAACATATAACTACTAGGGAATGATCAAACCACATTTTAAAAATTTTTTTTATTTAATTATATACTTTATTCAAAATAATGAAGATTTTGGAAACTTTAAATGGTTTTAATCATAGTATGGTGTATTCCATGTAAACTCAACAGTTAGTTTTGTTCCCATTTAAACCTCACCATTTCAGATATTTCTGGAATTTGGCATATTTGTAGTATTCATATATACATGTAAGAATACCAAATTTTATTAAGATGGGCTAACTCATTTAGAAATTACAGCAATGTAAATTTTCAAAAATTAGCCAAAAAAGCCGGGAAGGAAATTTTTTTTTTAAAACTAGTTGTATGCATTCAAAAATATTAGTTATTTAACTACTTATAACTTATCTAAAAATAATTTTTTAAAAAAAAACTCCACACTACAGCATAGGTAAATGTACTCCAATATTAATTATAAAAAAACTGTAGCAAGAATGCGGTATATAGATTTGCTATGTTAAGCGTATGTTATTAAACAAATGCAAAATATTTAAGTACATTTTAAAAGTAATTTAAAAATAGACCCGTGGCAGTATAATTTTCATTAACTTGAAAATATTGTAAAAAGATGAAATTTATTTTTAAAAAATAAATTATAAATAACAAAATTATCTAGCGACTGTTTGTTTTGATATATGCATTTTTATAAAAGCTGTTTTTTTTAAAATCTATATTTTAACAGTTCATAAATGTATAAAAATGCATATCATGCTCCATCAGTCACTAGATGATGTTGTTAGTTAATAAAAATGCAAGTTTTACATTGAAAAATTGTCGGTGTGGCGTCCTCTTAAATGACCAATTTCATGCTATTTTCATATCAAAAACATTGTTTTTTAAAATTATTATTATAATATATACCTAAAAATAAATATATATAGTGTTCAGCGAGAGAACGCCAATTAAAATAGGTTCGGTTTCGCGTATCTCTAGCCATAATGTCCCCACCTAGACCGTCAGTGACGACAGTGTATCACATACTGGACATTGCCGTCTTCTCTATTAACACTACCGGAATGATCAGCCGCCGTCGGGGTAATCGGGTCGCTAGAGAGGTGAAAATAGGAACCTCGGAACGTCACTCGGTCATATGTCTGCAAGCGCAGAAACAGCACATCCTCTCGCTGGACAGAGTATAGTTAGTACATCAATTATAAGATGTAAGAAAGACTAGATAAAAAATATTGGTGAGAAATTATTCGAAGGCTTCAACATTTTTAGAAATGAATTAAATTTAAATAATTTAAAATCAAAACTCGATTTGTCGATAATGCATTTTATTCAGGTAAAGATTTTAAGTTTTACACTTAGACATTCTTAAAAATAATTACATTACAATATGAACATATTTACTTATGTAAGTTTGAAAATGCCTCATTTGTATAGGATACATCATTATCAGGAAGCACATAAATTCATCCAGTGGGGTGGGTTAACAGTATTTACTTTTGTCAAAACATCAGATTTCCTGGGGTAGCGAAAATGATGGAGAGGGCCAAGCTGTGTGAAGAAATTTTATATTTACTTCATCAAGATCCTCATTTTTCTGCAAATCATACCCGAGCCACCACTTTGTTTCACATATACTACAAGTTATGTAGTCTGTTATATATTTTAAATGAAGTTTGTTAAGAGATTTCGACACTTGCATTTCCAAAAATGTTGAAACCATTATAATACAGATTTTCAAAAACAACGTTTTTGATAAGAAAAACAACATAAAATGTGACATTTAAAATAACACAATAAAAATGTTTTTTTTTTGTTTTAAAAAAATTTTAATACAAAAACCCACTGGCATCCCATTTTTATATTATGCCATACTATTTACACCTACCTATATTACCTGCTCTTGGAATTAATTTAAAATTTTTTTTTTTTATCTTAATTCCACCCATATAGTTTTGTATATTATATTATAGGAGAGTATGAAAAATACTATAAAATGACACAACTATCTCAGCTCTATCTCAATTCAGAGAGATTCTATAGTAATTAAAAAAATTTAAGTCTGTGCTTTTTTGGCCTAATTTTTTAAAATTTACATACCTATAATTTCTAAATGAGGTGGCCTCTATCTCAATATAATTTGGTATTTTTACATATTTATATAAATACAACGAATGTGTCAAATTTAAGGAAAATCTGAGGTGGTGAGGTTTAAATAAAACTGTGTAAATATGAAAATAAAAAATGTGGTTCGATCATTCCCTCAAGTAATGAAAAATGTATGTTTTCAAAATTGTTATTAAGAGTATGCATTGTGACGGACTGTTGGAATTAGAATGAGTAATAGTTTTTGACCAAAACATAATTATATTTACATTAATTGTTTATTATACATTTTTTTCTTGGCCGTGTTATTAATAGGATCATGTTATCACTTATTACTTAAGATTAGGGAACGGATTTATTTATATGCATTAAAAACCCTCAAAATATGCTTTAAAAAAAACTATATTTTTTTATTGAAATAAAACAAAATTATTAATTAATTTCATTGTCTTTGACCGATTGTAATTTTATCGTTATAAAGGCTACTTTATTATACGTTGGAAAATTGTGGAACTCGTGATTTTATAATGGTTCATATTCAAACTATAATTTTAAATTTTTTTTTAAAAATGAAAATATGCACTAAAAAAATTACAAATATGCATTAAATATGTAAAGTTAAAAATATGCAAAATAAAATTACATGTTATTTTTATAAAAATTATATAAATCGTACACATTTCTTATCAGATTCAAATAGCTTATTCTAATAATTATATGCATTTATATATAAATCCGTTCTCTAATTATAATCTATCCCAAAACTATTATATTAAGCAGCAATCACTGTAATAATAAGATACGTAGAATTTAAATTTTAAATTTAGTATAAAGGTGTGATTTAACACTGAAGAATATTGTCAAATTTTGAAATTTTAATTTCAAAATAAAAATATATTATTATGCAACATAAATTAGCTTAATAAATGCAATTGCTTTTGACTTTTGAATACAAATTTTAGTTAGTCTATAAACTAAATATAGTTATAGTAGACTTTATAGATATAACTAATACCTCATAGAGTTTTACTTTTCTGATATTACAATAAAAATTATTTAGTAAAATGTTGACAACTATTATATTAATTGTATATAGGCTATTTTAAATTATTTATAATATGTACCCTTACATTATAAAAATGTATAAACAATTTTAATGAACGTCAAAAGGTAAAAAAAAAAAAAAAAAAATAATAATAATAAATAAATAAATAAATAAATAAATAAATAAATAATAATAGTCCAAATTTAAACCAGAGTCTTAATAATAGCTATAAATAACATTACTATAATAATTTTCATATTAATGGATATAAAGAACAATTTGTTTATTTTAAAATGTATTTGCAAATCAATTGGTCTATAATATATTAAATATAGCTAATTGTTTTATTTTATGAATTTTAGAGAACAAATTTAATGTAATTTTCATTGTCAATATATATCAGTCTTAAGTTCTAGATTAAATAATTACAAAATTGCTCAATAACTTCCTTTACATAGAATTAAAGTATAATAACGCTGAGATCTGATAGAAAACTGCATTAGTAGTTGGGACCTAAAATCGAAAATAGGGAGTAGTTAGTAAAAAAATTATATATTGAAAAAATAAATAAATCAGGGTTATTGTTTTTCTTATACCACAAATTAATTTTAAATATAATTGACCAATATTCTATGTGAATTAACACATTGATTAATAGCTATATGGCAGAACAAAAATAGTTATACACAGATCACAAATTATAAATATACCATTAGTTCATTGTAACAATGTATAGCTATATATTTAAAATGTTTAAATGCTATATTTTGATGGTTAAAGATGTGTTAAAAAACATGTGTTAAGTACATAATATTTAAAATAAACAAAATAATATATGGTTATACAGTATTATGTCAAAAAAGTATTTTATTTACCTAGTTTGTGTATTAGAAAATATTAGATTCAAAAAGTGTACTCAATATAACTTTGTGATTAACAATCAAATTGTAGTTTAAATTTAGATACAAAAATAATGTTATTAAAATCTTGTTTTCAATTATTTATTAGTATATAAATATAGTCCCAGTTTAAAATCAAATATAAAACATTCTTATGAAATATGAGTACAAGCGGCTATATGTCAATCAATGTGTTAAAATTAGAGGTCCAGAGTTAACTCATTAACCATTTAAGTACTTGAAAAAATAAAACTGCATTTGTTCCAGAACTAATTAAATATATCAGTTTATGCTATTTTTCTGGAGTTACTAAAATTTTTAATATTTATTTTATTTTATGAACAATGAAAGTCAAGAGCAACCGTTTCCTTTAAATCAATATACCACCTTACAGTAGGCACATTCTGCTTACGAGACTGTTATAGAAATACTGCCACATTCTTAATTTTCTGCCACTGTTTTCCACTATAATTTATTACATTATAATAAGAGGTTTACAATTAGAGTTCAAACTTGGATGAACTATTTTTAAAAATGATAAGATGTTCCTTTAATTTTTGCATATTTATATTTTTTTGGAGGTATTTTGTTGTAAAAGTATATAAATCATTAAAAAAAGTCAGTTTGAAGTTTGGTTCGAGTTCGGATTTACTCTTAAACTTTGTACTTCAGATCGACACCTAAACTTCAAGTTTGACCTACCTGTAATTAAAATATTTGGTTAGATAATTAATATGGGGATTTTTAATTATACTTAATTGTAAAAATAAATTAGAAAAATATTATATATTTGCTCTTCATTTAATAAACATAAATATAAAGTGGGGTTCACACTTCATTGTGTCGTTCATTTGATGACCGTGTGTCGAAATGTTATCATAATTACCAAGTATACCCCAGTATAACTCCTTATCAAAACATAAATATTAAGTTTAAGTTTCAAGTTTTCAACAAAATATTGACAAATTGTTACATTTGGTTTTTACTGCAATGCTATTACAAAAATTATACAAATATCAACATTATTATCAAATGTATATAAGAAAAATTGTATATGCATTTATTTGAAGAATATTTTAATAACATAGAAAGAAGATTAATAAATAAATACATAGTTATTAAATAATAATAATTACATACATATTATATGTAGGTACCTGTGTGATATTACAAAAATTGTATATTAAATTAAAAATAAATTAAATTAAATTAAATTAAATGGAAGAGTATATAATGAGACAATCATTTTTCGTATCTTTATTTTTTCTGTGGTATCAACGTCTAGCGATATATTAACAAAATCAGTAACCACACAGCCAAAAAGTTGAATAAATTTAACTATGCGGTAACATTTGGTAACTCTGGTAGCATGAGAAAAAATACGTCAAAATATTTGGTATACAATAATGTAACCACACGGCGTTCAACCAATCAGAACATAGTATTTTATGCAACAAACACGACACAATGAAGGGTGAAACCCGCCTTATGGATATTTTATTGTATTTTTAATTTTTCTTATACGATACTGTTCTATTATCTTAAGATTCAAATGAATAATGAAATAATATGGATCATTTATTAATAGTAATAAGTTTCATAATTGAATTTTTTTTTTTTACATTTGAATAATTTGTTTCAAGAGGTCTTTTTAATTTTCCAGTAGTTTTCTTAAGCGTAAAGAAAAACTACCATTTAGAACTAACTTTATTATAACTAACTAACTACACTTTATTTAGAAATAAGAAAATAACAAATAGTTATAATGAAATTACTGAAATAAAATAAATGACACCATTACATTTTCAATCATTATATGTCTACTAATTTTGCAAAATAATATTATATGAGCTTGATATTCCTAACCTAACCTAACCTAACCAAGTGGTCTAGTTTCATGTTCTGCAAACAAATTAGTCTGGTAAAGTTTACGCAACAAAAATGTTGATCAGTAATATTTTAACTTCATTTTGCTAGAAATTTCAACCTTCAACCTTAATAATAATGACATATCAATAATATAATTAACATGATAATAAATTAAGTATTTACATATTATATAGATCCATCATCAGTCATTAATATTATTATTACCCAAACTTCTAGACAAATATTATATCCCTGACTTTTCCTAGTTTTAGTTTTTTTAAATGTGTATTACATTTTTTTTTTTTATTATTATAAATTTTTCATTTAAAATATTTTATACAGATTTTATGTACCTTCATAATTAAGTTAGTTATTAGTTAAGATTAATTGCAATATTTATTAAAATTTTTTTTTTTTTTTTTAAGAGCAATTGCCTGATTTAGAAAGCCATACTAATTCTTCTTCAATTCAGATCACATAGTTATTGAAACAGCCAATCTATGCTAATATTAACTAATCCCACATTAAGCCTATCATGGTAAGCTTTACCGAGCCATAGAATTAATTAGCTTAACATATTAGTCAAAATACATTAGATTGCATTACCACACTTCTCTTTGTAAACTTATAAATGTATGTCAATAAATAAAAAACCGATAAATATTATACAATTTTATACCAATTAAATAAATATAGGTAATATATTAACATTTTCAAAAAAAATATTTCAGGTTAGAATATTAAATTACTCCGCCAAAAGAAAAAAAATGTATTAATAGATTTAGATTAAAATAATTATTGACTTAAATAAATCACACTGTACCCATTACCAATTACTTGCCCTTCCGATGGCAAAAGTAGTATTTACAAAATCAATTGTTGGGAAAATTAAAATCTTAACTTTTCAGGTACTTCTAATTTTATTAATACAGTAAACAAAATTTAAAAATCAAATTCTGAGTAACTAAATATGGTTTTACCACGACTTTTTTAAGTGATAAAAAAGGATGCAGAATTATGTATATATAATCCTATTTTTGACAATTTAGTAATTACTGCACTTGCCACTAGAAGGAACAAGAACCCTAACACTGGTGGTTAGTGAAAGCCTACTCAAGGCAGTTACAGTATAATATAATTGTGTGTAAATGCAATAATTGCAGTAATATAATGCTTAATAGTAACTAATAAGACATATAATAATAAAAAATAAGTTTATTAACTCCAGAATAAATTATTAATTTTATAGTTGTAGTTTTAACTACTAGTCGACACAAAAGTTAATTCTATAATTAATTCCGAACCTCTAGTAAAAATAATAATAATAATAAATAAATAAATAAATAAATAGATAATATATTTTGTAATTATAAAAACTTGCATACAATTAATGATTAATTTTATTTATTTAAATAACACAGATAATATGTAAAATTCACCATTGAATTATATAAGTATAATATAATTGATGAAATATATAAATATATATTTTATTTTTTACAAAATATAAGTATGCAACTCTTCTTTACAAAAATACTAATTTAATTGTTTCAAATTATATAGTTTTATTGTTCTAATATAATTGAAAACGTGAAAATTTTGAGGTAGATAATATTATGTTATAGAATACAAGTTTGAAAGATGAAAATTATTTATTATACCTAACATAATTAATCATCCCAGGATAAATAATTGATAACAAATTTTGTTTTAAAAAAAGTTGTAAAAATACGTATTTTTTCAACAGAAAATACTTATTTTATAGCTACAACCTTTCACTTATAAATAAATATTTGACATTTTTTTATTATTATACTAAAAAATATATAAATTAGTAGGTTTATTGGTTAGCCATATACATTATTCTGGAAAATGTAAATCATATAACAAAACATTATGAGAACTTGTTCTGTAAATAAAGTCTTTTAAAAGTTTTTTTTTTTTTGTTATTTAAATCCATTTTCTTTTAACTGTGCAATACAATTTTATATTATTTTTTTTTAAATTATTTAAATACCAAAGAAACAAAATATGTATATTAAACAATAAAAACCCGTATGCCTACTGTTATATAAATCCATTTTCTTTCAATATGTTTTATAAAGGTCTAGTTACATTAATATGGGAAGAAAATATCAGTAAAATAAAGTGCATACATGTATTATAGATCATACACACACAATTTCATAGAAATATATTTATTATTAAAATAGGCCTATATATATTATATATCGTGTAAAGCTTTTTATTTAAGAAATTTTAGACTTTAATAGTACTTTATAAGTACCTGTATTTAAATTAATATAAAAAACGTCTGACAGCTATAATTAAACAAAATAATTTTAGCACTAGGCTTGATAAATAAAGAATACCAAATGCCTAATAATTGGAACATAGTTTTGGTCTTGAAGGACCTCGAAACAAAATTATAAAAAATTGTAAAAAATCAACATAACAAAAAAAAGTAACCACTCTTAGTAAAGTTGACAAATATTTAAAAAAACAAAAACACTTGCCATAGTTTATTAAGCTGTCCTTCCTTCATCTCCTTCACCCATGAATGAATTTTCTGATTTTAGTTTTTCTAAAGTTTTAATTTGTTGTTGTAAAAATAACACCCTGAAAATGAAATAGAATAATATATACTGAGAACAAATTTTAATTATTTCAATATTTAAATACTTACTTGTGTTCTAGTAAGGATGCTTGCACTTCAGTTAAACGAACTATAGACCGTGCATATTTTAGTTCTGCAGATACTCGTGAACAATGTACACTGCCTAATATATGGGCTTCATCACTTAACTTTTGTGCCTTAAAATATAAATTAAATATTAATATCAACCATTACAATTTCATATTTTTTTTACTAGAGACCAACACAAACCTGACCAAAACGGAGAGAAATTATCTTTCTCTCTGTCTTGATTCAAGATTCTGACTTAAAAATATATATGATTCAGAAACAAAAAGTCAACACTTGACCTGAAAGTTAATAATTTTTAATTCCTATTTGAAAATACACCAACAAATTTGATATAAAACATTAAAATTTATCCAATATAATAACTCTAAAATTATCTCGACCAGATAATTATTAAAATTCAACTTGGTAATTTATAAAACTTCCTCAATCTATGCAGAAATTTACATTATGTAATAATCAATAGTGGAATTGGCATATTATAATTATTGAATTTGTCACCCCAGTAAAAATTGTGCCATTACTTAAGAGATGGTATGAAAATATCAAAATATTTATTAAAAATTACAATGTCAATTTTACATTTTTAACCTTTTTAACATCACTTAATTTATAATGATTATGATCTCTACAACAAGCCAGTATTAATATATAAGAAGTTTATAAATAAATAATTTATTAGAATGACAGTCTAAAACCACATATATCTCAAGCTAAAAAGAATATTGAAATTAAATAATGCATTAATGGCCCTTTATTGAAATAAAGTAATGTAACAAATAAATAATAATTCATATTTTAATTTTATTGAATAATGAAAAGCAAATACCTGAAAATGGATTAGGCCATTTCATTTAACACAATGTACATACAAGGTATTTCAGAAAAATAAACTTTTAAAAATTACTTTGTATGTACATATATATATATATTTAATTTACAGCGTATGTATTTTACTATTGTTTATGTTATAAATATAAAAATTGCTAATAATAATATTATATTATATTATGTATATTATTTATATTCATTTAGCATTTTTTTTTTTTTTGCGTATAATTATTGTTTATCGGTTTTAATGATAAATCATTTTTCCAAACCCAATTTATCTTTCATCCAGTATTGAAAAGCTTCCACACCCTAATATGACAGGATTTTTAAAATAGATCAAATTTTTTTTTTTTCATTATTATTATTATATAGGTATTATAATTGTGTGATTTTATGATGTCACCCAACTTATTTTTAAACAAGGAAATAATAGTTGACCTACAACAATTTATTTTAAGACAACAAATATTTTACTTATTTCAAGTACTAGATATGTATATTTGTAATAAGAAAAATCTGAATTTTCGAGTTAAAACTAAATTATTAATGATACATAAGAGAGAGAATTCTAAATGCACTGTAGTAACATGTACATAGTAACAGTCTATAAAATAATGTGGTTTATCATATCATAATATGCATAGCTACATTGTAAATTTATATTTACTTAGATATTAAAAAGGTACACATTCAAAATTATCTATGTAGGTTATTCATTATAATTTATTATAGATTCTAAGCAAAACGAGGAGCTAATGATATTACAATGTTTATTATTTTTCTGAAAACAACTTTTTAAATAGAAGATATTTATTTTTCAATAGTAAATTTGATCCGAATAGTACTTAAAGAGATCATTTTAAATTTTTCAACTTTTTAAATAAATATCATGTAAGGAAAAAATATCATATAGTATCCCAAATCAATTTTCTTCAAAATTCCAAAATAATGATTCATAAACTTTTAATTTTAATTTACACTAAATATCTATGTACTTTAGTATTATTTTGGGCTACTTATATTGGGCTTTGAGAGTTTTGAAAATTTCATGACTTGAATCGTACTGTTAATATTTAATTCTATTTATTTTGTTTTTTTCTTATGCATTTATCAATAAAATTAACATATTCCTGTTCTTTAAAAAAAATGGACGTGTTCATCTGGTTTTTAATTTTAATTAATTAACTATTAATATACAAAATATACATTTTTCTTACAATAATTACTAAAAATTACAGATTCATTATTCAATAAATCCAATAAGATTTATAGTGAAATTTTAATATATTTTGAATGAGTTCATGCGGGCTGAATCGTGGCCCCAAATTTTATAAAAGTGTGCCTTTAAGGTTTAATGTGGTGTCATAAAAATTTCTGTACAAGATATAAGAATAAACTTGTAAAACGAAAAACACCACATCTAATAAATTCCCATTTTTAGTTTTCCCAGAATTAATTCTTAAAAAAAGAATAAACAAATGGCAAGATTTGTAAAAAAACCTTTTAATTTTACAGTTATATATATATAAAAAAAAAAAACCCAAACATGGAAACAGAAGCATAGTAACATTATAAAGAATATGAATCTGTGATACAAAATTGAAATTGTAGCATCCAAAACGCAACAATATTGGAAGTTGTACATAGTATTTAGACTAAAAATTTGACATGCTACAATATTATTATTAAATCTATAAAAAAAAATTCCAAGAACATACGTTATAATTCAATTTTATAGTAAAATTTTCAACATTTATTAATTTAGTATGAAATAATGACATATTTCTAAAAGGATAAAATAGGAATTGAAATTTTTAGAGTACTTTTTATTATTACATAATTATATATTGTATGAAATTATTTTTTTAAATTTTTTTATTGATTAACTCATTGAAAGAAATTATTTACTATTACTTTTAAATCCAACATACCCATCATGTAGTAGAACTAATGACCTCTACTCTAAGACCAAATTATTATGCTTTATAATGATTTTTGTATGATAATCTTAAATTGATAAAAAAAAAAAAAATTTGCAAAATTAATATTTTGAATAACATTGTATTAATATTAAATGCATAAAAAGGTAAGGAAGAACTGTATATAATTTATTAACTTTTAATATTTTTAATTTTATTGAATTTTATTTTTTTAATATGTCTTTAATATTGCTTATTAGATGATTCAGATTTCCCAGAAAATATTTCGGGTTAGATCAAATTGCTAAAATAATTCTATAATTAGATTAGATCAAATTCTGGTAGTAATTTTGAATGGTCGGACAGTGAATGGCCCACACACTAGTCTACCCAATTCATACATTTTATTGCAAGGTCAAAATAAGTAAAAAAATTTTTGTATCGAGCTATATTGAAATTTTTCTTTATGCGTATCTGGCCAATGTGTATATTTACATATTGGGCTGCATTAAACAATTTTCGTGTCAGGTCAGACAATTATTTGATGACTATTTCAAGTTGTCATATTATATTGGCGCTTGGGTTGAAAACCAATTTATCTCGGTCCAATTCGGGTAAAAAATGTTATTTGGAATAGACAACATTAATTCTATCAGAATCTTGAATTTTAAAATGACATTACTTAAATGACTATGTACTGATTTTGTACATTGCCTATTTCTATTCCCAATTATAATTGAAATTCATTATTCTACATTACCTGTTTTGATAAAATATCAGCTGGCCAGGTTTTAACGTGTGACGTCAAATCTTCACGTACTAAATTTGACACAACAGGTGACGTTGTTGTACCAATCTGTCTATAGGTCATTACAACGTTTGCTTGGGCCACTTGTTCCGCATGGTTTGTTACAGGACTTCCTAAATTATAATATTAAAATCAAATATAGTAATAGACTTTATTAAGTATGTTTATTTGTTAAACATGATTAAATAAAAAGTTTTGTCATTACTTATGTATAGTCAAACAAAGGACAATTTAAAATATTAAATATGGGAATGTAAAAGAACTCTAGAAGTAGTAATTTAGTAACTTATTTTTTGCCCCTCTAAAATAGTATACTTATAAACGTGTATTTCATAATAACATACCTATAAGTATGTCGTACATTTTAAGAAAATATAGTACAATTTTATTTATTATACGGGCCATAAATGAATCGTAATAAGTATTAACTAATATATTTAAAATTAAATTCTAATAAAAATAAATATATATTTTGTAAAAAAAATAATATAGTTATAAAAAGTAAATGTGCGTAGAATATTAAAAAAAAGGTCATATGTAACGAACAACTAATTTTGACCGTATGTCATCAGGTTAGAAACGAATAAAAAATTAAAAAACAAAAATTATATGAAAATGATTAATAATTAATAATGATTTTCTATCAGATTGTATTAATATATCTGTTACTAGTCATACATCAAAATACAATGCAAAACTATACTATTCTTTAGCATTGGATAAAAGAAAAGATATGATTGATATATTATTGAAACTTAGTAAACTTATAGAAAACTAAAACCAAAGTAATCTCAACGCTACTCAAAAATGAACTACTCTTTATTTTTGGAATTAATTTTTGTATGGAGTATAAAATAAACTCTTTCATACAAACATTATTGCAACAGTACCAACCAATTATTTCCAAAGTTATGACAAGAGATCAGTTTGTAGAAATATTATCCAATATACCATAATAATATTGCCCAAATTTTAGCTTAAATTAAATATTTTTGGATACTCATATATATTTAAGAGAATATCAGAGCAAACAAAATTTCAATGATAAACTCGTGTTAGCATTAACTAATTTCAAACAACTAACAAACGTCTTAATATTATGAAATAAAAATTAAATAATAAGTAACGACATTATCCAGTGCTTTATGTCACTTTTTTCCAGATTTAATTTTTTTGAAAAGTAATATTCATTTAAAAATTTATATTTACAAATCATAAAATATTTTTTAATGTGTTAAATACACACTATTAAAAAGTAGCTCCATAGAGCTTTATATATATATTTATATATTTACATTATTTTCAAGTTAACATAAATAAGAAAACAAAAAGTAATATTATTAATAAAATTGTATTAAATACATACAAAAAAATTATTATATGCAAATGGAAACATTTATTTTTCTTTTTAAAATGCATATAAATATTTTTAAATTGTAAGATTTTCATATTACATGACTGCCCAACATCTTATGGTTGTTGGAGCACAAAATTTTGAACACTGGCAGTTCGTTAAATATTATGAAAATATCTGTGTATAGTATACACTATTGAATATAAATTTCTTATGATCCATAAATTTGCACTCTAATTAACAAGTGGTAACAGTTAAAAACATAAGACTTTTTCAGTAAATCCAGTGGTCCGATTTAAATTTTTTCAAAAGATTCGTAGTATTAACCTTTATATTAGGTAATGTATGAAAAATATTTAACTATGTACAACTTAATATATGTATAATTAAAAAAAAAAAATTTTCTACATAACCTTTTAAAAGAGGCCAATAAATTCATATTTATACGTACATTCTTAACAGACCTGGAATATGTAAATCACAAAAAAAAAAAAAGATTTTTTTTTGTGGAATGTATAAAAAAAATCCAGACCCCCAAATAAAAAGAAATCCTGTGATGTAAAAACTCAAATGCAAAATTGTATTATTTGGATTTTTGAACCGAAAATTGTTTGAAAAAATACCATATATACATATACGTTAGAACATACAACAGTGTCAGTAACGAGTATTTAAAAATTCAAGTAAGTAAATAGCACAGTAAAATAAGAAATCAAATGAGCTTTACTTCCGAAAAATTAGTAACTAGCTGCATTTTGGAATGTACTTATTAAGCTGTAATGAACATTGTCTAAAAAGTCCCCATTGACAGGCCTCTTGTGTCAAATTATAGACCGTATTATTATCTATAAAGGTTCTATGACTTTAGAAGGTACGAGTTAATGCTTTTGCGCTATAATGTGCCAACTGTATAAACTGCTATAAATGAACACAGAAAAAATCCAAAATTTTAAGTCTTTAAAAGTACCAAAATAGCGAAAATAAGATAATTCCTTATCCGTACGTCAAATGTATATGACTTTACGATAAAAAAACCCACAAAAAAGAATATTCACTTTGCATCAAATGATTATTATTTATTGTTTAATAAAATTTCTTTAAAAGGCAACCATATTAAAAGCAATTACGGTTCCTCATACATAAATAATAAATTTTTTTGTAAAGAATTTTCTCCTCTAGAATTTTTATTTAAAACTATCACACGACCAATAAAACGCAAGATAATCCATTTAAAGGCCTTTTTCTTTTTTTTGTATACTTACTTATTTTGTATACCATTTACTGCAAAAAGTTATTTGTACACAATACAATGGCCTTTTCATACAATTTCAATGTACCTATCTATAGAGTACAACTTTTCAGCTACTCAAAATTACTTTAAAAAGAGTTTATTGACACATTTCCAATAAGGGATGGATAAATAAGGCTTTTGAGGCTTTTTTTCTAGCCTAATCTTTACATCTAGACAAAAATATGTAATTATAAAATTTAAAGACAATTAAATGAGGAATAATTTTTACTTGAAACTTTTCGTTGTAAGTATATTTTTTATAGGAATACCCTACCTCCCAATATATAAAAGAGGGATGGGTCGTAATTAATTTTTTTTAATTAGGGTAAATTTCTTTTGATAATTTTCCCGTTTATTACTTACAGCATATTTTAATTTTCTTTTATCCCCCACACTATACCCGTAATGTAATCATATTATTGTGTATATCTAATAGGTTGATAAAAGTTGTAAAACGGTTTCAAACTATTGTTTTACATATAAAAATACATCATTTTGAAGAAAATTCCTTCGTTTACAATATTTTTAATTTAACTTTTAATTGTATGACAAATAGAATGCGAGTTATTTACAAAAGGCAACTTATTTATTGTAAAAATTCAAATTATTTAAAAAATGGCTATTTATTATGCAAAACCGATCATCAGTACATGGAAAATATATTTTACCTTTTTTTTATAGATCTATTTTTAATTTTTAGATTATCTTTTCTATTAATTTTATTTGAAACTTTTTTGTTATACGACCAACATAAAGCAAGATATTCACTCAAAGTTAATTTTAGTGACCTTTGACACAAGAGGCCTGTTGATATGGACTTTTTAGACAATGTTCATAATAGTCTAACTAAGGTGTGTGCCAAAATGCAGCTTGATACTAATTTTTTCAAGCTGGTATGCTAATTTGACCTGGGTACAATGTGAAAAAGTTAGAAAAACTGTTCCTAAAAATATTTACATCACTCTATGTATATTCTGCATCCTACCAGTTTCTATTACCAGCGGTTTATTCAGTGTTTTAGCAATCGTATTTAGACCATCGTCTGAGCCATACGTGTATACCTCATCCGCGTGTTCGAATTTATAGCTTCGATAGCAGTATTACAATCAACACACCGGTATGTATAATCTTATCTCAGTTAAATATTAGACAACATCCACCCGTATCCCTTTTTTCACCCTACAACATAAAATTCTTTTCTCGCATATCAAACAACCGATTTTGTGTTTTTCTCAAAACAAAAATCTAGTAGATACTCTCATAGAAAATCATTCAGAAATCGAAGTAAACAATCAACAAATTCAAATACGCCGATTAGTCAACCCAGCCAAAAGAATCATAATTTCAAATGTTTGCCCACCCATCCATTCCTCACTAAATCATATTGGAAGCTCTAACCAATCTAAAAATTACTCCCATATCACAAATCTCATTCATTAAAGCTCGCATATCATTAGAAGGGTATGACTACATCTTGAGTTTTCGTCGCCAACTATACATCAAACCCGAAGATATTGAGAAAATCCCAAGTTCAATATTAATAACCTACGAAGAAACCTAATTCTGAATCTTTCTAACCGACGACACTTTAACTTGCTATTTATGTAAACTTTCCGGACACACCTCGATTTCCTGCAAAACAAAAACAACCACACTTTCAATCATCAACATTATTTCACCCTCATTACAAAATTCAAGTACTGAAAAAACTAATATATCTGCCCAGTCTTCGGAAAATTCAGATAATCCTCCAGATCCATTAGAAATTCAAGACACAAACCCCCCAGAAACCTCAAACATGAATATGGAAATTATTGAGAACTTATCTACTCAAAAACGACCAGCTCCATAAACAGTTCCATCATCTAACCCACCATCACCAAACGTTGCAGATCCAATACAGGAAATCTCATTATCCAAACACACTAAAAAAAAATTAAAAAAGTCCTCTTCTATGGATAACTTTCTAACAAATATCGACGCCAATCTCGAACCTGTTAGGAAACTTTTCATCCAAAACCCAGATCTCCC
>JAIPRL010000163.1:26628-60650 GCA_025469235.1 Pemphigus obesinymphae
CTCTAAAATCCAAATGCCATTCGCTGTGGCAATCCCAATGGGAAAAACAATCAAATAACAAATTATTTCAAATAAAAACTTCCATCAAAAAATGGCCCGACCCCCAAATCAATCTAAATAGACACGATGAAGTTATGATCACCAGAGTACGAATCGGTCATAAAGACTAACCCATTCATAGTTAAAAAGTAAAGAACTGAACCCCTATGTGAAACATGCCTCTGCATACTTACAGTCAAACACATATTCCTCGAATGTCCCTCTTTTCTCTCCGCTCGCTCATCATCGAACATAAAAACAACTTCATTGAAAGATGCCATCGGACCTGGGCAGGAAACCAACAATGTCAACTTCATCAATGCAACAGGAATAGATTAATATAACATCAATCATTATTTAATCATCATGTACCCTTAACCATGTATATATTTATTTTCTTTCTTTTCTCTTATAACTTATAAAATTTGCACATAATACGTTTTTCAGTGTAATTCAAAGCCACAACAGGCTAATGAATATTTGTATTTGAAGCCTATAATTTAATAATAAAAAAAAAAAAAACTTCAAACAATCTTGCTCAACATAAACTAATATACTAAATAAATTTCAAGGCTAGTAGCTCTTTGCTTAAAATCACAATTGGCCAGAAAATTAAATTTCGAGAAGCTTATCAATCAGAGCATTTGTTTTAATTAAACTAAAGCTCAAAAAGAACATTTGTAAATAATAAATAAAATGTACAAGACATTTTACACATTTACAAATAAATAAAAATATAATATTAAATAATGTTAGTTATGTTTTAATTTTTAATTAATTGCTGAATCCAACTAGTTGGGAGAGAAGGCGAAGGAGAAGTTATGTTTTAATTTTTAATTGGGAGTATCGAACATGTATTCAGGCTTCAATTTTCTCTTCACAGCCCCGGACAGTACATAAACTAATCTTTTGCTTAATGGTCTAACCACAAAAAAATAGGGGAAGCATGAATTTGTGAATGTATCAGCGTAAGCTCTGAATACTAAAGTGAATTGGCTGACTATGGTGAGAGGCGAAGTAGATGAAGTAGTTTTGTCTGCGTGACGGGTAATATTTTTAATGTATGACAAGTGTATATTTTTCAATTGATTATAAATTGTAATGTATATACTCCCAAAAAACAACAAAAGGAAAAAATGATCAAAAAGGGTTAAAAGCATTTCAATTGCCACAATTGAGTACTAATGGTAAAAGAAAATTATAATAGTTAATTTATATATAAAATTAAAATTGACATAATTTTCATAGCACCAACATATACACCTCTGCTTATACATTGTGAAACATTTAAATAACATGTAATATGGTTGAAAAAACCTAAAATAGATAATACTGAAGAATTAAATTTCTATACAATCAAGACTTCATAGTTGAAATTAACCAACATTATACACTCATAATATACGGAAAACTGCTTTTCTATGAAGAATATGAACTTAGGTGCAAAATATAACATTTTTATTTTATTGTTTATGATTAAAAAAATATCCAAAATAAGAGACTAAAACTAGTTATATGTGAACATAAAACACCAGGGCTAGATTACAAAACATGTATTCTACAATATAAAGGAGAACTGATTTTGTGATGTTTTAAATTAAGTAATTAATTATTAAACATTCATGAATTTATAATTCATGTAAATGTATTTTTATTTCAAAAAATTGTTATAACAATAACAATAAAAAAAGTTACTAACACAGGACTATTTTAAAATTTTTAGATTTTCATTATTCATAAAAATTGAATTACCTTTATTAGCTTCTTGGATATTATTAGTCTCTGTATTTGTAGGAGTAGGTGGACCTCGTTCAGCAACATTATTGATGGTAGACGAATCAACTGAATTCTGAGTTATATTTAATAATGGGGGAGTTGTTGATCCAGTATCAACATTTGTTCTTTCAGATGGTTCACTATTTACTTCTGCTCCTTTTACCTTAAATTCAAAAATTTTGAATATAAATTTGGTAAATTAGTACAAATAACATTTTAATATAGCGAGTTCCGCTATTATTATATTATTTATATTCTATGTATTTAGTATTAACCATAATTTTTTAATGTTATTTTTGATAGTAACAGATAGTAGATTTACAAAAATATAATATATTTTAACATAGTACACAAAATCAACAATACATTACTGTAATTTAGAATATAAAATTATTGTAAAAAAATCAAAGGACATAAAATAATAATAATGAAAAAATTATGATATTATAATTTATAACTTATAAGGTTATTTTAACTTTGTGAATGGAAATATTCAATATTTTATTGAATATATTAACTAATTGACAAAACAAATTGTTTTACCAATATTAAATTGTAATACCAAACAAAATTATGGATATAGATATTTGTATTTTGAAAGTACACAGAACTCACTATTTAATTTTTATATTTAAATATAACAATACTTGTGATTGAGGAGTGGAAGAATTATGCCTTTGTGTAGGTACATTTGATAATTGAAAGGACTTTTCTGAAGTAGGAGTACTATCACCACTACATAATTCCATATCTTGTGTTTGCGACGAGTCACCTAATATAATTAATAATAAAAAAATTAAATAATTATATAATATAGTATAAATTGTACTCACAGGAATTGATTATTGTAGGTCCGTCTTGTTCAAGCCTATCTATATTGCACTCTGACACATGATGAGATTGAGAGGCATTTGCAGGTAAATTATTGGTTCGCATTTGGTTCCAATAAGAAGGGTCTTTTTGATGGTGAGTTTGCCTGCTTGTACAATTAACTTGTTGAGAGGACTGCTGTGGAACTTTGTTCACATGATTGCTCATTGATGAAGATCTCATCATAGAGTTATTGGAATGTTTGTCTTTGTAAAAGAAATCCATATTATATTTCTAAGCTATGATAGGTATTGCTTTTAAAATTAAAATACAAACCATGGTGGTACTGCGTCCGAGAAGGTTGAGATGCAGGATATGCTTCTAACCATTCTCTTGGTTGATCCCATTGTGATACCTCAGTTTTACAATTATAATAGTATTTTTTGCCAGAGGAACTAGTATGTTCAGACCAGTCACCAACTTTGGTTACAGATGAACTACCGCCAGACCGGGATTCACGGTTATTACTACTGCTGCTACTACTCTATATATAAATAAAGAGAAAACTTAAAATCAAAATGATATTTATAACATAACATGTAATTCTAACTATCTTAAACTTAAATGTATTAATTTATGATATATAGATGATTATAACTACTTGTAATACAATAAAAATTGTTTGGTATGCTACAACTTACAAATAATGTTGACATTAGCTGGCTTGCCTCCAATGGCTAATGCGTAAAATTAAATTAAAATTAAATTCCATTTGTTTAACATTATCTAGCTAAATTAATTACTAATTAATATTAAATATTATTCTGTATGGATAATGGTAATTTAATATTAATATTATTTATAATATTTAATATAGATAATATTAATTTAACTATTATCAAAAATGTAATTAGTAAAATATAATTAAAAGTACTGTTTTAGTATTAGCTGTTATCAGAGCCATATCAACATCATACTACAGCAAAATATTTATATTTTTCTATATTACAGTTGGATCAAAAATGTCATACAAATTTGTATTTAATAAAAAAAGAACCGGTTCGAGCACGGAATGTTTTAGAAAATAATTATCACGTTTAAGACTCTCATTATCAGGAAATTTTTTTACATTTTTAGAAACTATTAATATTAATATACTTAAGAATATTTAAGTAGTGTTTCATACAAGAACTTTCAAAGCCTGGTACAATTTATAATTTGCAGAGCTTCCGGAGAAACAATCAAAAAGAAAAAAAAACTAAATTTTAAAACAAATACTTGATTAAGTCATAAATCTGTAACTCGAAAATTTGAGTGTTTGTATTCGTTATACTTGAAATAATTTACTGAAAAACCAGATATTTCTCAGAAAAATTCTATTTTTAGAAAAAAAAAATTCATTGTTATTATTCATTATATATCCTTGGTAACACTATTACTATGTACCCTCCATTTCTTAGATCCCATTAACTATTAAATCATATACTCGAGTACTTGACACATAGAAAAATTAAAAAATAATACTACTCTAAATATTTCATTAATTTAGACCAAGAAAAGTACATTTTTAATTTTAATCTATATGTTGGGAATATAATTTTTATAGTTTTACTCAAATATATAAGAAAAGGTGATTTAATTTTTAGAAATTTACTCATTTTTGCAACTTTTGTCTTGTGAAATCAAAAAATAATGTGAAAAAATTATTCCCAACAGTTTAGAAAAATCTATAGAATTTTAATATACCTATATAAACTATGTTTACTACCTAATGTCTAAATTGTTACACAAAGGAATAAAATGATTATTCACTTAAAAAAATTAGCATATCCAAATACATTAAGTTAAAACAGATTCAAATTTTCAAAAAACATCCGTTTTTGTTATGTCGGTAAAAATATTCGGAGTGGAGAAATAATTTTGATAAATAAATCATTGTCTGAAACCTAAAATTGATTATGAGTTACAGCGGTTTTAAGTTTTAAGGTAATTTTTATTTATTTTTTGAAACTGCACAACTATTATCATTTTTAAATGCAAAAAAATGTTTACTGTTATTATTGAATTTTATTTTTATAATTAATAATAACCCTTAATAGTTAAAAATCAATTATTACCTGACAAGAGCTATGGACGACTTTACGTTGACCAGATTCCCTAGAATCTCTGGAATCCCTAGAACTTGACCACTTCACTGAATGAACAACCATTTTCTACATAAAAAAATATATATTAATAATTAAAATCGTAAAAATTATTACTAAAAATCTATTAATAGAAAAATTAAATTACTTCTGGGCTAACCCTATCGTGGTTTGTTCTATATTCATCTCTACTTCGTCTATCTTTCGGAGACCTACTATAATCTGAAAAAATATGAATTTGAATTTTAAAAAACAAA
Organism: Pemphigus obesinymphae; assembly: GCA_025469235.1. NCBI lineage: Eukaryota > Metazoa > Arthropoda > Insecta > Hemiptera > Aphididae > Pemphigus > Pemphigus obesinymphae. Next base: position 31,655 of record JAIPRL010000163.1, read on the forward strand.
TATTTATAGAATTATTAAAACTATACCAACTTATTTCATATTTATTATGAATATTTATATATATATTCATATTTATTACACTAAAGATTTTTAACGGTAAAAACATGTTTAAGTAAAACAAATGAAATATTTTCATTTATAAATTTTATAACAGGTGTTATAACTTTAAAAAGCAATTTTATTTGTTTTGTGTAAACGCATTTATTTTAAAAAACATCTTGACTACAACAAAATAAAAAATAGTACCGAGACTGGACTATTTTAAAATTATTATTATTAAAATTTTTTTTGATTGTTAAATTTTTTTTTTTTAAATATCCAGAAAAAAGCCTGTACCAAACCCCATAAAAATGAGATGTTTGACGTGTCCTCTTAATATAACTTACTTTCAATTTTAAATTATTTTCGAATACGATAAGGTTGTATAAGATAAAATTATTCATTCTTAAATAAAAAAAAAAAAAAATTAGGGAATTTAGCTTAACTACGCAGAGGGTTGAAACCAATTTTTAAAGCGAGTTTTAACAAAAAAATGAAACCGCTTTATTTTTTTTGAAAAAATTTAAAACCGATAGCCAAAACTGGTTTTAAGCCCGTTCCCAAACTAGGTCCAATACCGGTTTTAAAACCAATATGCAAAATAGTCAAAAAATTTAAGTGAAATAATAATTTCATTATTTAAATGGTATGTGAAATGTGGGTTTTATAATATAAATACGGGGAGCTTAGAACAAAAAGTGGTCAACATGTTTCCTTGCTAAAATTACACATGTTGTCTGTGATTACATAGCAAGAACTATCCACATCTAAAATAACATGGGGAAACCATGAACATTCACAGAGAAGCACCTTGTCAACCCCATGACAAAATAATGGTCAACCCAAAACAACTGAAACATATAATCTCAGCTATTATACAATATAATATAATATTAAATTATTTTATCATATTCACAGTTGTTTTTTTAATGTCGTTAATTAAAATAGTCCGAAAAATAAACCCTGTTGGTTATAAAACTTTTCAGCAAGTGTTGTAAGAACCTTTTCTGGGCTCAAATTCATATTATCTGATTTGACAACACAACTATAAGTGAGGACATGACAGAAAATAATATGATTTTAAGGGCAAATAAATTTAATATTAAATAATTTAATAAATGTTATTTATGTATATTTTATGAACTCGTAAATCGAAAAAAATTAAAATAGTTTTTTTTCAGAAATAAAACGAAAGGGTTTCAATCCAAGAGTTCAAGACCAATATTTATTTTGATTATAATCCCTTAATAGTACAGGAACCAAACAAGTTCCCTTGTCAATTTGATATAGCCCGAGTTAAAAACTTTCTTTGGATGAATAATAGTAATCTTGATTACTAATAATCTGGTTTTTTTTTTTTAATTCCATTATTTCAGCTTAAAATGTTGGTCATTATAATATATAGATATCATCCTAAGTTTTAAAGTTTCATTACAGATGAATGGTATATTAGTATGATTTGATAACCTTAATTGTTGAACCAATTTTGAACTATCTATTTCTAATAATTATAGCTATGAGATTTAGTTATGCTATAAAAATGGTAATTTTAGATTCTGAGACATGAAAATTGAATACAAAGTTAATCATAAAATTTTCCAACTACACTGCAAATCAACAGTCATTCAATTTTAATGAGGGGGACACAAATTTAAAATAGATTTATAATTTTACCAATTTTTTTATTCAATACACAATTACTTAACACATATAAGACAAATAATTTTCATATTTAGGTAGTAATAGTTTCAGCAAAAATGCAGTTAGGTAATTTTCTGGGGGGGGGGGGGATTTATTTACCCCAATCAATTTTGAAAATGCTCATAATCAGAATTTTTTTTCCAAATGCAATGAGTTATTATTAATTATTACATTAAAATTGAATACAACATAGCAATTTTTACGCTGATTGAAGAGACGATGGGCAAACTTTTATCATCAATGTCCAGTTGTCTTTGCTTCTGTTTAAAAATATTTGATTCGTGATTTTGGCCATGAAAATTAGAGAAAAGTTGTCAACCACTATTTTAATTTGAATTAAAACTACTAGAGTGATATAAATGATAATTGAAAATGTATATTATAAATAAGTAATAATTCAGATTATATATAAAGTTGGGTATTGGCCATTAGGATATACTGCTTGATAAAAACAAGTTTTCTTTCTTTATTTAGTTAAATCTTAGATATATCTAGTATTTATGTAATAAATAGGTATTTATTATGTATGTAATAAAGCTGGTAGTGTGATTTATATAAATATAAAATTACCAATCACATATATTAGGTTTGTAATTTTACTTTTTTTTTTTTAATTGACACTTAAAATAATAAAATTTTAAAATTAAATAACATGTAAAACTAAAATAAAATTCTGGACAATTAAGGGGTAAAAATATGTTGCTTGTCGAGTATCAGTATGAGTAGAGAAACTTTGTTTATTGGACAGAATGATCATGATAGATATATTTCATTTGAAATCAATGACGAATCATTAAAATAAATAAAACTGTTCTAAGCACAGCTTTGGTGTAATATTTATAAATAATTTAGAATTGTCTCAGGTAGCAAATATCAGATACCGGCTATTTCTAATTAAAATCTTAAAAACCAAGAGTTATAATAAATTTCAATTTTTGTCACAGGAAAATATACCTGGCATCATTCTGAAAAAAATTATAAATACTAAAATACTAAATAGTATATATTCTACTACCATATACCACAATTAACAATCTTATAATAACAGAGAAAATTATTTGAATGAATTAAAAAACAAACATATTAAAATATACTAATAAGTAATAACTTGACAAGTACCTATATTATATTATAATAAATAAATAACATTAAGCAACATATTTATTTTCAAATTTATCAGCCTTATGTTTAATAAAATTATAGTAAATTGCATAATATATATTAATACATATATAATTGTTTTATATTCTGAATACAGCGAGGAAGCAATCGGATTTACATTTTTTTTTAAAGTTAAGTTAAAGTTAAAGTAAAGATCAGATTTTGCATAAAATGCACGATGTGATTTTCTACATCAAATATATCATAGTCATTGAGTTTTTATAATCATTACTTGAACGAGAAAATAACAAAATTGTATAATGCATAATTTTGGTGCACATTCTTAATTAAAATGCATTTTTCAGTATATTAATCATTAAAAATTTAAAAATAAGTGTATAATTAATTTAATTTCTTAATTGTATAGACATTTTATTATTTAGTATACTTTTTGGTTGTAAAATTTTACACATTATGTAACTTATTTTTATTCTAATAAAATTTTTGTTTGTTTACCTATTATATTTGCTTTGTATTATTTTCGTGTTTTTCTTTGCTTTTTATCATTAATGTTATTAGTATGTAAATAGTATATATATATATTTAGTACCTACTAAATACTTTTACTAAATAAATAATTAAATAATTAAATTTTATACTGCATATTTTATATTTTTACTTTTATAAGTGCATATTTAATAATTAAAAATGCATGAAAATCTTGTCTCTAGTTATTAGCACTGTTATCTACACAGGTTAGCGTTCTTGCCTATGCTACTATGCATTAGTCAATTCAAAGTGGCGTTTGTAGTGAACTAATAGCGGTAGTAATAGTTGAACCGACTATTACATGTGAAGTATATGGGAAAATGTGGTTTTTAATATAATATGCATAAACCGTTGAAATTATGGAAAAAGTAAATAGAATCTTAATTATAAAATGAGAAAGTCTACATTATATGTAATAGTTTTTATGTTTCTGATTTATTATATATTCACATTTTATGTGCGTTTTTAATAAATTTGACAACTATTTTGGCGCCAAAATTAAAAATTAATCTTACTGATAAGCGATAACTAAAGCCCAAAACAATTTTATTTTATTAAATCCAATATAACTTTTACAATATTGATATTTATAAAGTATAATAATATGTAGTTACCTTACTTATTTTATTTTTTTATAATGGTTAGGTGTTGTGTTGTTGGGCGAGTGTACTTCAAACTTAGAAAATTTTTATTTTTTATTTTAATTCATGCCAACAACACAAAACCTGCCCATTATAAAAAAAATGCAATAATAACAAATAATAACAAAGCACACAATCATGTAGCAAGTGTATTATAGATACTTTATAAATATTGAACGACGATTTCTAACGATTGTTATTAGGTAAGTATATTGTAAAAATTAAATTAATTTCATAAAATAAAATACAATTTTTTTGGTTATTGCTTATCAATAAGATTCATTTTAAATTTTGACTATAAATAATAATATAATATAATAACTATAAACCATAGAAATGCAAAAAAAAATTACATCTAATGAAGAATTTCCCGTTTTATAATTAAGATTCTATTAAATTTTTCGTAATTTCAACTTTTTATACATATTATATAGAAAACTATATTTTCTTGTATACTTTAAGTGTAATAGGCAGTTCAACTACAACTAGCGCTATTAGTTCACTAAAAACACCCCATCGACCAAGATAATGCCTCGAACGCCAACCTGTGTAGAGAACTGTGGTTATTCAGGTAAACCAGGTATTCAAAAATATTTTTATTTGGCATGCACCAAGTACCAAAAAACAGATAGAGCAACAGGTACCCAAAACAACTCATTGAATAATATATTGCTCTATTAAATAACATTAATAGTTATTTAACTATTAATGTTAGTTCAAAAAAATGACCACTCAAAATATAATCTTGGTCAAATTTGCCACTAGAAAATGGATATTTATAGAGATTGGATCATTTCAGAATCTAAAACTAAAAATTGCGAAGGTTGAACGGACGTAAGTCTACAGATTAAGAAATAAACAAAGTATTCTTCTTACTGAAACTCATTTTAAACAGGTTTTCTGTAGTAATCAATTATTACAGAATAAAGTATATAAATTCTCCTCATTTCTGGTAGTTAATTGTCTTTAAAAATTTTGTGTTCAAGAGGGAACCATCTAAATAACTTGATTTGTTCATGAAAAGGGGAAATATCATATGGGGGACATATTAAAATTGATTATATTGAATTAGGTACCTAACTAATGTTATATACTATTGGTTGCTTACTGACCTGCATTCTAGTAGATTAAAAAATGTTCATTGTAGTGTGCTTTATAATGTTTATATAGTTATATCAGGTAAGAACATTGGAAGCAATTATAGTTGGAAGTCACATTTGATTTCAAAAATACAGTGAACACCTCAAATTTAATTGTATAATTATATAATGGTGCACATGTTATGCCAGTCAAAGGTGACTGTCGACTACTAGCACTTACATTACTTATCTTATTAAAAATATTATAAAGCCCTTAATAACAGTAATATTTCCCCCATATTTTCTATGCCATCAAAATATGAGCCAGTAAACAATCTATAATATATAATCAATGATAATACTGGCATAAAATTGCACTGTACATCAAATTATTAAATTACAAAACTGTTAGGTGTATATTATATATATAAAAAAAAATTATAGTGTTCAAATGAGAACATATACATGTATGTACCTAATTATATGGGTACTTATATTTAAAAGAATAACTTACCAGAATATTTATCACTATTTCTAGATTTATAGTCTCGAGAATCTCTCTCCTTATCTCTATGACTTTTTTGAGAGTGATAAGAACTTTTACTAGAATATGATCGATCTCTTGATGGGCTTCCTCGGCCAGGGCTTGGATATGAGGTTCCATTTCCCCTAACACTGCCATACTTTTGATCACTGCTGGAATTTTTTGAAACTAAATATTTGGAATTCTGAAATGCAAATTTGTAATTTAATATATAATAAAAACTGGAAAAAGGTTTGCATTACCAATAAACAATAAATCATTAGATATACTTAAGCTTATAATTGGATATAGAACATTCTATTTTTCTATTAAACAGACTAAAATTTTACTGTTTTAAATTTAAATATCTATAAGAAAAATAATACCTATTAACTTTTCTTCAATTATAATTAGGAATTTATATTAAAATAAAAAATACACATTATGCAAATTGAATGTTTCATAAAAAAATATTATTGGATTTCGATTAAATTAACTTGTAAAATATAGATAAACATTACTATTTTATAATAAATATTTTGTTTTTAAGATAACATATGATAAACACAGTTTAACATGAATTATGAAAAACTAAAACATGATTAACTAATATACAGGTAAATATAACAATTACTGAAATAGGTACCAATTAGAATATTTCAAAACAAATACTGACAATAAAAGTGTACAATTTTCAATAGCAATTAGAACAGAATAATGAGAACGAGAATATTGCATATTATACCTATAATATATTTTGATGTTTATTGAACCAAAAACTATCTCGGTTATTTTTTTTTTTAATAGGTTTCAATATAACAGTACCAGTATATTTATATCATTTTCCTTCTTTTAAGTAATTATAATCGAGGACCAAAATATGTACATACCTATATAAATGTTGAGTATGTGTATAAAATATATGATTATAGTTTGAATAAATTATAATAAGGCTATTAATATTTTATACCACTGTCTACCTAATACCAAACTTTTGTTTATTAATAGTATAAACACATACATTTGTACTTTAAATTATTTAAAAAAAAAACTAATAATTTGAAGGACATGTTATGTATCAATTCAATTATCACTAAATCCCATATTTACCTGATACTGATGGGACGGGTTCTTGTCATAATACCTGAGAAAAATAATCGAAAATTAACATTATAGACATTTAAATAACTGAGAATAACGTTTATCAAATAATTTTGTAAGTAGGTATGCCTTACCCATCACTAATCCTTTGAAGTTTCCTCGCATGCATTACCATCAATGCCGATTATCTGTGGAAATTCACCGCCTGGCAATGGAATTATATCTCGAATGACAAATGTAGATGGCCGTCCTAGTGGTTTTTGGATTTAATCAGACATAACAAATTTAATCGAAACCGGACGCCATCAAACGAGACCATAGTAAAATGTAATAAAATGGAGAGAAAAGGAAAATGCATTAGACGGGGTGAAGATGCTGTCAGGAGTGTAGAGGGGGCTTGTCATCCATCGGAAAGATACGCACTGCTATTGGTCGGCTTTAAAATCAGCTGGCGTCTATATACAGTGCAAACAATGGAAAATTTAATAATTAATATTAATTAAATTGGATTTATCATAAATTTTGAAATAAATAAAATTCAGCTTGAAGACCATGAAAATTATTATTTATTTTTTTATGTTTTTCAAAATTAAAATCAAAACTCGACCGATAACAGTTTAATGTTTATTTTTGTTTGGTTTGCAACAGTGGTATATTCATATAAGCTTTGTTTATGCAAAGTTCGTCCTTGAAAAATGGCAGTAATTTGATTAAAGAAGTAAATAAATATTAAAATGAATGTTTCTTAAAAATTAAAACGGTTTAATATATTTTATGTAAATTAATAGTATTATTATTAATTAATTTTCATATATAAATTTAATTTAATTTAGATACTTTTAATTATACCAGTCATGGTAGATGTACCTGTTCAAGATATGATCAAAAATACATTTGCATGGCACAACAAGAATGGCTACAAGAGTGGAAAATCGTAATTACATAATTAAACAATTGCATCTATGCAGTCGGTATGTAACTCGTCTAACATTTTTATTTGATTTTATAGGTATAGTTTATTCAATTATTTCACAAGCATTGAAGATTCACATGCAAAATATCTGCATTATCAAATGAGTAAACCATTGTCTATTCAAGTAAGGATTATTTAAAATACAACCAAGTAGTTTGACATTATTTATATGTTGTATTAAAAATTTTAAATGCTCAGATAATGATATATTAAAATAGTAAATAGATAGGTAATATGTTTGTTTTGTACTGATACTAATTTTTCAAATCTAATGTAGATTCAAAAAAATATATTCCTATATTATATTATATGGCAGATACCTATGTATATTTTTCAAATATAAATTATTTTTAAATAATTGAATGTAAAGCATAAAGCTTGTAACCTGCCAGATGTATGCTAACTTAGACTTACCAATGTTAAATTTTATTTTATCATTTATACAACAACATTAATTTATTTATTCATTTTAGAGGATGTCGACGCAGCCATATTTAAGGGGTTTTGAACAGGCAAATTTTATGAAATTTCATGAAAAATAAAAATCCAACAATTTAAAAATAATCTTGTATCTGTACCACTTTTTATTGTTACGTATTTATGTCATGTGATCAATAAGCTTAAAAGTTTTTAAAATAGTTAAGAATTAAAACACTTATCATAAAATATTTAAAAGACAATATTTCTACTACAACCTCGATAAGTTATTTATTTATTGTATAAATATTTTGATATTATTTATATTTATCCTTATATTCTATTGCACAATAATCAAATGTACGACAAAAATCCATTTATTTTATTAATTATTAAATTACTTAAAAAAAAAAACTTCTTTGTTAATTACTAATTTACAAAATCCCTGTGAGATTGTCTCCAAATTATAGTTTCCTATAAATTGGAATATAGGTGTTTGAACCCTAAAATCACTTTAAGAAGTAATTTTGTTTGTTTTTGGTAGACATGTTTTTACTACTGAATATTATTGGTATGATATCCTCTTAATTAAAAATATTTTAACAACATTGTTTTGGTTATGTTTAATGAATTTAATAATTTCCTATTAATGTGTGTTTTAGACTCAACATGATTCGCCATGTAAAAGTGATTCTCCTCAACCATTTTATCATATTCATCAGGTATTACATATAATAAATATTACATTTTTAATGTACCTATAAAACTTATTACTTATATCAATTGATGATTTTATTTTAATTTTAGGTTAATAATATATTTAACCTATTTAACAATTATATAAATGTTTTATTTGGGATTTTTTTTTTCTTTTGGGGAGACTAATGTCAGACTATTACATAATGTGAATGCTATCGAAAATTAATTAATATAGTTATCAAGGGGTTCTCAATCATATACAATGTTTATTACCTTTTTAATATTATTATAAACTTCACCTTTTTAGTAAAAGTCACTCGCATGTTTATATTGGGGAAATAACATTAGTATATAATAATTACTTTATTCTGAAAACTTGTCAATTGCAGTTAGATCTCATATTTGTTAATCTGATTGTATTTGTCAGAGTTAATCTTCCTATCTTTTTTTTGTAAACACTGATTTATTATTATCAAATTTAGATTGATACATATTATTGCCTGTCTGTGATTTAGAAAAATAAGTAAATATAAATAAAAAATATATATTTATATATTCTTTATATATATTTAAATAAAAAAGGAAGTGATAAAGAGATGGAAAGACTATTTTGAGGGATTATTAAATGAGGAATTTCCGAAAGAGGCGTTTGATCGAGTAGAGTGGAATTTGGGTATGATGGATTTAATAAGGGAAGAGGAAGTGTGTAGTGCTGTGAGAAAAAAGAAAAATAAGAAAGTGGTGGGACCGGATAGAGTACCAGTAGAAGTATGGAAAGTATTAGGAAGTTTAGGCATACAATGGCTGACAAAGTTCTTTAATAAGGTTCTAGTAGAAGGAAAAATTCCAGAAGCGTGGTGGAAGAGTTGTGTAGTACCAATATTTAAGGGTAAAGGAGATGTACAGGATTGTGGAAATTATATAGGGATAAAATTAATTATGAGCCACAGTATGAAGATTTGGAAAAAGATAATAGATAAAAGGGTAAGAGGTGAGACAACTGTTACTAGAAATCAGTTTGGGTTTATACCTGGGTGGTGAACAATTTAGCCAATATTTTGTGTGAGAAAAATTGTAGAGAAGTACAGAAAAAAGAAAAAGAAATTGTGTATGGTATTTATTTATCTAGAGAAATCTTATGATAGGGTTCCTAGGGAGATCTTAAAGTGGGCATTAATGAAGAAAGGATTACCAAAGGTGTATGTGAATATAATTAAAGATATGTATGAAGGGGCGAGTACAAGAGTGAGAAGTCTGTGTGGAGAAACTGAGGATTTTAGGGTCAGAGTGGGGGTACATCAGGGTTTAGCTTTGAGTCCTTACTTATTTTTCCTGGTAATGGATGAGATAACAATGGATATACAGGAAGAGATACCATAGATAGAACAGAGAATGAGTGTCCCTGAGATGAGAATGTTAAGGTGGATGAGTGGAGTTACTAGAGAGGATAAAATAAGGAATGAGTATTTCAGAGGTAGTATAGGGGTAGGCTTCGATAGTAGACAAAATGAGAGAGAATAGATTAAGATGACTCTGGCATGTATTAAGAAGGAAAGAGACTGAGGCAGTAAGATTAGTAAGGGAAATGCATGTTGTTGGTAAGAGGTGGTGAGGAAGACCGAAAAAGAGATGGGGGGATGTGATGGAGAGTGATATGAAGAAGGTGGGAGTAAGTGAAGATGATGCGGGGGGAATCGGACATTTCGGCGCTTCCTCTTTTTTTAATAGAATTTTACTTTACTTTTATAATTTTTTTTTAATGTATAATTAGATTATATCTATATAATTTTTTATATATTAAATTATAAGTTATAACTATCATTTATTTATTCTTGATTCTGATCTAGATTTTGCAGTTGATTTATTGGCTCAAAATCTTGATGAAGAATTAATTAACTTATTAAAATGGTTTGAGGATAATTATATAGGTCGAACTAACCGTAATGTTCGGGGAAGAAGAAATGCGCGTTTCCCTCCAGAAATTTGGAATCTATATGATAGAGTCTTTAATTCAGAAAATAGGACGAATAATTAATCATGCTGAGGCAGCAAATAGAAGATTAAATATTGAAATGGGAGTCCGCGGTCCAACAATTTGGACCTTTATAAATTGTTTGAGAAGGGTTCAAACAGGCCACGATGTTTTTACTACACAATTAACTGCTGGAGGGAGTCTCCCTAAAAAATTAAAAAAATATACTGACTTAAATCGTCGGTTATATAAAATAGTATCTGATTATAACATCAGAAATTGTATTGAATATTTAAAGGGAATCGCACATAATATTTCTTTAAAAAAAATTTAAATTATATATTAATCATATTTTATTATCATTATTACAAATTATTATCATTTTTTTATTCATATTAATTGATTTTACTTAATACCTATTGTAACTTTTTTTTTAAAATAATTATCAAATCAATAGCATATAAATTTAACCATGTAATCATTTATTATTAAACATATATTTTATAAAACTTATTAAAATTATTATTATTATATATACCTATCATATACCTATTCCAGATTATATTTCATTATTATTTACTATTTATTTCCTTTTTTTTTTTATGAAAAAGCATTGTTATAATTAAAAATGCTTTTTTATTTTGTACTTTTAAAATTGTATTACATTGTTATACCTGCAAACCTTTATTTTAAAATTACAAATTTAATTAAAAAAAACGCCGCGCCGAAATGTCCTAGACCCTGATGCGGGTGATAGAGTTAAGTGTAAGTGTAGGACCAGGGTGGCCAACCCCAAATAGTTGGGAGAGAATGCTAAGAAGAAGAAGATTGCCTGTCTATGATTTTACACTATGGGCAATATTACAATCGTTGATTAAAAACATTTAAAATGCTATGATGAACATGATAAAGTAAAATAATATCAATTTTAAGTTTAATACATACTTGTATCTTATTTATAGGATTCAATAATCACTCAGAAGTCGAGTCCAATACCAGTGCGATTTAGTCCTCGCATGGGTTCTAATGCTATAAATTATGCCCGCTCAACTGCTACAAATCGTGTATCGATAACTCCTAATATATCACCAATGAGTAATTCTAATATTGATCAATCTATATTAAAAATTAGTGCAATGTTTCCTACAGCTTCAGAATCACATATTAAATCTTTATTGAATAAGTAATAAAATATATTTATTATTATTATTGTATTATATTAATCTAATAATTATTGATTCAGGTATCATAACAGAGAAGCTATTGTTATTAGTGCTTTACATGTTGAAAAGCATCCAATTGCCACACCAGGACCTTATACACCACCACCAATAAGCCGTCATTATATGTTACAGGGTAATCCATCACCTGTTGCTAGTCCATTACCTAAACCAGCTCATTACTCACCAAAAATGAAATTGAGGTAATAATTTTTATCTCTTGTATTTTGTTTTTTAATTATTAATATTGATATAAATCATTAGATTATTATTTAAAATAATATACTTGTGTATACCTTACCCTAGCTAAAAATACCTTATTAATTAATTTGTTCTAAATTCCAAAGTAAATTATAATTTTTTTTTAATATAAGGCATACCTATATTTTATTTTATTTATTACAAAAATGATTATGTTTCATTCTATCTACTCTAAGCATACCAAACACATAGGCCACATTGAATAATTAAATAAAGTGCGATCTCGTGTTTTAATATTTCTATGTTATTCTTATAGAAAAGTAAATAGTAAAACTTAACTATTATCACTTATAATTAAAAATATATCTTCTACTAGATTTGAATATTCATCTTATTTCTATGCTGAAACTTGAAAGCTTCATACAATCAGTTAGTTAAATTATGCATTGAAATATTATTAAATAATTTCTAATAAATAAAATTGCACAGAATAAATAAAATACAACCTTTTTTTATATGGCCTATATAGATATCCATACAGATTTTATGACTTTTGAGTTTGACATGCATTTTTATATCATATATGAGGTCTAATAAAAAAGTTATGGTAAGTGGGTGGGTATTACATGACTGTTAACCCGGAACTCAAAAGTATTGAAGAAAATGATTATATGTATGTTTTAACTTATCTCATTTATGGTTAGAAGTGATTAAATTACCTTGTGTTGTATTTTTTTCTCTCGAATTTCAAAATAAAATCTAAGTCAAAAAGTGTAAACTAAATTCTATCAAAAATAATATGATTTAAAAAAGTTTTTGTTAGATTTGGTATAATTATATCAAGATCTTCCATTTTTCTTTTAATTGTCTGACAGCAATTTTGGAACAAACTTTACTTCCACTATTCTCAAATCCAAATCAACTATCAGAATGGTTGGAATTGGTCCACAAATAAAATTAGATAAGAACTTATTTACTATATTCTATGATTATTAGACAGTGGTTTTTTTTTTGGGGGGGGGGGTCATGCAAAATGTTTGGTTTGTTTCATCATTGCACCTCGTTGATGTCTTTAAAGCTCATCATTTTCATTGGTCATTCTACCCTCTTTAAAGTGTTTAAACTATTAGAAAACACATACATAACCATTTTCTGTAACTTTCCTCAAATTATTGGCAGAATTTAGTGCACACACACAGTTTTAAATTTGTGTTCATAATGAAATATGATAAAAGACAAACATATTTAACATAATGGCTTCAAACAGCTGAATAAAATAAGTTCACACATGTTGATGGGCAATTATTTCTCCCAACACTTATGGGTAAAATATAAACAGCCATATAACACCCACCCTTCCTACCTTAATATATTTACTCAGAATGCAATAAGTCTAGATACATTTTGATTAGACCTATGTTTGTATTAAGACAATGCTATACCCACATTTATTTCAGAGTATCAAAATCTTGGTTCCCGATCTGTGCACCACGACTTATGGGTGTTTTTTGCAGATTTACATCACGAACATTTTATTTTATATTATTACGTTAAATTTCAATTTAATTTTTTGAACTGTTGTATTTGTGATCGATTTTACAAGTTTTCATGGTATCTGAGCATTGCTAAAGTTCAATGCATGAACAATGAACCATAAAAATTTATAAGTATTGTCCAAAACTCGTTTTAATCTATGCACAAGTGATTTATTACAAACCAAGTGCATGGACCATTCAAATTTTAAGTGTTAAACAATGCGTGTTTATCAGTAACAGATTTAGAACTAGATTTTAGGGGAGGGGTACAAAGTTTTGCAAAATTTCATTAGATATTCAAATATATTATGGAAATTATATAATAAATAAATAAAATAATAATATAATAATAAACTAATAAAGTATTGCAAAATACAATAAAAATATGGTTAAGGAGCCCTTTATCCCCTCCTATCGTGGATCTGCCACTGTAGTATGCATAGTATATATCCAGTTTGAAACATAGCACTCGCTATGAACAGTATTCTTGAACAACTGTTCGAGCACTGAATTTAAACCGTTACAGAACTAGGTTCACCCCATGTAAAAAATTTTTTTAAAAATTGCTGAAATCCGGTACTTTGATGAACTGCCATTAAACCCGGGGCTGAACCGAGAATTCAATGTAATGAGCCGTGTGTGTACCTAAAATGCTGGTCAAGTTGTCTCCATCTGACACATACAGAATATAGTGTAATCATGTATTGAAATCAATGAAAATAATATAAATTGTTTTGTTTGAATAATTTTACTGATAAATTAATTTTTAAGCAAAATTATTTAAAACTTCATTATCACATTATTTATATACTAAACCTATAATAAACTTTAAATTAAATTTATCGAACAAATACAGACTTAAGATTCTTTTATTTTGTATAATAAATTTTTTAAAAATTAGCAATGATATCTCCATTCTCATTGAAGAATTTTAAGCTCATTTTTACTTTGTTATAAATACATTTATTCCTAAAATATCTAATTTTAAATCGAAGTATCCTTGTTGGTTTTTTCTAAAGATTTAATTAATTTAATAAAATTGAAAAAAACCTATCCCTATATTTTCAAAAAGTCTAATTCTCACAGTGATTATTTAAAATGTTCTTCAACTCGTTCTGATTGTAAAGCCCTTAATAAATTGGATTATTTTTGCTATTTAAATAATATTCAACATTCCCTAAAATCTCAACCCAAAAAATGTTGGTCTTTCATGAAAAACCTAAGTCAAATGACTATAAACAAACTTCATATAGAACTCATCATAGAAGTTTTCAATGAGCTAAATATTCTTAATTATAAAAATACTTAAGGTCCTGATGGATTATCTCCTTTATTCCTAGTTAATTGCACTTATACTCTCCCCACCAATTGCATATCTTTTCAATACTTCTCTATTAAACGGATGTTTCCCATCTCGTTGGAAATCCACCTATATCAATCCAATACTTAAAAAAGGAAATAAATCATTAGTTTCAAATTATCATCCAATTTTATTAATCTCTATTATCCCTAAAATATTTTCAAAAATTATTAATCATACACTTACTCCCATCTTCAGGAATATTTTAGTACCATATCAACATGGGCTTCATAATAATAAATCATCGGTAACTAACCTAATAACGATCAAACATTATATACTTAATTCTTTCTATAAAGATCAACAAACTGATGTCATTTACATCGACTTTGAAAAGGCCTTGGATAGTGTTAACCATGAACTATTAATTCATAAGCTCCATAAAATTGGTTTTTCCAATCCTCTTTTGGCTTGGATTAATTGATTTTTATGCCAACGAACTCAATTTTCTAAGTATAAAAGCTTTATATCAATTCCTATAAAGATAACTTCTGGAGTTCCTCAGGGTGATCATCTTTCTCCTCTCCTTTTTAATTTATTTATTAATGATTATGGTGTCTTCTATCACTAATTCTAATATTCTTTTATTTGTCGATGATGCAAAAATTTATAAATCAATTTCATCCTCAGATGATTACTTACTCCTACAGAAAGATTAATTAAATTTAATGAATAGTGCATCTCAAATGGCCTTTCACTTAACATTGATAAATGCCAAATTATAACTTATGCTAAAAAGCATAAACCATTTAACTTTAATTATTCTATTTCACACTAATCTAGTTTGTGCATATGTGATAAAATTTGATACAAAACTATTATTTAACACACACATATTAGCTATTAAAAATAAAGTCTTATCTATATTTGGGATAATAAAACAAAACTGTTCCGAATTCCATGATCCACTCACCCTCAAATGTCTATATACCTCACTTATCCATTCAACTTTTGAATATTCTCCTCTAATTTGGGAAAACAACATTGGCCACAGTGATCAACTTGAAAAAGTACAGAATAAAGTCCTTTGATTCATATGCTTTAAATCAAATATATCAAGAACCCCCGACAGTGGATACGAAAATATTTTAAAAATGTTAAACTTAGAATCTCTAAAAACACGCAAAAATATTACCTATAGCACCTTTCTTTTCAAATTAATAAATAACGAGATTGATGATTCATTTTTATTCAATGAACCCAGATCCATTTTAAAATTAATACTCATAACTTTCACAATAGAAATCCCACATTTCTCTCAAAGGTACATGTTAAATGACCCCTTAAACATTTTGATGTCTTCTGGAAACAATCAAGTTCTTAATAAATTATTCAAGTGATCATTATACTAATATACACAAATATATATAAAATATATCTTTTTGTATCTTATAATTTCTACTTTTTCTCACACATTTTAGATTAATATCAATATAATTAATAATCTGTAAAATTTGTTTTGAGTATTATTATATTATTACTGTTATCAATATTACTATATTGTAAATTGTACATTTTCTGTTTGAATTATAAATATAAATTATCATATACCTACAAAACTTTAGCCTTTAGCACAATATTTGAAATACTAAACCCAATTTTCCTATGTTTCGTGTACAAAGAAAACAAATGTGGGTGTAGCATCGTCTTAAAAAAATGACATTTGTAATTATTTTTTATTTCATAGTAGAATTAATGTGTAGAAATTGAAAACTACCTACTCTATAAGTTTGTCCTTTTACGTTTACACTATTATTTTTTTTACGTTTGAATATTTTTTTTAATTAATTTGTACCTTGTAGCATAATATAATTATAAATACAAATATTGCAAAGAAAACAGTCTTGTGAATGCGTTTGTTGTGAGGCTTAATTTTGAACATTTTCCATTATTATTTATTTTACTTTTATTTTTAGCATGAATTTTATTTTTGATGTTTCAGTATATGTAGTTAAATTGATAATTGTCCGATTATTAGACAATAGAAAAATGTTTTATTACAATGATGGAGGTATTTTGTAGCATGAGTTGGTGAGTATATTAAATTTTTTGTAACTTCAATTTAATATAAGTACTATTTATTTCTTTAAATAAAATATTATTAATGTTAGTATTTATTTTTGTTTTATGCTTTATATAGATATTTGAAAAGTGTATTTCCAGTAGTAGAAGAAACTGTTCTTTTGGATACTCTATGTAGTGCTGATAATAATGTCAATCAGGCTACTGAAACATTATTAACAATGGGATTCAATAAACAACATAATATTACCAGCATAGTGCCTAGATTGCCTAGAGTTACATTAACGAACAGCGAACATGATTATGATGAAGACGATATATTTTGGTTACGAAGAAAAGCTAAAGATCAATATGATAAAACTAAATCTACTTGTTCGTCTTGGCCAATTCAATCCGTTAAAACATCAACACCAATTAAAAAGATAAATTTTGATGAACAAATGAAAAGTAAAATCAAAATAAATGTATAATTTAAAATAAAATAATTATTAATAATCTATATGTATTTTCTAGTAAAACAAAGATTACATGCAAAATTTAATGATCAAGATGAAAAAATAATCATTTTTGCCTTAGAAAGTACAGATTATAATGAAGTATTGGCTGATCAAATTCTTAAAAACCATTTAGATAATGAATTTAAAGCAAAGGATGAAAATGATGGGTAATATTTAATTTAAAATAAAATATGTTGGAAAATTTAATTAAACTATTAATATTTTTATTTTAGGGTTGTTAATTTTTAAATGTTATTTTGTGATTATCAGATTCTTCAATTTTATTTTTAAAATATATTGTTTAAGACGCTAAAAATAGTAACGCATATTTTGTATTGAAATACATGGTACTAGTTAAGAGTATATAATTTTTTGGTAAACACTTATGGAAAACATAAACATCATGCAAAAATAGTTGTTGTTAGAGCATAGATTTTGAAACAATAAAATACTATAGAAAAAATATTTAAAATAAAAAAATAGAGCTTTAAAAATTCTTTGAAAAAAAGTTATTAATATTATATTGAGGATTATTTATTATTAGAAACAATATATAATTGCTCAATATTTATTGTCATTTCAAGTTTAAAAATGATATTCAATCTAAACTATTACATGTAAATACTACAAGCCAGTGTTTTATTTATATTCAGTTTTAATTTTATTTAAAAATCCAAAAAGATAAATACTATTTGTTTTACTTCCCTGGATTACATACTACTATTACGATGGTTGGTATACTTAATGTGATGCAACTAGATGACTGGTACATCACAGTTTAGCAATAATTTATAGTTCAATTTGATCTACATTCGAAAGAAGTACACACAATTTTACTAATAAGACAAGATTATTAGTAAAAATATTTAAAATTATACCTTCTTATTTTTGTATCCAGGTAGTAAAGATGTTTCTTTGTTTAAATTACATTTTTGCTTTATAGTCTAGCCAAGTCTAATGTATATATTATGTTTTGAGGTGTACGTTCATTCATAGTGACATTTTAGCAGCACTACAATAGTAATTCCCAATACATTATTGGTTTTAACGGTGGGAGAAGGTGTGCATATCATTAGTTTAAGAGAACAACCTATATAATGTCCTTTGTTCATTTCTACAGTCATAATTGATGGGCTTAGCAGTGTATCTTCATTACTATTGAGAGTCCTCCAGTTACTCCATTCATTGCAAACCTTGCTGATAATCATTCTATTGGTTTTAAGTTATTAGTTCAGTTTGAAGATATACTTCATTGAATGGAGTCATTTGTTATTCTAGGAAAGTTGTGAGTTTCTTGTAGATTTCAAGAAATTTTTTTTCTTGATTTTGATTTTAGCCTGCTTAAATAGACCCTTTCATATTTACTTTTCATCATCCATAAACACAGTTGTTCCCAATATAGTTTCAAAAATTAAATTACAAATTATTTATCAAATGTTTTAGTCCATATTTTATTATATGATTACTATAACCCATCTAATCTAGTTCATCAGGTGACATCACACGTTTCACCAGATCAGGGGTTCAAAAATATTAATTGAGCAAAGTATGTATGATACTTATAATGCGTGACTTTTATATTATCATGGATATTATTGGGTAATCAGTATTTTGCTGGGAGTATAACCTCAAAAAAAAGTAAGTGGGAAACATATCTGTACTTCCGGAATTTTAATAACCCCCTACAAATTTAAAAATGTAACGGTCGTCAGGGGAGCAGATGAACTGGATGGATTATAATTGTGTAAAATAGGTCCTAAAACTACAAAAAGTAGATAAAAAAAATAACAATTTTATTATATATTTCATTTAAATAAGAGACAGATAAATCAAAACACATACACATGGCGGCATATTTTCTGAAGGGAGGGGTTCAAAAAAACATTTAAAACCAACAATTTATACAACTCTTATATTTTACTATAATTAGGGGTAAAGTCATTTAGTTGACTGACAAACCGTTTAAATTATAAATTTAGAAAGTCGCTTGATGAAGAGATGTTTCCCGACTTATTTAAACTTAGAGCCAGTTTTTAAATCGGGAGATCCTATTAAAGTAGTAAATTATAGGCCAATATCTATATTGTTACATGCTGCTAAACTTTTTGAGTCTCTGATTGGTCAAACATGCGATTAATCAAGTTCTAGTCGATGAACAGCATGGCTTTTGAACTGGTTTGGACAACAATCTGTAATTTTATACTCTAAATACTAGTATTTAATACTTCCTACGTTATGGATGCATTTAGACTCCATGAACAAGTCAATGTAATTTACACAGACTTACTATTTTATATCCTCACTAACAGCACTAGCTCTGTTCTACAACATGCTGCTAAATTATTTATATAAAATGATAAATATTGTTTCACTGAAAAATTTCTCATTCAACTCAGAATCTAAACTTTGGTCATTGTGTACATTTTTAGGTCATCGGCATTCTATCTCTAGTTACTATTGTTTAAAAATTCTGTCTACAAAAATGTATTATTAATATTTAACACTATATTTTTATTCTGGGAGAATCTAGTATTCTCTCCTGTATATCTCACATATTATGTGCATACACATACAAGCAACTGGAACAAAACTGACAGGATCGAAACATTTTTCATTTTCTTTTTGGTTCCGGTATAACTGAAAAACCAACCGGACAAAAATCGAAATAATTTGATTTTGTTTGTTGCAATTTTATTTTGACAGTATTAGTCACACATTGTAAATTTTAACTAAGTGGATAAACATATTCAAAACTTATTTAGTCTACCTATAGTGTATGGTAAAAGGCATTTTTCTTTACCAAATTATAATTTAATATTCAAATTTAATTAATATAATTTCATAGTAGTATAAAATTTTAAATTAATGGTTGTAATGAAAAAAAAAATATATTTATTTTTGAAAAGATTGAAACATTTACTTACTTACTGTCAAATCAAAATTTGAAATATTAGCTTTAACTCTGCAATATAAGATTTTCACTTCGAAATTTGAATTAAACAATTTATGCCTGTTACCAATGTGAACTGACTTTTTAATGAGCAACAAGTATTTAACATTATTATTTATTATGTTGACTAAGTTCTTTTAAGAAATGCAAATTTTTTTAACAGTTTTAAAAATATATTATAATTAACAATTTATATTTTTATTTTTTATTTTGAACCTTATAAAAAATTTCAAAAATTACATATTAGGAAGAAAGATTTAAACATTTGTTTCAATCTGTGTAATTGTATTTTATTCTAACAGTCCCTAAAATGTGAGTGTATAATTGGGAATTTTGAGTATTTTAATTGGTTGATGCTGTAATGATTTTGAAATACTAAAGATTGATTCATATGCACATTTAGTCTTTTATACTTTTTATATTACTAGTCTATTCGCTCAATATTTAATATAATATGTTATTTTTTTAAATAAATAATTATATTTGTTTTAGTAAACTTAAAAATGGAAATATTACTAATGAAACATCTGATGACAATAAAATCTGCAAAATTAACATAAGTAATTCAATAATTGCAATTGAAAATGCTCACTGGTAAGGAAAAAAAAATTTTTTTTATTGAATATAAAAATTATTTACGCCTTTTTCCTAAAGTATGTTTTATTTTAGTGAAACAAATAATGATTGCCAAAACACTGCATCTATTGGTAAAAAAAATAGTTTAGCAAAAGGTCCTAATAAAGATTTACTATGGTAAATTACACCTATATTTTGTAATCAACTATTACCATTTAACACCCTTGTTTAATGTTATATTTTTTTTAGCAAAAAAGACTCATCTAAATGTGACTTCCTAGAAAAAAATAAAGTGAAAGCCAAAGGTACAAACAAATCGTTTTTGAGTAAAATTCATTCCTTAGCAAAAGGACCAAATAGCGATTTGAAAAAAGGCCCATCTAAAGGATTAGCCAAGGGTAGTATTTTTCAACGACTATTTAAGAAATAATTACTTTTTCATTATTATTTCATTTTAATAATATATATTTTAGATTTTTATGTGTGAATATATTAATAATCTGAATTATCATTTTTATTGAAATTATAGTAAAATAATATTCTTGTATAACTTTCTGTTAAAAATGCATACTTTATGTGTATTACTACTTATATAAATTTAAGAACTTTATCCAATTAGAAAATATTGATTAAATTGTAAATATATTAATGAGAAAATATAATTGTTTTTTTTTTAAATTTAATTTTAGAAAACATAATTAATAGTTTTATGAGTATTAATTGAAATTCACATGACATGACATCCACATGTGTTTATTATTGTTATCTATCTAATAAATAATATAGAAAATAACATTTTACAAAACTTAATTTTAGATGAAACAATGTCCATTATTAAATTTATAACAGAAATATCTTTAAAGAAATTACACCAATTTTAGTTTTTGAATTATTGTCAGACAATAATATTAGAAATAATATATAAGGTTTTTTAGAAAATATTAAATTCTTTAATATTGATAATAGTTGTTTAAAATATTTAATTTACCCCAAATGCCACAATTTGTATGTTATTTTGCTAATAGCCTATTAAATACATAGAGACAGAAACTTCAGGTGTGTATATGGTGATATTGTATAAATTTTGTAAAATAGAACAAAATATTTGTTAGTACTTAAATGATATGTTGTGTTTATTAAATATTTCAATATTTGATTTGAATAAGATTTGTTATTTGTAAATTTTCTTATAGATCGTATAAACATTATTCTTATTTTGAATAAGAATGTAGGTATTTACCATTTATGACAAAAATTTAATATTTTAAAATTAATTTATTCTTTAATTTTTTATTAGAATTATAACTTTTTAGTTTTAAACACAATATATTATATAGAATAATATGTGAGTTTTAATTTATATTAATATTATTTATGTCTTGATAAGTTTAGTCATTGTACAATTTATTGGCAAATTAAAATAATAATGAATTATCCAACTGTCTACTCTATCTCATATGAGATGACTTACTTTTGCACTCCCATGAGTTTCAACAGTATGGTTGTGTATATATTATTCTTACAACAACAATCTGACCAGCATTTATGTAATATATTATACAGGCCTAAAATTAAGCGTTTTCATGGATAAATTTCAATCAAACCAATAGTCACTTTATATATTATACAAAATGTATTAAGGATGAATGATATAAACACAAATATTTGTATTTTTTTAAATACCATTAAGTACTTAAAAACTAGTATTTTATATTTTCAATTTTATTTAATATTATATGGGTAATGCATAATTTATTAGGATTTGTAATTTGGTATGTATTGCCCTACATAATACAATTATAGACAAAGAGCTCACAACATAATTTTTCATTAAGATTTATGATAGTGTTATTGATATAACAAATATCTATTATTATGAACCTTGCAGTCTTACAGAGTACAACGGTTAAGCCTGTGTGTCACGCTACAATGAATATGTGAAAATATAATAACTTTTACTGAAATTAAATTCAGCTTTTTGGGGTTGACTACCCTAGTCCTGTTACACTTCACTTACACCCGCCCATCTCCCTACTACATCCCCCAACTACTTTTCTGTCTTTCTCTTTCATCCTTTTCATCAATCATTAATTTCCCATTACCAATCTTACTGTCTCTATCTCTTTCATTTTTTCTACTACTGAAGCTACTTCTATATTACCTCTTATATGTTTATTTCTTATTTTGTCTTCTCTACTTCACTCATCCACCTTAACATTCTCATCTTTGCTACAATTTTCCTCTGTTCCATCTTTCTACCTACTACCCGACATTCTGATCCACACATCATAGCAGGCCTCACCACTATCATAAAATGTGCCTTTTAACCTAATTGGGAACCTTTTATCGCACAAAATACCTTTCCTTATTTTATCCATCCACAATTTATTCTATACCTACCCTAAATTCCCTAATATTTTTCATACTTATACTTGTATTCTATCTGGGCCTTCTGATTTTTATTTTTCATTTTTCTAACCACATTTAACTTCTTTTTTTAATAAATTCACCATATCTACTAAAATTCCACTCAATTCAATGTAATTACCAATCTCGAAAATTCCTCATTTAATAATTTTTTCCATCTATGAATTTACTATTTTCTTCTTTGTTAACGCTAATCTCCCTCTGATTTTCTGAAATTTTTTAAATGGTTTTTTTTTTTTATCTCCTGCACTTCTGCTCATCACTATTTTTGTTTATCCCCAAGCATACTACCCCTACTCTCGCCAATGACTTCTTTAGCTACCCTCTGCTACCTTTTCCTATATTTTGTATATATACCCTACCTTCCACATTCCCCACACCAGTCTCGTTCAGCTATTTTGTAAATACTTCTTTAATTCTCACTAGTTGATTTTCACTACCTAATCCTCGATTCCTTTTCTATATTTATTTTTTGTGTTCCCTCTTTCTTACACCATAAACCTATGTATCTATATATTTTGTTGTAAAACTCACAATCAAGATTATTTTGCAGTCCTTTACACTATTTTAAACTCCCATGCCTCCACATAAAATAATCGATTTGTGACTTTTTCTCTTCTTTCTTTTAGATTTGATAACACTCTTCTCTTTTCCTAAAAATAATATTCACGAACACTAATTCATATGCTGATGGAAAATCAAGTATTCTTTCACTCCTCTCCAAATTCATACCCTCCATACACTCATAATCTGTTCTATCACTGCACACATGTCCCATTCATATCACCCCCAATCACAATATCCTCTATTAATGGTTCACCTTGTATTACTTACCTCACCTATCTCTTGCCAGAATTCTTGACATTCCTCGCATTCCACTTGTGAAACATATGTACTAACTATATCCTCTAACATTACTTTCGCCATAATAATTACCTACATTATCACTTTTTGTGACCACCACTAACACTCTTCCATTAATTTGTTTGAGAAATATTTTTATTAGCGTCATAAGAGACAATGAAACAGTGTTTACTCTCTTTCACATTTGAAGAATAATTAATAAAATATTTAATTTTAAAAGTAATCATTTGTTATAGATAAATGACAATGAAAAACACTATTTCATTTCAAGTTATTTTTTCCATCTAGCTCATTAAATATCTGTTGTGTAATTTGTTTCTAATCTTTCAAAAATGATACATAAATAGACGTAGAGACACTGGCCCAAAGTGTCTCATTACTATACGTAGTCGTATAGAGGTGGTGTGGCGGGTGCATGGGGTTTAGGAATATACACTGTAATGATTATGAAAGACGAGAGTCTTCGATCTTTCATCATTATTTTGTTATTATATATTATATTATAATATTTATTAATATAAAATGATACAATTTGTATTTTATTTTATTAATAAATGAATAGGTATTTATATAGAATATGTTAATTTTATGATTTTTTTTTTTCATTGTTATTATAATACAGTAAAAAACTATAGTAGCATAAAAACTAAAATAATACTAAAATAAACTATATTCTATACCAAAAATTTATTTTTTAATTTATTAATTGAATATTGAGTATTATTACTACTAATCACAAACATTTTATTAGGTATAGGATGCACATTTTTATAAAATTTGTCTACCTATCTAGTTTATACACACTTCGCCAATACAGTGTGCAGTATGCACCAATTTTTTAGGTTTTAGGTTAAAACCTATTTTAAATTTTCATAATTAAAAAATAATAATTATTTAAATTTGCATTCATAATATTTATGAGATAACGCACTAATACAGATAGTAGAAAATTAATACTATGGTTGATGTTTATAGTAAGTATAGGAAAAATAATCTTTTCCTTCCTAACATTTTTTTTTATTAATTTTAAATTAAGTACACACTTTTCTCAACTAAAGTTTCAGTTGGCAAGTAGTTTTATTATTAATTCTTTATAACTGTGACCTATGCCATTTTTATGAAACAAACTATACTTCACTGTCGACTTGAATGAATTTTAAATTTTATTCTTAATAATAAAACATTGAAAAAAAAATCAATTCAAATTAAAAACATAAAATGTATTTATTAAATTAAATTTCAACTAATAAATTATCATCATCAACCGTAAACTTTGGATAATCCGGATCATCATTTTCAATATATTTTGTTTTAGATTTCATAATATGGTTTGATAAATACAACAACGATTCTATGAATAAAAAAAAAATACATATTTTTTTTATTAATATTACTATTAAAAACTTGAATGTTCATGTTTTATTTACCTGCAACATTTTTCCTTATTTCCAAAGGAACTTTCTTATATAACCACCAATTGAAAATAGTATGAATCACTTTACTATTTGCACCTGGGTATAATTCATTGGTTATTTCTACCCAATTTACATCTGACCAAAATTTAGGATTTTTTTCTAATAATCTAAAAAAAAAAAAAAAAGAATGTAGTAAATACATTAACATTAATAAGCAATAAAACGTAGAAAAAAATTATTTTAAAATTATTAACAAATATATTAAGAGGCATTTAATAACATTAGATCTTCTCAATATTAAACTTATTTCAATTCTCAATATTAAGAATTAGATTATCAGCCAGCCTAATTTGCAATGCCTATTGCTGCAACTCCATAATACCTAATTTTTAAGAGAGATGATAACCAGAAGTTTTTGTATACCTATTTAATTTTGTTGATTAATGAACTTCAACAGCTTATTTTGTGGAAAATTAGTAGTGGTTGAAGGCAGGAATGCAACATTTAAAATGAAAAATATAATATACAAAAATGTGTGTTCATAAAAACATTCACAGTAAAAATTATGGTAATTAAAAATCCGAAATATTTTAATTTTTCAATGTATTTAATAACAATAAATATTATTATTATTCTAAAAATATAATTAGCAATATCAATATTTTGTACTTTTGTTTTGACGTGTCTTAGAAAATTTTAATATTTTAAAAAATATTTTGTTTTAAATTGTTTTTAGTGCAAAACAGTATATATATATTTTTTTTATATCCACTTTTTGTGGACTAATTTTGAATAGTATGTTGAAATAAGGCCAACGGGATTTTTCTTACTGGTGGCATCGATCTTTGGTGCAAGCCGGCTATAATTACCAATCCTATCCAAAAATTTAGTTGCTATGCTTATCACAGCTATCAAGAATCATCTTTGACTCCCCTATGTGTGAAGGTGCAAACCTGACCATGTTAGAGTTTGGGAAATAAGAAGATGTACAATTGTTAATTTATTTATCTATCCTTATAAACTACCCGCCAATGGTTGAAAGATAAAATGGTTTTAGCAGAAAAACTAGTCTGTGTTGCCAGTGCAACATGTTGATTGACCATAGATTTTGGCAAAGCATAAATATAATATTATCATTTGAAACAATAAATTATAACCACTACCGTGGCTGTCTATACTCTATTTAGAACAAAAACTGTATCGAGTAGCCAACTTCTGCACATGAGTGTGGCTTCATTCCGAGCATTGAACCCGAGCTCTACCCTTAACGGGAACACCGTATTATTTTAGTATTGACAACTGACATGCACAAATGATTTAAAATCAACTGTGCAGACTGTAAATGGCACACGGTATGTTTGAGATGCGGCATAATGTTTCATACATTACAGTTGATCATTTGTATGTGTAGCAGGTGATGGACTCTGTGGAAGCAGTTGATGTCATCTGACCGCCAACAACGAAAACTTGATGGCGGCCAGTACCGTTCTTATTCTGAATTGAGTATAGATCGACATATACAAGGCCACCTTCATATAATAATAATAAAATGATGGGAGTAACTTTTATATATGTTTAAAATAAAATCCATTTTCTATTTTCTTAATTTTTGTAGGGAGTGCAATCGTCTTGGGCACAAGTCACCATGGTGAAAATTTTAATTATCTCAAAATTACAATTTTGGAGTTGTGAAAATTGTGAATTAGTTCAATAGCATGTAATTTATAGAGATTTATATTTAGATGTAATTAAATATATAATAAAATTTTTATAAAATATAAAACTATTTGTTATTAAGAAAAAGACATGCCTGCAACAGGATAAGTTCTGTCTAATAGGAAATATAGTAAAATTATGCTATGCAAAATTTAAATTGTGACATTTTCAAGGGTTGTATTTATTCTATTGTCACAGATAGTATTAAATCTTTATATGGTATTGTTACTATGATTAATTCTTGTAATTGTATTTATAGATCAAATAACTTAGTAGGTACTTACAATTTCAATACATTGACTCTAAGTGTTGAAAATTGTATAGTCCGTTCACAAAATAACATAGTATATAAAAACTTCCATTGTGATCTAGCTTTTTCATAATTAATAGGTTCGCCACAGCGTTTTGCTATTTTAATCCATGTTTGTTTTTTAATTTTCATATTTTTTAAATCTTTCCAATTTTCTGTATTTGTTTCTAATAGAATATTTGTAAATAATTCTTGACGTCTAGAATTATCCCAAACAACTAATTCTAAAACAAAAATATAAACATTTTATTAATATAGTTACAACAGTAAAAAAAATATATATTAACTCACCCTTACGGTATGGTTGCATTTTCAAAGTATTTACTCTTCTGCTAAGTTGTAATCTAGTTCGATTAAACATAAAACTTAGAACTCTTAATTTGTTTTTAATTGCATCACAATTATTCACTTTTATTATTATTTGGTCTTCTTCTTGACTAAAACTATAAGTAACAAATACAAATTAAATTAATTAAAATTAATAGTATTCGGTGGATAAGGTCCCCGGTTCGACTCCCAGGTTGCCAACGAGATTTTTCTCACTGGTGGCGTCTGATCTCTGATGCAAGCCAGCTATATTTATTAAACCTGTCTGATATTTTGTAGTTATGCTTGTTGTAGCATCTTTGACTCCCCTAATATGTGAAGGTGTAACCCTGAGCATGTTATAGTTTGGGAAATTAAAGGACGTAAAAGTGTTAATTTAAATATTAAATAGTATTATTGTTTTTCAAATTTAATTTAAAACATTTTTATATTTATAATAAATTATTATTAATATAAGGTCAAGTGGGGTAAACAGAAACTATATTACTTACATATTCCATAAAATGTCCTTAAGAGGAATACAAATAAGCCATTTTTAAAGAGTTCTATGTAGGCAATAAATACAGTACATGTGTGCTGTGAAAGTGTATGTTTATTAAATGATATGGTCATCGGTAGCCACTAGTGTGGCCTGTATACTCAAGTACAAGTTAACTTCTTCTTCTTCATGTTCCTCTTCTATCGAAGGTTGGAAATCATCATGGCTATATGTTCTTTGTCCTTGGCTGCACTGAATAGTTCCTTAGTGTTGTATTGAAACCACTCTCTTAAATTTTGCAGC
>JAIPRL010000163.1:60750-77855 GCA_025469235.1 Pemphigus obesinymphae
AATATATTTCTAGTATGTAAGAATATTTAAAATTGTATAATTCATCCTACTGTTATAACTGTATTCAACTTTAATTCTATGTTAAATTGCCCGGTCTGGGCGTTATCAAATAAATAAATAAATAAATTGTGATTGAACGCTTATATTATTGAAAGTTGTATTTGTGCTGAGTTCCAATAATGTTTGGGAATTTGCATCACAACGTGAGGACAACTTCCAATAATGTAAGCGTTCTGTCACAATTTCAAAGAAACCACTTCTTGAAATTTGATAAAAAAAACTCATTAGACAATGATAGCGTCTGTTTTCTCAAACATTTTAATCAACCGTCTGCATTAACATAACAGTCATAACTAAAGACCGGATTTTGCATATAATCCATGTTCATATTTTTATAAGCAATTACATGCAGTAAATGGATTTTCATCAATCATACTTAAATAAATAATATTGCAAATTTTTATTTTGCATATTTTTGCATATTTCAGGTACAAGTGCATATTTTCCATAAAAAGGCATGTTTTTGCATATTACGTATATATTTAAATGTTTTAATTTAATTTTATAATTTTATGTACAATTATTATATATAAATTTGTTCCACAACACAAAAATTGAAAATATTTTTAAAAATATAATATTACGTTTCCGTAAATCATTATTAGTAAAAATTTATTACTTATTAGGTAGTAGGTAGGTAGGTATACCTAATTCATTGTATACTGGTTTTCTGTCATATATTTTTATCTTATCTACTTCGTCTAACATTATCGACTTATCGTCAATACTACAGAACACGGACTGACAGACCGACGACTATGGTTCGAAGTGTACATTTGGCAATAGTCAACGTATTATTAAAACGTGTTCATTTTATATAACATTGTTTGTGATTGTTACTTTACAATGCCAAAATGTCCAAGTTCAAAATTACCATCACTTAAAAAATGGATTGAACTGTATAACAAATCAGGTGAGGTTTTCAAAACCTTAAATAATAATTCAGTATTTTGTCAGTATTGTAATAAAGTAGTTTAAGTAGAAAAAAAGTGTCAAATTGATCAGCATGTTAAGTCATTTTCACACGAAAAATATTTGAAAACTCCGACTTCTAAACAAACATTCGTTAATCAACAGTCAAAATCAATCAGTATTTTTTCAAGAACTTTGTTCAGCTTTTATTGCTTCTAACATTCCACTACATAAATTACAAAATACCAGTTTGAGGTCTTTTTTGGAAAAATATACTCATCTACATATACCTGATGAAAGTACTGATCCACGAGGCAAATATGTTGCGAACTTTATTGTTGGAAAATTAAATGTTGATTCACCATCAAAATCTATCTTTTAGCATCAAAAGTTCTTGAAAAAAACAAATAATAATACCATAGCAAAATTTGTAAATAATTGTCTTGGGGTATTATGGTCAGAGGGAGTTAACAACAAAAAAGTTTTGTTAATGTTATGCAATGCAGCCCTATATATAGTTAAGGCTGCCAACAATTTAAAACCATTTTATTCCAATCTTATTCATGTGACTTGTGCTGCTCATGGGATTCATCGGATCGCAGAAAAGATTATGGATATTTTTCATGAAATAAACGATTTAATTAACAACGAAAAAAAGATATTTTTCAAAGCTCCTTATAGAATATCATCAATTATATCATGAAATGTTACCTAATAAACTATTACCACCTCAACCTATAATAACACGGTGGGGTGCTTGGTTAGAATCGACAATATTTTATGCAGATAATTTAGAACATTTTAAAAATGTTATTCAAAACCTTCAAGAAGATGATGTCAAAAGCATTAAAAACTGTAAACAAATTCTAACTAAATCAAATATAATTAACAATATGGAACATATTATTGTTACTTATTGTTTTTCCAATAACGAATAAATTGTATTTTTTTTTTCATCTTAATTCATTTTATCATCATTATAATATAATGTTGTAGTTTATTTCTTTGTTCGTCATTAATGTTTTGATTTTATAACGTTACAATAAATAAATAGCTGTAACAATCAAAAATTATTTTGCAAATTTTGTGCTTATTAAGTGCATATTTTAAAATTTTAAATGCATATAAATCCGGTCCCTAAACATAAGGCAATGTACAGTAGGTAACAGTATAGAATATAGATAGGTACCTATAATATGTAATATACATAGGGACGTATTCAAACATAATATAACCTATATCTTACCTATATACATATATAAGTATAAAATAAATAATAAATTATAATGTAAGTATACTGATATAACCGGATAGACGGTACCTAATCGAATAATTTTAAAAATAATGGAAGGGCTAAAATTATTAATTTCCCCCGTGTCTCCACTCACATCCATCACAAGTCTTCTTGGTGTTGGTGGGTTTGAGAGAGACGGTAAAATGCGTTATTTTATTTATAACGTGACTATTCTACGGTTTAACGTCTCATCAACTGCCCAAGGTTGAGAGTACAAGTACGCATGCATACTATGTTTCCTACTCAAATTTTGTACAGCATTATCGGCATACGGCAAATTATATACGTTACACAGTTGGTAGGAAGGTATACACTATAGACTATATTATGTATATTCGTTTTACGTTTATTATCTTTATTATGTGTAATGTTTACACATCAGTTTCGAATGTGCCGACGTCAAGTACGTACACGCGCTTCACGGACGATCACCGTGGCTTCTGCTTCACAAAACCGTTTACGCGTTACACGTAATAGTTTTACCTCTATGAAACACTACTATGACATCGTAATAATATATAAGTTATAACACTCATAATACCGGTTTGACGAGACGGCGGTAGACGATTTGGACGTACTGAAATAATATCTATTCATATTAATAACGACAGAACATAAATATACTATTATTTAATCATGTCCATACTGTTTGTTCGTAAGTGGAGGATGATTGAAAAAAAAAAATAAATCGACGAATAATTATTATGATAATATTCATTACGCGTTATCGCAGTCGAAATAAATGTTGATAAATTTGATGAACTTTGTCCTTAGGTGGCTGCCGCCGTGGACACCGAGTTATATTATGCGTTGATGACGATGAGAAACCAGTTTTTGATAGCCTATGATAAGTAAGTAAAATAAAATCAAAAGATCGATACTCTCATCTGGCCCTCCAATTTTTGGGGTATGCTTGTAATTATAAGAAATGTGCTCAATCGCTACACGTTCCAATTCTGGTGTATAATTAAAAATAATGTTTTTTTCATTTTTCTGTCAGAAAAATCGTTTTGATGTGAACAAAAAGTTTCAATTATATTTTGACTACGAAATGGCGATATTTGAAGCCAGCGAGCAGAGTAAAGTTCAGGACTTTGTTGAAGACAAGAAACAATTGGTACATTCCGCGGATGAACCACTAAGTAAATTTAAGGTATGTATAAATAGTCCAAATTAACCTACCACTGTCTCTGTGATCTTTTTAGTTTCTTGTGCATTAATGTTTTCAGTAGGTTCTATGTATAGGTACTTTTAATATATTATAATTCGTACATTTTCCATTAATTATTCATTTTTCTTTCAGGTAGAAACAAATAACCGATTTTGGAGCGTTGGTTCTAAATTGGTAGTTTGTCGAAAACTTATTAACGACAAGCTTGCAAAATCTGAAGATGTCAATAGAATCGCCTTTTATAATAAACTTAAGTGTCTAGCCAATTGTGAAAAAGTGATGGGTTCATGTGAACTCAACAGACAAGTAAATATTCAATTTTATTATTTAATACAAATATAATAATGAATATGCTTCAATTGTACTTATATATTTTCCTAGCTAAGTCAAGAGGAGGTGCTTTGGCAAAGTGAACTGAAAGACTTAATATGGTTAGAATTGCGTGCTAGGCTAACTGATCGGACCATAACGAGTCAAGATAAATATCTTTGCGAAGAAAGAAAAAAAATTAGCAAACTTCTTGATGAAATTATAAATTTTAGGTTTGTGGTGTTATTAGGCATTTTAAATATATTATGGGTATAACCCACGCGGTTCATCTTGACCACTGGCTGACGCCACATGTTAGGGGTCGGAAAACTTGTGCATACAAGAATTTTACAAGTTTGAAGCCATGCTTCTATCTTCTCCGCAGGT
Organism: Pemphigus obesinymphae; assembly: GCA_025469235.1. Lineage (NCBI taxonomy): Eukaryota > Metazoa > Arthropoda > Insecta > Hemiptera > Aphididae > Pemphigus > Pemphigus obesinymphae. Next base: position 64,884 of record JAIPRL010000163.1, read on the forward strand.
TCCGCCAGTCTAGAAATTTATAAGTACAACAACAACTGAATGTGGACGACAGGGCTTGAATATATACTACAAAGCATATTGTCGAACTCCTGAAATTTTAAAAACGTAACTGTCAAAAATGGCCAAGATGAACCGTGCAAGATATCAATAGATATATAGGTACCTAAGTATAATAATTTAGTTTTAGATTTAATCAATTATCTTCAAATAAATTCTCAACATGCGATGAAACTAATATTGAAGATCTTTGTCAGTGTTTGTACCGTAGTGGATGTCTTGGATTATTCTGTTCTCGATGTATTGATCAACAAAATTTAGCTTTATCTCAAGTACAACAATTTATGGAAAGATTGGAGTATGCTGAATCATTATTTCCATCTAGCAGAGCATTTGCGGCACAATATCCTATATTTAAAAGTCCTGAATTTACCAATAGAGTTAAAGTAAGTTTTTCAATTAATGACATAACTTTTATTAGGAAGACGAGCAACAGGCTTGTAATCGTTGTCTTTCATTCTCATCACTTGAATTGTATTTAGTAATATCAAAAGTGCTAGTTTAAATTTAATATTAAGAGGACGTGATACCTACACTTGCCGTCTCTGTCTAACCTACTGATAATATGCAAAATTTACGTTCAGCATTTCCATCACAATTCTGTGATGTCTTTTTTACGAAATTTTAATTTTGTAAAGATATAAACTATTTTGAAATCCCAAAAATGTACCTATGTACCTAGATATATTTTTCTTAAAATTAAATGTATGCAAAAAAGATATCGACAAAGGATAGATAATAGAGATCAGTCCGAGCCGGTATTTTCTAGCCCGGCCCAGCCCAGCCCATTTACTTTTGCGACCCAACCCAGCCCGGTCCGATATTAAAAAAAAAATTCTAGGCCTGGCCTGGCCCAAACCCGGATTCCGGTCCGGGTTTTTCCGGTCCGACCCGGGACCAGACTGATCTCTAATAGATAATGAACATGTCTATAAATTTAGTAATAGGTTAAATTACCCTAATATTAAAAATGAAAGAGTTGTGATGCTGAACGTTTTGTATTGTTATGTAAAGTTTTGTATATTATCAGTAGGTTAGACAGACGTCAAATATGGATATTACGTCCTCTTAATATCTGTAAATTTATAAAGCTTGAATTATAATATAATAATTTTTGTTACAATAAAAATACAGTATAATTTTTCTTCAGAAATTTAGACACTATTGAACTATACAATTAAACCTGTAGGTATGCAATAATATTGACAATGATTACAATATGTAACTATAATTTATTATTCAAGTTAGGACCTGGACCATTTTTCGATGAAAAATAAAATCCTAAAATAATATTTAGTAAAAAATTTTAATGACAGTATTTTCTCAGTAAATGCATGTGTTATATTAATAAATTTCTGTATTGTTATATTTTTACTTCCAAAATTACCTAATATTTCTAATTAATAATCTAATAAATACAGATTTCCTAAATGATAATGAAAATGAAGAAGAACATAAAGGTGAAGTAAATGACTTTAATTTTAAGTGTAATGATCAGTTGAATGATTTTCTACATAGTAATAATCAAAATATAACAATTATTTTAATTTATTCTACAGTTAAAAAGAAATTTTTGTATTATAATACATGATTTATCATCAAATGCAGTTAAAGCAAATCATTAAAAAGATTCTCGTTAACTGATAAGATATTTGAAACATTAGTTTTGTTAAAACAAAATAAAATCTGTATTTAAATTTGTATAATGTTTAATAGTACAGGGAGTCAAAACGAGTTGACAATCCGTATAACCCGCAAAATATTACAACTGTGTTAAATCCAAAATCTGTAGCCTAGCAAAAATAAAAACAATTTTTAACCTCAAATATGGAACTCTGAAAAAATAAAACCTTGTTAAACCCAAACCCAGCTAAAACAAAAAAACCTTTTCAAATGTGTAACCCAAATTTTTTTTATAAAATTTGGATAATGTAATCGATAAATCCATGAAAATTATAAAATATTGAAATATAGAATATTAATATACATATATAATATATATATATATATATCTTAGCCTAGCATTTTCTTTTTTGCTTAAATTGTAATTTTTAGGTAATTTTTGTTTTTGTTTTGTTTTGTTTTGGATTATTTTGTTTTTGTTGTTTTGTTTTGTATACCTATGCTTATGTATACCTACGCTTTTGTATAAATTGGGCTCACGCCCGTAAAAATAAATAAATAATATTAAAAATACAATTTCAAGTTAATATTTCATGTGCCATGTCTTTGAAATAATCCACCGTAAATGTAGTGTTACTATATATATAATATATTTTATATTATTATTTAATTGAATATTATAACCAATTGACAATTTAAATAGAACTATAATTATGCTTTTAGTTATTATATAAATTAATTATTAAATTTAATTAATCCATTTTAAATCCGTAACCCAAAACCCGAAAATTCATAAAATATTATAATTGTTTTATTTGTTAAGTTATTAATACCAAAGTGAAAAATTATAAAATTAAGACTATTTTATTTATATTTATTGTTATACATTCATTAACACATTTAAGACGAATCACTTGTAATATTCATGGTATAATTTTGTACAACGGAGTATTTTTGCTTCATTTTTACCTATGGGACAAGTATTTTTAACCATTTTTCTAAATTACATATCATAGCATTGATCAATTTTCATAGTTCTATACTATAAAATAATTGAAATATTTAAATTTTTTTATGGTATAACCAGCTAAAACTTGATCGAAAAGAACAAAAAAAAAAATTCAACCGTGTTTTTTAATGTAATAAATACAAAAAAGCTGTTTTATCAACTTAATATTTCTGTTTTTAATTCGAAATAAATCATATTCTTTATATTTTTATTTTTATTCAACACAAATAATATTTTTGGTACATTATCACTAACTTAATCATCATCATCTTTATCTGATCTACCATCTTTCATACTCTTCTTACGCATGCCTTATATCCTCATCGTTAATTTGATCAAATATTTTAGAAAAATAGTAATAAAATACTCCAACTTATATTAATTTCCTAAGCACAATCTGTATACTACGTATATGTAATAATAATAAAAATAATACAACGGTGTATATTTAAGATAATAATAATATGGTGACTATACCTGCTGAAACTAATATAATATAATATACTATATTATCAAAAATATTACATATTATAACAACTCATAAAAAATAATAATAATAATAGTATCTACCATCCAGTGTTTGGAATGAACAATATTCATATTTTGTGAATGATACACAAACATCATTCGTTTCTATCAAATTGATGAACATGAACGACGTTCATATTTTTAAGGAATTTCAACGGTTTTTCAGAAACTTCAAATTAATATAAAATATATTTCTGTTTCGCTATAAACCCTATTAGATTTAAATATAATACTCAAAAGTCCAATTCCGCAGGTCCTGTATTTATTTGTAATTCCACCACCTATTAGAGCTTATGGGAACTATGAATTAATTTACCCCCCCTGCTGCCATGAAATTTTATTTTATTTTACGTAAATAATTGATACAATATTGATTCTTATCTATTGATATTTAAATAAAAACTATGGATGAATATGTGATTTTATATCGATAGTAGACAAATTATGTGGTAGACGTGTGATTCGTCTTTCATAAATAAAATATTGTCATGCGCCAAATGCACGACGTATTTTTAGATTGGAACAGTTTGTCTCGAAAGTGTTAAATAATAATATTAATGATTTTTGTTAGTTTTTTATTTTGATCCATAAAATTAAGTGAACTCGAAATATATTTAAAGTGATACTTTAAATAGATATTGCTTTGAAAATCATAGTTTAAAAACGTCCAGGTAGAGATGGTGGAAGTTAGTTATTGGTCCTCAGATAAAATAGTATATTATTATTTTAGATTTAAATTTAAATTTTTATCACTTCAATATTATAGTGCTACAGTAAATATTTAGTATACACTTCAAGTCTCACTTGATTATTTTCCTATTTACAACAAGTTTTGATAATTTTCTGTTACACTTGAGAAAATTACTAGGAAAATAAACTAATAAAATAACTCGATTCAAAAAAAAACTCTACTTCAACATACATTATTGTTAAACCAATATATTCCTCGCTCCTCTCTGCAAAGTGAAACCTAACCTAACCCATCTTTTTTAATTTAAAAATTTAAAAAATGACACAAAACAAGGTGGGTACTTAAATAAGTCTGATTTATATTATATACAATTTTCTTTTATGCCAGCATATTTTTAAAAATTTTAAAATTGTTGAGGAACGAGGAAAAAAAACTATTTTCTTTCTTTAAACTTGGATGAAAAAGGATTTTGTTTCTTTTTAACAAAAGGAAAACATGAATGTGAACTAGTTAATATTTTAAATGAAATTCCAAGCAAATGTAAAAGTATAGAAATAATAATTCCATAGTCATAAAAAATGTGTTTTTCTATTACATTAATGATTTTCTAAAAAATATGTCAACCTTTTATATGTGTTTTGTTGTATTATTGATTATGGTACATTGAAGTATAAAAAAAATTACTGTGAAAATAGAATGCAAAAATATTAATTATTCATGGAGTTACAGCAAGTTTTAATGTCACTATGATTTCATTGTGTCAGACCATTACGTGTGACATAGGGAAACATATAATAGTTTCACATTTCAACACTAAATTTTATTATTTATTAAACATGCTACATTTTTTTTTTTGTCTTCAACGAAATGTCATAAGATCAAAGAGTTATATAAAGTAATAATTTAACTGCACGAGAATTTGGGGGAGGCCTGGTGCAAGATATATATTTTGTGGGCCTGATATAAGACAAATAAAATATAAGAGTAAAAGAAAAAAAAAAGTTATTTCACTATTTCCATGGGACCCTTTTAGAGTAATTGATCCCATTCTAATAAGAGAAGAAAATAAGAAAGCAAAAAAAATTTTTTTGAGAAATCATCTATTTTCTGAAATTTTGTGGGCCCTTGTAACACATTTTGCTCCCTCCTCCTTATGTTGGCACTGAATTTACCTACCTATATACTAGGCCCTAGGATATGAAACTAGACGAGAGTTTAGCACCGCTGATGTCAATATACTAAACTAGTAAAATTACCATTAATTATATATATATATATATATATATAAGAATTTTTCCCTAAAAATATTAATTAAATATGTTTAGTACACAATAAAATTTAGCATTAAAGTATGGAACTTTTATATGCAATATCCTATGTTACACGTAGTGGTCCGACTCAATGATGTCATAGCAACATTCAAAAATCTCTGTAATTCTATGAATAATTAATTTTTTTGTGTTGTCCCTTGTGTGAATGTATAATATTATTAGTTTAGTTGTGAAATAGTGGCAACAGAAGCATACAAGATATTTTGTAATCTAGTTTACCACAACAATTGACAATGTTATTTGACTATGTTAGTTTATTCAAATTATTTAATTTATAGGCAATGTGCGTGTGGTATAATATGACAAAGAGACAGCGGTTGATGTTATTAATTTTAGGTAGACATTTAATGAAAGAGGAAGAAATAGAGTTAGAACCATTAAATAATTTGATGGCAAGCAGTACTTGTAGTTCAGGTTCTTCAAGGTAAATAAAATAAATACAAATATTTTAATTTATGTACCTATACATTTTAATAATTCTTAATTATTTTTATTTTTAGTGTATCCAATGATAGTGGTAAAGATTCATTAACACCTTCTCCTAGAATTAGTATTGGTAAACAATCCTGTATATTTAGAATTTATATAATTTAATACTAAAATTTAATTTGTATTTAAAATTAATAATTCAAATTTTTTTTTTTTAGAAAATTACGAATTGAAGTTTAAAAGATCTACTGCAAATTATCGCGAACCAATATCATACAAAGACCTTGATTTATATAACACACAGCCTATAGCTCATCTTAGACAACATTTTTTCCCATACACAATAGGAGTGAATTCATCTTGTTATGCATCTCAAACCTACAGGTAATTTTCTAAAATTATTTATTTTATTAAATAAGAAAAATTAAAAGTTACTGTGATCCACAAGAGAAAATATGCTGCAATGCAGTTTAATGCCTCAACCTCACTTAACGCATATTTCCAACAAATTATTGATGCCATGTATGCCTGACACTATAAAGTTATATATATAGTTAGTATAGTTGTATATATATATAGTTATTTGGCACCATAACCTCTCGATGGATTACTAAACATTTTTACAATATATCATTTATTTATCAAATTAATATTGTCCAGTAGCATAGACAAATTACATATTATAAAGAAAAAACATGTAGGTATATATTATAATATATAACAGTTTATTTTAAACAAAATAATATACATTATAGACCTAGTAATTGATAAATATATTAAATAAATGTAGTAAAATTAGGTACCTACAGAAAACTGTAATTAAAAATTGATAAAATTATTCAATATACCTAATAAAAATATAAAAAAAAATTAGTAGGTATACTATATATATTATTATATATAGTTTATCCTAACGAAACATTATTTGAAAGTTATCTTAAAAATAATATGATTCTATTTTTGTCATAATTAAAAATAAACTTGAGAATTTTTTTATCGTTATCAATATACTTTTATTTGTGGAAGGAGGGGGTAATTTCACCGGTAATCAATTGCTCACAAATAATATCTCTTCCTGACTGGATTTTTTTAAGGCACTTATAAATTGTTGGATTAGTTACTTATATAATTTTTTAATAATGTTTATCTTCTTCTCCTTCGCCTTCTCTCCCAACTATTTGGGGTCGGCCACCCTGGTCCTATACTTCCACTTAACCCTATCTCCCGCATCTTCTTCACTTCCACCTTTCTCATATCACTCGCCAATACATCCCCCCATCTCTTTTTCGGTCTTCCCCTCCCTCTCTTGCCAACAACATGCATTTCCCTTACTAATCTTACTGTCTCATTCTCTTTCCTCCTTAATACATGCCTGAGCCATCTTAATCTATTCTCTCTCATTTTGTCTACTATCGAAGCTACCCCTATACTACCTCTCATATACTCATTCCTTATTTTATCCTCTCTAGTAACTCCACTCATCCACCTTAACATTCTCATCTCAGCGACACTCATTCTTTGTTCTATCTTTCTATCTACTACCCAACATTCTGTTCCATGCAACATTGCAGGTCTCACCACTGCCTTATAAAATATACCTTTTAACCTAATAGGGATTCTTTTATCACACAGAATACCTGACGCTTCTCTCCACTTCGTCCATCCACACTTAATCCTGTGTTTCATATCTGCTTCGAAACCCCCATCATTCTGTACAACGGACCCTAAATACTTGAACCTTTCCACTTCTCCCACCACATCCCCACTTATCTTTATTTCTAGCTTTTCCCTATTCCCTCTGTGTTCCCTTTCACCAAAATCATACTCTATATATTCTGTTTTACTCCTACTAATCCTTAGTCCTTTACTCTCCAGAGGTTCCCTCCACTCTTCAAGTGTACCATTCACTTCCTCAGGACTTTCTCCTATCAGTGCATATCATCTGCAAACAACATGCACCATGGTATCTCCCCCTGTATATCCTTAGTTATCTCATCCATTACCAAGGAAAATAAGTAAGGACTCAAAGCTGAACCCTGATGTACCCCCACTCTGACCCTAAAATACTCAATTTCTCCACACAGACTTCTCACTCTTGTACTCTTATACATATACTTCAAAAATATTTTTAAAAAAAATTGTATTGGAATATCATAAAAATACTTCAAAAAGTATTTAAATACTAGTATCAAAATATTTGTATTCGAATGCTTTACAAGACTGGTTTTGTATTATATTATCCTAAATGGTAAAACTTAAGAATAATTATTATAATACATTATTTCAAGACCAGATTTTCTTAAATAAAATGGATACATTTCCAAGAATAAGATATATTTATATTTTTAAATACTTTCCAATTTTATTAATACAGAGTTTAAAGCATGGGATGTCCTCATGGGATATTATATTAGAACTTTGTGAGTTGTAATAATACACATACATATATAGATATTATATTATCTATAAAATTGGACAGTATTTCAAAAAATATATATTTCTTATATTAGTACATGTATATTCTTAGAAATGTATTCATCATTCAATTGAGGAAAATCTGGTCTTCCATCTTCTATATATGTTCTGTAGTTGGATCACTGCCTGTCATCTCAGAATAATTCATGATTATTGCTATTGACTAATAACATGGTCCATGATGTTTATGATAAAATAACGTTTCGTTGCTGATCAATTTGTCACCATCCAAAAAAAAAAAAAAAAACTAAAATAAAGCAGATCTTTCTTTTTTATTTATATCATAAATAAAACATCACATAAGTAATATAAAATATTATAATAAATAATAAAATATTTTTATCACTACAAAATGTTTAGTTATATCCGGTTTTATTTCTAACAATTATTACTGTACTTTAAAGAATAATAATGTTTAATGAATAATAACTGATATATTTACCTCGACTTGTTTCCTTGATTATTGAATAAAACATTAAATCTGTTATGAACAGAAAATAATAATCGATTAGGAAGTTCTGCTGATATATAACGAAAAAAATTTAATCTTTCAATTAAAGGTAACTCCATTTGCAAACCATTAGATAAGAATGGTTCAATATTCAAAATATTATATTCCTGAAAAATAATTTGTAGAAAATAGTTAAAATATAAAAGTAGTGAAACCAAACTACAGTTAAAAAAATGTATTGCTCCAATAACACCAATAAATTTCATTCAATCAAAAATTTACAAAAACAGTATTTATAGAATTAATAATAATAATTTATTAATTTATATGTATTTTGTTCTATGATTTAAAAACAAAATATTTATTATTACATATAGTATTCCATAAGTAGAGCCAATATTTTGTATAAGACAGTAGATAAGTACAGAAAAAAGAAGTGGAAGTTGTGTATGACATTTACTATTAATATAACTATATATGTAATTTATTTATTATACCAACTCCCTTTTGGAAATTATTGTTGTGAGAATTATTATTCCGGTATTTGCTAAAATTTGTAGTAAATATAAAAATATTATTAATTTATTTTAATTTTAACCCCCCTGAAATTGACCCTACGAGTACCCATGATATAATGATAAAAAACTAGAATCCTACAGGCTAAAATTAAATTTATGAATAATTTTAAACATAATATGTACCTGTTGAAAATTAGACCAATATTTTCGAATAATATTATCTTCTTCTTTATTAAATACACCAAGTTTTACAAAAGGATTGAGTTTTTGAATTTTAGCCATTTCTAATTTATTTGGTTGTCTTGACAATGCAGTCTCCACATAATGTATTTTATTTTTTATCATATTTTCAAGTGGTAATTGAATTTGTAATCCATTTATACTCTAAATTGAATAAATATAAATTGTTTTATAAAATAATATTATGAAATACAATTAAAATTATACCATAGCACTGTTCTGTTTTTCTATAATCCTTTCTAAAATATTTTTTCCAATAGCTTTTAGTAGTATAATATCCGATTGTGATATCAATTGACATTTTTCATTAATTATATTCTTGATTTCAAGGGATAATTTTTTTGATATTAATGAAAAATTTTCATGATTTATTAATGAAGATCTAGACTTAATTAAATAATTAATCAAATCAAAATCTTTTAAATTAACTTTAGTTTCAATGGTGTTTTCTGACTCATATAAAATATTCTGAAGAGTAATACATTTATTATCTTCCTCAAAAATATAATAATCATTATTTAAAATATTATCTGATTCAATTTCATTAGAATCTTCCAAAGAATTTTTAAATTTTTCTTCTTCTGTGTTATTAGAAGTCAATTTTATTGAACTTAAAGATTTATCTCGTTTCTTCTTTTTAGGTGTTATTTCATTGTCAGATTCATTTACATTATACTTATTTTTTCTAATCACATATATATTAGATTCATAATCATTAGTATTTTCAAATGTTTTATCTTCTGTATTACTAGTAGTCGATTTTACTAAACTTGAACATTTACCTCGTTTTTTCTTCTTTTTAGGTGTTATTTCATTGCCAGATTCATTTTCATTATACTTATTTTTTTTAATCGCATATAAATTAGAGTCATAATCATTAATATTTTTATTTGATTCACCAGTAGTATTATCAAATTTTTCATCTTCTATATTACTGGAAGTCAATTTTATTGAACTTAAAGATTTATCATGTTTCTTCTTTTTTGTTGGAGTTTTAAAATGTTCATAATTAACATTAAAATTATTTTCCAATTGTGTATCTACTGTTTCATTAGTATTTTCAAATGTTTCTTCTTCTGTATTACTGGAAGTCGATTTAATTGAACTTAAAGATTTATCTCGTTTCTTCTTTTTTTTAGGTGTTATTTCATTGCCAAATTCATTTTTATTATACTTATTTTTTTTAATCGCATATATATTAGAGTCATAATCATTAATATTTTCATTTGATTTACCGATAGTATTATCAAATTTTTCATCTTCTATATTACTAGAAGTCAATTTTATTGAACTTAAAGATTTATGTTTCTTCTTTTTTGTTGGAGTTTTAAAATGTTCATAATTAACATTCAAATTATTTTCCAATTGTGTATCTACTGTTTCATTAGTATTTTCAAATGTTTCTTCTTCTGTATTACTGGTAGTCAATTTTATTGGACTTAAAAATGTTAATTGTTTCTTCTTCTTTTTATGTGTTGTTTTAGAATATTCATTATTCACACTAAAATTATTTTCCAATAGTGTGTCTGCTATTTCATTACCAGATTCATTTTCATTATAATTTTTTTTAATCAAACTCTTATTCGATTCAAAATCATTAATATTTTTAAATGTTTTTTCTTTTGTATCGTAATTAGTAGTCATCAATTCTAATAAACTTGAAGATTTATCATGTTTTTTCTTCTTTTTTGGTGTTGTTTTAAAATTGCCATTATAAACACTAAAATTATTTTCATTGCCAGATTCAATAGTATTTTCAAATGTTTCTTCTTCTGTATTCTGTAGTATTTTTTTATTTTTAATGGTTGTCTGGCAAACTGTCTCTAAAAATTCATTTTTTTTATGTTTTTTAAATTTTTTTTTATTTTTTACTATTTCATTAACAATATTTTTATCAAATTCATTAATTGTATTAGTTGTTACCAAATTATCCATATTGAACTTTAGGAAGATCTTAATGTTATAACTTATTTCACGTTTTGTATAATATACATATACATATACATATCATATTATATAAAACCATATTATCATTTAAAGTATTGTTTTTTTTTTTTTTTTTTTTTTTTTAAATTCTTGATACTGTATATAATAATATATTAAATACCTGAAAATGAATTATTTTGATTAATTAACCAATATATACTTATAAAAATTCCTAACAATACATAGTCAATTAGAAGATGGATGCACTTCGCTTATCGGACAAGATACTCATGATATTTTGAATTTGAAAACAATGATAAATCATTTCAATTGAACAATTCTGAGGAGCTTAATATGGAGTATAAAAGGAGTATAATATGGGGGAAAATAACAACAATAAATAAGTTGATTTTACTAAAAACTTTCAAATTTAAAAACAACTATTATGCAAAAAAAAAAATTTAAAAATTATCATTTTTTAAGAAGTTATTGCATTTAAAAAAAAAGAAAAGAAAATGAAGTTTGTGCTTATAACTTGAAAAGGAAGTATAATATTTTATATCTGTCTTCATCATGTTATTAATCGTAATGAAATACGTATTTATAAAAGAAAAAAAATTGAATTATATTTATATATTCAACTAGCGTTTTTAAAAAAATGAAGTAAATGAAATTTTTCCTTATAACTTCGAAAGTAAGTCCGACCGACAAAATTTGATTTCACCACCAGATTCAGAATAAAAAAAACACATATATTGAGTAAAAAAAAAAATCACTTGGGCCGTAAACGCAAATAATATACTTAATAAAAAAAAAAAAAAAAAAATGTCAAGTGATCAGACCAAAATCAGAAGCAACACTTAAATTTGGCGATGAGATCATCTCAGAAAACTACAATTCTCAACGAAAGTTTAAGGGATCTGATTAATATTTTGTATTCCAATGGACATTCTACACATACCAAACAGTGAGTACAAACGCCATTTATTTTTCATTGCATATACATATATAGGTACCTACCTACAGTTAAAACTGTTAATAATTAACAAATCAAATAACATATTAATAATATTACTATTTACTTAGACAATACAATGTCTAAATCTCTAATTAAATTTGTTAATATTTTAGAAGTTTTCAATACATAATATACAATTTCTAACTTACTTATATCAGGTCAAGTCAGGTCATAAAACTAAACTAAACTAAACTAACTATATTCAAAAACGTTCTTGTTTATGCACTATATTAAATAATATTAATTATTATACATCAAAAATATTAACAAAATAGGCAATCGACTAAAATTATATATAAAAATATATTATAATAAATCGCTGATAATAACATACCACACGAGGTTCAAAATCTTTGTTATCAATTATCATTATTTTTATTTACATTTTATTATCAAAAATCAAAATAATCGGCGGCAAACTATATTAATTTATGAGGTGCGGTTACAGATCATAGCATTAGTTTAATACTTTAATATATACAATAGTTACTTACCAGTTTCCAGTATTAAATTGGTTATAGGTACTTGATACATTAATGAAATCATCTTTCAATTGCATATTCCAATTAGGTCACTATGACATTACATTGTTTTGAATGCCATTTTCTGTTTTTGATGTAAATTACTTCATGGGATATTTTTTTAAAATAGGTATTTAAATTAAATATATTTTCCT
>JAIPRL010000163.1:77955-194467 GCA_025469235.1 Pemphigus obesinymphae
GTTTCACAAAGAGACAAATAAATGTTAATCATATCAGTGGTGATATTAGCATACTTTCTTGAAGTTTCGACCTTTAAGCGATCTCTCCCGCCATGTCCTATAGCGATATGCGACGAATCAATGACATCAAAAATGTCTTCCATCGTCAAATAATACTTAACTGGCTCTCCGCGGGTTACCAGCTTTTTTGAATCACCAAGTGCCAATACATTGAATCGTTTAATCCTTCTATATTGAGCGGAGGTTTTTTGGGTCGCTGATATTGCATCCTCGATCTCGTTTAAAAGCGAATCGGTACGCTTCTTTCGTAATGACATTATAATGATTCTTTTTTTCCCTCCACCGATTCCGTAAGTTTCTTAAAATACCGTTCTCGGGTACTCATTTCATGAAACAAAAGTATACAATGACACGGCGACGATGTATCAACGAGATCGAAAAAAAGAAATAGAAATAGAAAAGAATTGAAAACGGGCGATGCGCGAGACAAACACGTAGGTACAACGGCTACAACGAAAACAAACGCACTGGTAAAACACGCTGACAAAAACTACGGCGTGGCGGCCGAATTATTATTTTTATTATATTATTACTAATGTACAAATAATCGGTCGAAGTTATCTTATCTATAAGTGATTTGATGGACGACTGGTTAAAATGATCTTAATTGATTTGATAGCCGGGCCGTCAAATTTTTTGAGCAATATTTATAGATCGCCTGTGATTGCGTGCCTTTTAGGTATTACGAGTTCGAATATATGCATTTCAGTTAAAACTAGTTTTGACTTACTTATTTAAATCTGCGGTTAATTCTAGTTATAACTAGTCAAAACTAGAATTGACTAAAGGGATTTGTGAAAACTAGTTTTGACTAGTTAAAACTAGTTTTAACGGATTTCGGGTTTTAACTGTAACATATATATATATATTTAATTTACACCACAATATGACGTGATTGTTTTTATAATAAATTCACGAAAAATTAAAAAGAAATTAGTTTGTATCACAAACGTATATGGACAGTATACAAAGAAATATGTAATTTTATTATATATATATATATATATATATTCATTCAGTAAAATATAATTTTCGACTATATGCGAAAACTGTTTATAGTAGAATGTAGATCAATACACGTTAAAATATATATTTCATTTTTTCATCTAAATAATTGAAATTCAAAACTCACAAAGATATATAAAATATATTCTGATTCTATATATTATGTCTACTATTCACTTTTTTTGAAATTTATTTTTTTGTTTCATCACAAGATAATTTAGAATATAGTGTACAATATTCCCCGTCAATTTTTTTCTCCATAAACGTCATTTTATGATATTATACGAGTATATAAGACTCGTCACCAAATAATTGAAATTTTTCAGTTATTCTGTTGTTTTATATGTTTACTCATATATTCAAAATTAATTTAAAATTCAAATTTTAAATGCTTAAAAAATCTTTGGGAGAAGATTATTAAATTTTTTGGAGTAATAGGAATAATGTATTTACCTTCATATAATAAATCAAGAGAATAGCACGACATTTCCAATGGAAGACATATATTCACATAGAACAAAATTAAAAAACATCCAAAAATTATTTTTGAGTTATCACATCTTTTATAAAAATGTCAGTCCCTAACTATTTTAGAAGAAAAATTTGTCAGAATTATCATTAAAATTAATAATAAAAATTATGAAATGATAAAAAGTGGAAATAAAAAGTGTTTTATGTCTTCGACAATGAGAGCTGAACAATTTAAAAGTTCAAAAATTGAAGATTTAGATCATATTTCTTATCCAATAATACTACCAGTGTATAGTTAAAAAAACAATATTGGCGTTACATAAGAAACATTTTTCAATATAGTATCTATTTAATCATATTACATATTTTTTTAAATTAAACACTTAATACTTAATAGTTAATTGTATCAAATTACGAAAAAAAATAAAAATACAAATTATGATAGTTACATTGTGTATACAAATTAACAATTCTAATCACGGATGGATATTATCAATTTGTGATCAACATTAACCAAACAGTTAGGCCAGATATGAAAATCAATTAACTTTAGTTAATATATGTAAATATGTTATATATTTTAGTATATAGAATATATACTTTAGTATATATATATATATATGTACTTTAGTATATACCTACAAGTGAATATTCCATTATTGTAAAAACAAGTAGATAGGTATATTTATTGTTTGCTCAGGGGATAAAATCCAAATTATTAAATGCAAAAAATTTAATTCTACAATAATATTATTTGCACTTTAAATAACAATGACTGTAGATACAACAGTAGGCTATACGTTTTATTTGAAATAATTGAAACACTTAAAGTTAAGAATAGACTAGTGTCAAAAGGAAACGTGTTACCTGACAAAGAAAACGAATAGCTTTTAATATTTTTTCATTAAAACTTAAGCGCGTTTACGTTATATTTAACACTCATGTTTCACCCTGAAAGGCAACTTATTACTATATGTACTCAAGCAATATTATAATTTGTTTCTCGTTACTATAGAAGTAATAATACGATATTACAATAACTACTTACTTCTTTATTTATATAAAATGTATTAAAATATTATGTGAAAGTGTATAAGACATCACATATATTATAATCCGATACCGTATTGTTTTCAAATAATAAATTCCTTAATTAAATTTAAAGGATATTATATAAACTGAAAAATCATTATTTTACAATATAAATATAATGCAAAACATGAAAATAAGATTTTAAAATTTTCATTTAAAATAACAGAAATAATAAATGCATATATTATGAAAATGTAGAGTATTGAGCAATATGTAAATTTTACATAACGATTACTCTTATCAGTTGGATATGATAAACAATATGCCATATATAAATTATTTATACAGAATGTTTAATGTACTCAAAGAAATGTAATAAAAATATAATACAATAGTTATAACTGGTATTTTATTTATATATTTTTATTAAAAATGTTAATTTAATTTTTTGTAATTTAAAATAAAGTCATACATCAACTATAAAAAAAAAAACTGTTAGATAATGCGTTTTATTTGTTGTTCACAATATCTGTGCAAGATCATATTTCCCGTAAAATATACGATGTACAACGACATTGAATAAAATAGTATATTCATATTTACTTTAAACGTTTTAAATAATCACTCTCTCACACAGTTATCAAAATGTATAATTTAGCTTTGATAAACGAATATAGTTTTGTTTAAAATTATGCAATCAATGTTAAAATTGTGAATAACAAAAAATGTATAAAATTCATAAGTTCCGTTTTTAAAAAATGTAATTATTAAGTATAAAAATTAGCCAGACATCCCAATCTGTGAGCGTGCTAAATTCCCGGGTTTTCATATAATTTAAATAATAAAATATAATTCCAGAAACAAATTTAAAATAATTTTTTTAACCTACTATATATAACCGAATAAAAATCTAAAACCAACAAAACGAATATATATTTTAAATATTGATTTGGTAACCATGGCGATGAATTTTAAGAACAAATGGACGTTCGTACATTTGGAAAAAAATATCTCTTCGAATATGTTAGATAATCTGGTTTTTGTTTCTTTACCTATTAGTAGTAACTATGAATATCTAACATAATATTACAACAATCAATTTTAAAATCAATAATATTACTTATAACTATTTATTTATTGCAAGTTAGAACAGATGGACGGTTGGACACAAGTGTATTGTGAACTATCATATTATATTTATTCAATATTTATATATATATATATATATATATATATATATATATATGTATATATGTATATATGTAGCTAGTGATCAGACTTGTGAAGGACATATAGTTTCACCATAATATTTATTTAAATTAATAAAAGTGATACTAATAATAAAAATAAGATACATAGTATATAACTTTATAATTTATTACAATATTTAAATACTGTTTAGATAGTATGTAGGTAAATACTTATTGATATAATTTTATTGATTTATTATAAGAATGTATATATTATATATATTACAATTATTATTTTGATAAAAGTGTTATTTTTAAACTAAAATTATAATTTAAATCGTGGGAAAATATTTACTATAGATACATAATGATTGAAAGTTTAAAGTTAAGTGGAAAAGCCATTTCTCTAATCTTCATTTTAAATACCCCACTCGGAAAGTTATTTAATTTGAATGCATACGAAAAGACAATGAATTTAAAAAGAAAATACTATATTATATTTAGCATTAAATGAAATTTAAACTATCACTTATATAAAATACTTATGATATAAAAATAAAACATTTTTAAATCAGTTTTATAAAAATATATTTATTTTATCATATTATTATTATTATAATGTAAGGTCGATAGCGGTATGTAGACCTCATGATGTTCGTTTTTCGACCTTTCCACCAAGAACCATTTAGAAACTAATTAAAATTATAAAAAATACTAACCAAGAACTAAGGAAAGGGTGCCACCCTTCCTGTCTGAGGATGTTGGATAGCTTTTCAAGGTCGACAATTTTTAAAAAAGTGCAACTAACTAGTGCAACTAAAAATATTGATGACATAACCCTCACCCGGCCTACCTGAAATTTTTTTTTAGTTATGATCTTATCTTAAATATTATGTATCCTGTAGGGAAGTTCCTGATAGGCATTAATTGAAAGGTCATTGGAACTACCCGAAAAGGTTTAAGTTTATCTCGTCGGAAAGTTCTGATTGGTATCAGTTAAGTACAAAACGGGAAGTCCCTAAAGAGTCTAATTCCTTTCCTACAAGAAATTCCAGTTAGGGAAGGTTCCATATTTTATTTTTAAATTGTACGGGAGAATGCTTTTAGGTTTAAAAATTTATATAACTTTTAACTTATCCTATTCAAAAAATTTAAATACCAAAAATAAAAATAAAAATTATATCTTACTTGCTTATAAATTATAAATTATGAGTTTAAGTGTGTAAGAATTATTTAACGATTCTATCGATTTTTAAGTTTCCTAAAACATTTTCATTGGCGAATTAGATTGGTTATTAGATGAAATCCTATTATGCTCCTGAAAATTATAACGTTTATAATATAACTTTTTTAAATGTTAAAAATATTCTTGGTATTATTTATTTCTATCCAAGCCAAGTAAAATGTATCATTTACTAAACAATTCTTCAGATAGAATCTTTTAGTTTTGTGTAACTCATTCCATAATGATCTTTTGGGTTTAATTTTTGGATAAGAAAATGCGCATTTATTTAGAACTATTTTGATACATCACCAACGTAATAATATAATGATGGATCATATTTGGTCGTTAATAAACTAAATAGCATTAATGTGGAAAGATACGTCAAAGGGATATTTGCAGAATATATCAAATGTGCATATTTTAAAACGGAAACATCTCATCCCGGACAACAATAAACGCCCACAGAACACGTCTAAATGAGATTTTACATGTACACTTGTCATGTAAAACTGGATGTAATTTCTTATGTTTGAGTATATTATTTTGCCTGTGCTTAAAAAAAAAAATGTTAACATTTCATGATATTACCGCAAAGAGTGTAATAGTTTAACATAAAAGATTGCTCTTGAGAAAAACGTCACGTTAAACATGCCAACAAAATGTTTCACTCATGGTGAAAAATATTTGAGTAAATTGAATTGAATTTAAGTGTCGATGAAAATGACGCGATTGTAATTTTAAATAAAATAATAAATTTAATTTAAAAATACATTTTTTTCTTTATAATTTAAATACGTAAGTACTTTGACATCCTACGTAGTAAGTAAACACAGAAAATAGAAAATTATTATAATACATACGTTTACTTTTTCAACATTGAATAAGTATAATTTAAGTAATATTTTTTGAACAATTTCTTGGATATAATACATATAAATTCGGTCAAAATAGTAAAAGTAGTAAATTATATTATAAACATTTCATTTTATATATTTTTATTTATTTTAATAAATTGTCATTTAGATGATTGTTTTCAGTTGAAAAGTATCATTTAAGTTAGGTTATTAAAATTGATTGAATATTGTATATCTTATTATTATATAAAAAAAAAAAATTATAAACATACGGCTTAATTCACAATGAATTATGTGTATAAATATTTATAATGTTATAATGCAAGTTATAATTTGCTATATATTTATACGTATATACAAATGTTTTCGAATAGACTAATGGTTTTGATAAAAATAGATTATTTATTGTTTTCGCATATAATAAAAAAAACATTGAATCAAGGTTTTGACTCTGGGAATATAAATTTTATAGGTTTATGAAACAAAATGTATAGGTAGTAAAAAATTTAAATTAATAAAATCATTTATTTAATGTTATATTTCACGCTTAGGTTTTCAAATAATTATAAATATAGAATTTTGTAAAATTAAAACTCGAAAATCAACATATCCAAAACTTTACAATAGTATCAACATTTAGACAAAATATTTATTTCTAAATTATAACAATCGATTTAATTGTTTAATTACATGTGGTAATTGATTCCATTTTTTGAAATTATGTAAGTATTTTTATATTTAATTTTATCTGTCAATAAATTGAAAAAATGATCTCTTTAAAGCATCATTTAGGTTTTTCAATAAATCCAAAAAATGAAACCGTAGTATTGTTTGTACATATAATTGTTTGGAAGTTTTTACTGAGAATCTAAAATTCCACATGATATTTTTAAAATTTAAGTTTAAAGTAATTCAAAACTGTTAATAGACATATTTTCCTTTTACATACTTATTATAAATATGTTTCATTTTAATATTTAGTGTTTAAATATAATTATGCTTACCTATTTTAACTAATTTTTTTACTTCTAGACAATCTCATTTTTTTTATGGTAGGTAAATAGATTTTTATATAGAAAAATAATAATAATTTCTTTATGGTTCGAAAAGTTTAATTTTAATTAAAAAATAAATTATTCATAATAATTGGTTAAAGTTTAAAATTAATAATATCTTCATACGTACCTACAGGATAATAGAAAGATTAAATATTCTAGGTAGTTAAATTAAAGTGAAGAAATCGGAAAGTATTTATAAAAAATATAAAATTATAACATTCTTTATATATTATATTATATAATATATAATATAATATATAAAGAATTTTATTTATATATTAATAATAAATAGAAAACAAACCAAATTTAATGGACAAAGTTTATTTTATATAATAAAATATAAATTTTATGTAATAAAATATATAATTTTATAAAAAAATAAAATGGAAAATGTTTATGTTCTATTTTATGACAATTGTGACAACAATTTTTAAAGTCACCTTTCTTGTTAAAACAGATTAGATTTGTTGTCTTGACCCATAAAGAAGGATTTACCAAGAAGAATATTTTAAAGTTTACATTATAAAATATAATAAAAACTTCTTTTTGTTTCAAATTTCATCAAAATATATGTATAATTATTATAATTTATATATCTTACCATAGTACACAGTTTTGATATACGTTTACAAATAACGAAAATTTATTTTTACAGAGTTTAAACAATACCTATATAATCCAATGTATAGATCTATCTATATGTCCTATATTTTATTAAATGAAGGTTATATAAAAAATGTGCTATAACATCATGTTTATTATTATTAAATAATATTATACTAGGTTTTTATAGTACCTATATTTATGAAATAATATATGTATACAAAAAATAATACTTTATTTAAATAAAACATGAAAACTAAAATTATATTTTAATATTGCATTTTGATAACTATTTGATGCGCTAGAAATAAAATGTCAAATTAATAGAAATGTTAAATAAGTATAAGTAACACAATTATACTTATAATAAAAATATATATTATATTCATATATATTACATATTATATACATTTATTTAAAATGAACATAGTTGCATATCAAATATATCATTATACCAAAATATAAACCAAATTTTATCTAAATATAAGTAGAACAAATAATAATACAAGATTTTTTACTAATCATAATTTTATATTGACGATTTAATATATTTTAAAACGTAATATATTACCATTTTAAGCAATGTAGAAAAATAAATGTTTTTATTTGTATTTTAATAATTTTATAAACATTTTAAGAAGTACTTATAAGTATATTAACTTTTTATAGGAATTGAGCTCATTAAAAAAAAAAATTGTTTAAAATGTGATAACTGTAATTTTACATATTATAGTGCTTTTTACCATATATTTAGAAAACCTGTTCAGATACACAATGTATAAATATTTGAAAAAACATCGTTAGAAAAATGATAACGAGCTATTTTTTGCTCATCAATTATAATAATAATATACCATAAAATCACTTGTTTTATTTGGGGATAGGCAAAAGAAACATTTGTCTCCGTTTAATTTTTAAAAGGACTATAATTTGGAATATTAATATCAAATTAGTCTAGTTCTGTTGACGGAGGAATAAGCATTTATTATTTGTAATTATAAATCAAAATTTTACCACCGTCTAGTAAACCTAAAATGATGCCACTGCATAAAGTACTGCTGGTTGGTTAAAAATCAAAATTCCTAGAACTTCTTAAATTTCTGAAATTTCAAACACAAATCATCACCTAAAAATTAAATTTTTTTATGTTTTATATACATAATTATACTTATATCATTAAGATTAAAAATAACGATGCAAAAAAATAAAAATTATTCAAAACTCAGATAAATTATAAATTATGAATAAGACGATTTTACAAAAAAATTAAAATTTTAACTTTTTGGAAAAAAAATTACTAAAATTAAAAGAAGGATAATTATTAGAATAAACACAAATAAAATATCAGTTGAAAATGTCTAGAATGTTGATTTAGAGATTTATAATGACGACGCAGCACATTTCAACTCGGCTAAAAGCTATATCGTAATACTAACGAAAGACTAAATAACGAAAGAGGGAAACACCATAAAATAAGTGTTTTATATATATATATATATATATATATACCCTAATAGTTACGACTGTCATTATTATATTTTCCAAAATGCATGTCATTTATTTTTTATTTTTTTTGGAAATTGAAATTTTATTTAGTTGCATCACAATAACTTAAACAATCTCGGAGTTCCATTAACAAGATGCAAACTCGTTTGTGACACAATATAGTTGGGTTTTTGTGCTGTACATGCATTTTCATTTTGTTATGATACGCCCAATATAAAGGGAAAATAATCACTACAGAAGAATATGGTTGGAACTAAAATAATTCAAAATTTTCTAGAGAAACAACAATAATATCGTAACTTGGCCTAATTACATCAAAAATATTAGAAAAACCTTGGTGAATTATAAGAATAAATTGAGAGCTGCATGAAGACGATGGATATTAAACTATTTTTATAATCTACTTTTTTCAAGATAAGTTTTCCTATTAACAATTGTATTTATGATTTTGAAATATAAATTATGTTTTAAACTATATAAATAATAAACAATATAACAACATTTCTAGTCAATCTTCTATTAATTTGTGTAATTATTAGCTATTAAATTATGTCCAATATTCATAAGCAATCAATCATGTGAAAACATAAAATTCTGTGTATTTTATATAGTGACTAGAGGTGAATCTTTGAAATTTAAATCATTTTAAAACTCTTCAATTTTACATTCAATGTGGATATTCGATGGTAATAAAAGCTAAATAGAGTACTTCGTCTGGTATTATTATTCAATATTAAAACAATATGACTGATAATGATCTTTTGGGTGATTATTTAAACCGTACCGCAAATGGACAGTTGACATTTGCATTTCTAATGAACGTGTTCATTAAATGAAGACCCTCATTTCTCTCCAACATTTACAATGATACAATTAATTACAAATTGACATAAACTTGCAAAATATAATCATTTCAATTTTTACTGTATAATGTTACATTATTAATATTAAGATAATAATTATGAAAAATATATTAATATTACAATATCATATTCGCCTACTGCAAATAATAATCTAATAAAATAATCGCCTATTTAAATTTAACAGTTTTGTAAAAATAGACTTTTAAAATTGTATTTAAATAGAGATACAAATACATTGACATAAAATGTATTTAGGACGTACTTTAAATAATTTTTTAAAAAAGTATTTAATAACAAACACAAATACTTGGTATGTATTTAAATACACATACTTTTGTACATTTGTATGGCTTTACAATTTACATTTATTTTCAAAACAATTGTATTATTTATATTATATTTTTGTATAGGTCTTAAATCTCTCTATCACTCAACTATACATTTTCAGTTATTCGATGTAATAATATAATAAATATTAAAATTATCACAAAAATTAAAATTTTATTTTTTACAATATTTTGAAAATTAATGATTATTTTTACCAACATTTTCATATATTTACGATACCGTGTTAGGCATAGTATTATTTAATTTAATTTATTATAGTTATTATTAAATATTATTTTATAATATAATATACCTAATAATACAATTATTATAAAACGAAACAAATCCATGTCAATCGAATCTCGATTTTCCGTTTTATTTCCGACGATATTACAATTATTATTTTAAGACATATTTCACATGGATGATTATTATCATCCACGCGTATCAGTTGCGATTTTTATAGACTTTATTACGCTTATACCTATTACCAGCATATTATATATATAAATCTCTGTAATTCATCAAACTGTAAAATAATATTAAAGTAAATTTAAAATTACACTGCACAAGCATATATAGAAATTTAATTTAATTGTATAAAATGTATTAAAATTAAAATTTATTGTAAGAAATTGTATAAATAAATAAAAATAAAAAAATAAAAGTTAAATAAAAGTATTTGTCATTCGAGTAAAAATATTAATGGAATAGTATTTAAAATACTTTGAAAATAATTTAATTAAAATATATTTAAAAAGTATTCTAAATACTTAAAAAATATTTAAATATATTTACTCAAATAATTTAAAGGACTGAAATATAACTATATAGTTAGGTAAAATTTTAGGTAAGTATAGATTTGAGTTTATAAATATCGTTTATTTAATATGCGTTTCAAATCAGATTTCAAGCTGTAGAACTTTTTAAATGAAAAGCATGCCAATAAAATGTTACCCAAAAATTATTTGTTTTCTTTATATACCTATGCACACTTCGTGAGTTAACTTGACCTAGTCGATTTCATCGATTACCTATTATTTATTTTATATTCTAAGCAGATCGAGAAAGCATGTGGTTTTACAATGATGTTTATTTTTTTTTTTTTGTAAACTTATTTTCGAGCTGAAAGAGTGCTCCAATCTTTACTTGCTTAACGAGTTTCCAGTAGCAAATTGTATCTAGTCGAGAATTTTGAGAAGTATTTTTTTGATTTTTTCAATGGTTTTCAATGTGTAAGGTAAAACTACCAAAAAAATGATAATTTTATAAATAAAAAATTGCTAAAAATATGATATCAATTCGAAAGTTTTGATTTTTTCGTAATTTTAAAAATAATGGTATTAAAATCTTGAAATTTACATTGAATATGTTATTTAGTAATATATAATATATAATATATTCATGCTGATTAATTTTTTTTAAATTTTTTGGCTGTTTATTGACATTTAAGAGTTTGTTGTTTTAAAGTAATAAAAGGGGTTATTTTTAAATTTCAAGACCGCATTTTATTTAACGTTAAATATACCAAGTCACTATAATTAAATTTAAAAAATCTCAATTATTTTACAATTTTATTTAAATTTTTTTCGATAATTTTATGGATTTTGAGATATTTAAGTCCAAAAATTGGTAAAATGAAATTATAAGACCTAATGAAATTCATTATAACGTTTGTTATACATTTATTTAATTTAATTTAAAAAAATTCACGGTTAATTGTATTATGCATAGTTATTGTAAATAAATATTATTTATATTATACATAATTAGTATAAAGTCACACATAATAAGATATATTACTAAGATTGTTCTTACAGTGAATACGTACTTAATTCTTACATAATTTACAATAATAATTATACTGAAGAATCACTCAGAATCGTGTTTTTCAATTACAATTTATCATTGTATTCAAATGAAATACATCCACCAAGATAATTTTGATAAATTCTGATAAGCGAAGTGCTCCGACCTATAATAACATGTGACGAGCGAAGTGCTTCCACCCCTTACAGGACGCTGTTCTTTAAAATATTCATATGTTATAAGTTTTCTTTAAAAAAAAATTATTAAAATGTTTTATTAACGTTTATAAGTCCTACATTTAAGTAATTGTTAAATTTTTAATATAGTTGATCGGTTTATTTTTAATATGTTAATATTTATATATCCGATAAGCTATAATTTATTTGTGATATGTACGATACGCCTGAGAACCATATTTATAAATAATTTATTCATTTTTTCTACACTGGTACCTACGTACGTATCTAATTTAATAAAATCCACAATAAACTATATGAATAATATAAATGGTTGTTATAAGATATATTATTTATACTGGAACTTTGTTTCCAGTGTATTGAAGTTCAGAAAAATATGTTTGCAATAATATCTACCATTATATAATAGTATATATCTATGTATGATATATATAATGTAGGATTTTATAATATGTACACTGATAATGTGACGAATATAATTTGCATTATGCGAATAGGTATATGTAGTAATAAAAATTTTCTTAAAAATAAGTTGCTGTTGAAAATATTATAATGCGTATAAAGTTTTTTTTTTTAAATTCCGAGTTAAATTCATAAAATACATATAACATGAGATAATTTAATGTACATTAGAAATTGTACAATTTGTTGTTTTTTTGTGTAGTACCTATGACTAAACATCTAGATATGATACCAAGACGAATTGGGCGTAGTATTAGGTCAACTGCCGATAAATTTAATAACTGATTATAAATATGTTTCTTTGTCTACATTTAAAAATTTTCGGTGGTTCACTTCACAATTTCTGTTTTCATTCCGTAAATTGTAAACTGAACCAAAACGTTAATATTGCTGTCCTGCATAGATATTTGGCTATATTGTGTAAGACATAGATGAATTAACATGCACATCAAATTGTCCTTCATTCAATTGATCATTGTTTTTCTATACATTATATTAATTATATTATAAGTACATTTAATATGTAAAACAAATTGTCAGAAATTAAAAAAATGATGATAAATTTTAATGAAAAATAATAAAAAAAGTTATCATATACTTAAATTAACTTTTTTAAAAATGGGAAAAATCAATATTATTCTATATTGACAGTTAAATTATCTGAAATACTGATGTTTTTAATGTACTTTTTTATTACTATAACTAGAGGGTGGAAAATATAATTTATAAATATAAAATAATATTAATATATATTTATATAGAGGAAATTAATATAGGTACGAGTAATGAGTATATTATATAAAAAAAAAAAAATAATTTATACCGAGAATATTCAAAAAAAGATTATAAGTTACAACTAGTTTCGACCGTCAGTCATCATTAGGTTATTAACTGTTACTTATAATCTTTTTTGAATATTCTCAACACATATTATTTTTAAATATTTAATTTTAAATATACTTTATAATTTGTGGTTCAAAAATAAGATGTATACAATAATAAGTAGATATTATAACTTATAATAAATTGTAGCAATTTTATAGAAAATATTAATAAATTATCTCAAACAGAAAGAATAAAATAAAAAAATACAGAGAAAGGTAAAAAAATATATTTAATATTGAAAAGGTCTTACTTAGACTGAAAATGTTTTAATAGAAGAACATATTTCATTAAATATAGGTATATATGGGTGGATATATTCTCATTTACCAACCTACAGAAATACACCACTAAATCAGTATAAACACTAAACATGCATAATGTTTATAATTATAAATATGTTATATTTATAATAAGGTTTTAATAATGTGAATATTACTAGTACATATCATAATGTTGGACAGTAAATCGGAAATAGATAAAACAGATTATGAGTCTAGCAGAAATGAGAATTTTTCAATAGATGTGTGGAGTAAGTAGAAAAGATAAATTAATAAATTAGTACTTATATAAAGAGTAGTTTTTGTGTCGTCTGTATAGATAAAATGAGAAATATTAGATTGATGAGGCTGGCACATGTTTTAAGATGGATAAAGACATAACAAAAAGATAAGTAATGATAATGGGTGTTTATTATAGGAGGAGAGTTACACAAAAAAATATATAGGGCGGGGTTATCAAAGGAGTGATATGAGGTGAGTGGTAAATGTAAAGATGATACGAGATATTAAGTTTATTGGAAGTACAGGATCACAGTGGCGGACACCAAAACGTTGGGAGAGAAGCTGAAGAAAAAGATGAAAAAATAAAGAAATTAAAAATTCGTATAGAAACCTGGAATATAGCATACTCACAAAATGCGAATTCTTTATCTTGTTATATTTAATATATATTGTATATATAAACCAAATATAATATATACGTGGTATATAAATACGTAGTTACTAGAAAATATTAAATGAGAAGAAAAATATATAAAAGGTATATGAATAGTTTTTATTCTTATTTTGGTCGTTGAATTCGAACCAAAGGTACATATATCAATATTTAATGTTTTAAAGTATATTCGAAAAACTAATAAAATTTAATTTTTATTAGGTGTTAAATTACATGTAAAAGTTACTCGTTCCAGTAAATTATTTATATTAAAAGATTTTCAACAATAAATATTAATTTTCTCAAATTGATTTTTTGTGTTTTTTTCGGTAAGTCATATTGTTATTAAAGGAATGTATATTTTTTGGAAAAATCAGGGCGTATTATAATTAATTACTATTTACTTTAAAAAATGTGTATATTCATAAAACGTGGAAATTGAGTGATTCCCGATGAAACAATCATCATGTAAATTCCATACAATTTTAATTTTCCTTATTTTTATTTTATTGTAAAAGTTTTTATTTTAAGTAGTACATCTTAAAACCATGAATAATTACGAATAAGTAATTATTAAGTCTGTTGTTTTTATTACGAGTAAATAAAAAAAAATAAAATTGTGTAAACCACTTATTTCTCAACTAAAAATCATACAATTGAAATTGTATCTACATAATATAATATAATTAAAGTGATAAATTATAAATGATATGGGTACATTTTAATATGTGGAATTACAAAAAGTGGTCTAAGACATTTAATTTTAATATATAATTTATAATTATTTTAAAAATAGTTTGAACTAGGTAGTTTTAATTAAAATACTTATCAACCTCTTTTTTTAATGTCAATAATATAATTACATTAAAATATTAGTTAGCAATTTAATAATTTTTAATATGGTCTATATTTACCGATTTGTATATTATAATTAAATATTCTCGTAGATTTAGATTTAACATATTTAATTTATTATAAATTGAATACAACTACAATATATCAGTTTATTTGATTTAGTTTATTCAAATTATTTGATAAATTTTCTGCAATTTTTACCTATAATATTCAAATAATATAATGAAAATAAAAATGTATAAATATTATTTGGAATTTAATGCTCTACATAATATTTTTTTCTATATTTAAACTGATTTTTTAACCTTTAAAGATATGTGAAAAATAAAAAATAAATATACTGTGTTCTAATACAGAATACATTTTAAGTAATATTAAGTATATTTTACTAATGACCCAAACTTGAAAAAAATATGAAAAATTATGTAAGGAATTCTTAATATAACCTATGAACCTTTTCGTGTCAACGCCGAATACCTGCAGTCCTTTTTATGCGGGCTTACGAAAATCCAAGGGTTTAATAAAGTTTGCGAGTCAGGGACGTTGAAGGGATTTTGATCGAGTTAATTAGTGTATAATGTTGGACAGGTAACTAAGCCCGTGTTACTTCATTTCTTAACCAAAACTCCATAATGATAACATAATTTTCACTTTTTGACAGCGGACGAGTATTATTAAATTTACCTTCTATGTAAGAATTTAATGTACAATTCTATAGTGTTTAATAAAAATGTATTATAAACCTTTTTATAATCACAAAACACATTATAATTTTATCCACCATGATCATTTAACAATACCGAATGTCAATTGATACAATTTAATTTGATTATAATTGTCGTTTTTAAAAATTACATAATTTATACGTGTTTAAAATAACTGGCTTTATACACACTTTCATTTAATTTTTGTGTATGCAATTTAAATTAACTACTATTGGCCATTTTAATACAAATTAAGAACGTTTTATGTCTAAACCAATTGTCTAATAGGGAATATATATTGTTATATTTAATTAGTCTGAAATGCAAATTAAATAGCATCTAATGTATCTATTGGTTACTAAAATCTTAAAAATACATATAAATTATACACTTTACAAACACAATTTATAATATATATATATATATGTTTATTGTATACAATTATACCAATGTTTTCCCTTCCAATTTCGAGCCCATTATTATTCATTCGAGTACTAGGTATCTACTATATTTTAAATACTTCAGTATATATTGAAATTATTATTGTTATAGTTTTCTAAATATTTTTCTATTTTATAGCACAATATTCTCTGAAGATAATTAAAAAAAAAAAATAATAACCATCTTTTTTTCCTGTGAATACTGATATATAAACCTACAGAGTATCTCACGGATATCTGACAAATGTAATAACTTTTGTTCTGTTGTATATTATTAAGTTTTTTATTTTGTAATAATTACTAATAACACTTGGTGCTACAATAGTTCTTATATTTTAGATTTTAATTAATTTTTTTTACAACTCGGAATAAAAATTTAAATTTTGTATTAAAATATTTTTTTATAATCTTAGATTGCCATTTTATAATGAAGTTTTTAAAAAAATTCTTGGTGTTTAAAAATAGTAATTAGGTTCTACCATTAATTTTTAAACAATTATTAAAGTTTGTTTAAATTTAAGCTTACTTTTTAATAATTTAAGTTACAGCTAGTGATATAAAAAAATGATAATTACGCAATAATTGATTAAAATATTACGATACTAACAATGATATTTATTCATGAAAAAATAATGTATGTTATTTAGTAGCAGTTATTATTTAGTATTATCATTAATGAAAATAATTTAAATTTTATAAAACTTCAAAAATTTTTTTTTTTAAAGATTTTTAGAAAATCGACTTAATAAAAAAAAAAAATATTTCTAACCTAATTTTTTTTTAAAATTAATATATAAAATGTCTATATTAGATTATAAAAAAGTATAATAAAAATTTAACATGAGATTTGTAACGCAGAGTTTTAGTAATATTATTACAAAAAAAAAAAACTCAAAAATAATGAACAGAACAAAAGTTATTGTATTTTTGAGATCTTCGTAAAACACTTGTGTATTTATGTATATATATATTATATACAAATTGTTTTTAAAAGTACAATATGGTATATTGAAAACTTAGTATGAATAATTATAGTAAATATTATTTTTCAAAATTGTATGCAGGAGTGTCTTACGGGAGGAATTCAAAATCCCGACAATCAAAAGCCCCACCGATCATAATCCCGATACTTAAAATGCAGGATAGGTCAAAATTAATATATTGAATTTAAAAAAAAAATGATTTTAATATTAATTATTTTTATTTTTACTATAAAAAAAAATATATATATATATCATATAAAAATATTATCGTGTCGTATATAAAAAAAAAAAAAAAATACTGAAAATATAGAACAGAATAAAAGTTATTGCATATTATATATTTCTTTTAAATATAATCTAATACTTTAGTATTTTAAACAAATTTACCATCATTGAATAGTTTTTTTGCAAATGATTTACTGGATATGTTTTGAGTTACATAAATATATATATATACATTGGTGGTAACGATAGTTATAATATAAACACTATAGGTAGATACATACAATATGTTTGACAGTAGAAGAGAAGACGAAAAACAGAAAATGAGTGTAGCAGAGATAAGAAAGTAAGGATGAATGAGTGGAGTAACTAGAAAGGTTGAAATACGGAATGATTATTATATATGACGTACCTAGTATAGGAGTAACTTTAATAGTTGACAAAATTAAGGACAATATATTAAGATAGCTCGGGCATGTATTAAGAAGAGAAAAGACTAAGGTAGTAAAATAAGTAGGTAAAGGAAACGTACATTTTTGGAAAAAAGTAGAGAGATGTTAAGATGACATTACCCATTTTATAAGGAGGATTTGTATAAGAAATTGTCATGATATTTTTCGGAACATAAAAATATTTAAATATATTTTAAAGTACATAATTTGAATTTTGTCCCTTGTCAATACTACTTTTTATCGTTGTGTAATCATGTTTATTAAAAACATATATTTAAGCAACAGTTCATGATTCTGTTCGAACTAATAGATTCATAAATCATTTCAGAGTAAAAACCCCTATTATCAAATAAATAAAAGATACTTTAGAGTGAAGTTCATTTTTGTATTTTTGTTTATTATTTAAAAAATTAGATTAATGTTGTTTACTTTTTTAATTTTTAATAACTTTTAAATAAAATAATAATTTAAAGATCTTAAATAAGATTCAATAAACAGTTGTTTTCTATTGATTTGATAATTTGATAATAGACATTTAATCTCTAAAATCATTTTAAAAATCTGTTTTATCAGTTTTGCCTAAACATGTTTTTACCGCGGATAATCGTCAGTGTAGCGTTCTCTTGACCGTAAACAAAATCGTTTCCATTTTCCAGTTATACGTGTGTTACAAATATGTAAATTCAGTTATATTTAATTAATGACTGGAAACATCATATGTATATCCATGTATAAATAATGTAATGTATATTCGAGCATAAATTCATTGGAGATGAGATGAGTTTGGGATAGATTTGATTTAACAAAAATGCTGACTGAAATTTTTTGTGTAAACACAAATTCGAATACACCAAATTGGTAATGATAATAATAATAAAAAAGGTTATTTATTCAGTTTTTCATTTTTGCCTCTTTCTACATTATGGATTCCGGCAAAAATGCTGAATGTTCCGAACGGTAGTTTTGCCAGGATCGGTTGTCCATGGCCCATCCTTCATTAATCCCTAACATTTGTAGTCATTGCACCGTAGAATAATCTAACCTTAATATTTATCTCAAGGGAATGACTCTTATTTTATGAAATTTTAAGTAATGCAAATTATTTTTAATAAAATGTCTTCGATGTGAAAGGTTCTAAAGTCGATTTTTATTATGAGAGCCATTATCAATAAATTACCTAGGAATACGTAATTAACCGATTAAATGTTATATATATATTATATTGACTATAAGGAACCCGAGTAAGAGAATCTTTTTAATAAATATAATTTTTCTATTGAATATTACACCAAGGTAAGTTTAGGTATAAAATATATTTTTAATATTTTAAAAATTAGGTAGATGTGACACAAAAAATATATTAATAAAAAAACGCTTATACTATTAGAATACATTCAACGATCTTTTAGAATTGTTAGGTTACTAATAATTCTAAAATTTTACTATTTGATCAGCTAAAAGTTTCATATCGTAGATTCATTTTTTCTACATCCATAAAGAATACTTATCAAATCAAAATAAAATAATTACTATAGTAAAATTTACAATGATCATAAGCTATAACCACAAACATGAAAATGTATAGAACTCATAGCAAACGTATTAACTATTATTAATTGTTTTTCTAACAAAAAAAAAAGTAATACCTATTCATTTTTCATATATAAATCCAAAAAATATTTAATTATTAAAATACAAAATAGCTGCAATACAAAAATACAGCTACAATATTACGTTTTTCTTTAATTTATTATATTATTAATATCTTAGCTAACAATCTATTTAAAAAACCTGTTTCTTCAACAGATTTAGGAAGTATTCCGAATAATTTTTATAAAAAGTATTTGATACAGTAATTTGAATATTTTTATGGGTGTTTTGAATAAAGTATTTCTAATATTTTATTAAGATTCAATAACATTTTTAAAAAAATTTCAAAATTTTTCCGTCCTAAATTTTATTGACGAATACATACATACTATATACTATTTTATAGTAGGTAAATTATTATATTATCTTATTTTGTTTTCAACTATATTTAGTTAGATAATAATATTATTTTCCAATTTTAAATATACTAATTTAAATAATAATATTTTTTATTGATAAAATAAATTTTTTGAAAGTATTATACTTATTGATATTTTTTTAGTATGATAAATTATGTAGTTACATATTTAAGTAATTACAGTAGTTAGTAATATGAGATCTAAATTAGGTACTTATATATAATACTAATTATCATAAAAAATCTTACATTAATAGTAAGCCATCCGGAGTATAATACAATTTTATTAAGTTTTACAAAAAAAAAGAAAGGTACCTATTCACTTATTACTTAAATTAATTACACAATATTATTAAACTTTAACATTAAAATTTGGATATAATTTCTAATTAATAGGTATAGGTGTGTAATGTATATTTATCGATTGTGTTATTATTATATTCAATTACAATGAAAAAAAAACAAATAAATATAAATATGCAATAAAATGTATTATAATTAGATACTTTTTTTTGTTATTGAAATCTAGTAAAAAAAATAGTATTCTAAAAGTATTTAGAATTAATTTTCGGAAGTATTTGAAATACTTAGGGTAATATTATTATTATAAGGTATACGAATACATATTCTGAATACAATTTTTTGGAAATATTCGGAATATGTATTCGAAATACTTTTCAAAAGTATTTTACCCTAGACTGGTTTTCACCGAATGTCACTTACGCTATTGAAAATGCATTCCATGAATCATGTTCGCAGTGCATTGATAGCAAGGTATTTTATCTGTAGTCACATATTTAGTTTTATACCATTATATAAACAACTTCAATACATTTATAAACATATAGGTACATTTGTACATAACATAACATAACATACATAACATGACAAAAAATTCAATGAAATTGACTCAAAATTTAAAACTTACTAGTCTAAATACTTGTACGACTTCTATTAATATAATAATTATTTATTTAAACATTAATAGTACCTACTTGTGAATACAGATAAAAAACATATGATACTACAAAATTAAAATAGTTTTTACTTAAAATGGAATATTATCTATTTGTGTATAACTCATATTTATTTTGAATAATTAATTTATGTTTTGAAATATTATATTTTTATTGGAAAAAATGACGAAAGCTTTACATGGTTATGTGGACGTGTTGAAAGCGTTATTTTATTGATCGAAAATAATATTTTTTATTATGTAAAAATTATTTTGACGTCGATATTGCAGTTTTATTTATTATGTTTTGACTCTTAGAATTTAAACTGATAATTTTCCTCATTTTTTAGAAACTTGTATAACGTTATATTATCATTATTAAAATATTGTTGAAAATCATTAATGCATATTTTATAGCAATATATGGGTACTGGACTATTCAAAATAATAAAGAGCTACTATTTATAATATCAATAATAAAGTCATTCCAGATTAACCTTAATTTATGATATAGATTTATAGATAAAATTGTTTAGTTATATTAATTATTAGTTATATATGTCTACTTTTTATTTTATATTGTCGATTGTCTTAATTACATTTTATTACAATTACCATATTAGTATACTGCTAATCACTTTCTATATATTTAGTATATTTAGTATATTTTTTTACTTTTTAATGAACAAATTAGCTTATACAATTGTAATATAATCTATAAAAAAAAACCATTAAATTAAAGTATTTAGTCAAAAACAGTAAGGTTTCAATAGAATTAGTATTCAATATACAAAAGTCCTTTAACTCCCGGACAACAACGATGTTGAGATAAGATTAGTATACTGAAGTTTCGAATTATTCTAAAATATAGAGAGTTTAATTAGTAAAATGTTTATGTATGTATTTTGATCACTAAAAATTACAACTAGATTGGTTAGATATTTTTATAGATACCTAGCTAATCAGATTCATATTTTTAATAAAATGAAGATATTTTTTTTTACATTTCAGTTGTATTCAAACTATTGTATGTTTAAGTAAATGTACATTAACTGATATTATATTTATCAGAAGTTTAATGTTATAGCTATTGATTTATTTTACAATTATATTTTAATACTATTTTATGTGTTAGAAAATATTTATATATAGTAAAAACGTGTGTAATTGTTTATAGTAAAACTGAATGTCAAATAATTCTTTTTGTCAGGATAATTTTAAGCAAATTACTTAATTCCAAATGTAAAATAGATACCAATATATATATATATATCAGATATATTTAATATATATTTTTATTATTTATTATAATTTATTATATATTTTGTTTTGAATATTTATATAGTTTTTGTTTGGAAATATGACATTATTGTGTTTTAATATCGAAACATAAAAACAATTCTACACTAAATTACTATACGGTCTGGCGTAAAACAAGATTATCAGTAAGAAGAAATAACTTTAAATGGAATTCTCGAACTCATACAATTTCTTGCGACAATTAAAATGTATTACGATAAAGTTATGGCTATAATAAAAATGATCTGTAGAAACGAGAATAATTATTGTCAAATTGGTTTTCACTCAAACTCATGGTCCATATCGAAAGAGGGGATCTTTCATTCTTATATTATTTTTTCCTCTCCTTCTAAAAAAATTAAACAAAGAAAATGCGAAAATGTACTACTTGTAATTTGTCTACCGTCAGATGCGTTTTACGCTTCACAATCTACAGATGCACACAACTCGCCATTTCGGGTTTACCACAATATATCGCAACCACTTTGTTTTCAATTTTTTTTTTTTTCATTTCATGGCTTCGGACTGTGTTTTACTTTAAACAAATTGACCAGTTTTACTGTAAAAATAATAGTAAGAATAAAGCGAATACTTAAAGTACCTACCGAATTCCAAGATTAGGCGTATAACCATTTACTTTAGTATGGTCACTTTAATTTTATTACCTATTGCTTAAAAATACGAGCCAAAAAGCGTTAATTACAATTTAAAATAACTAAATAAATTTAAAATAATTCAATTATATAAGTTTAACCTAAAGAATAAATCACCGTCTATTACATAATAAATAATACAATATAAGTCAATGTTTAATTTTAATTATTTCAGAGAATTATTTATTCATAATAGGTATGTATTATTTCAATATTTAATGCGATGTATCTAATTTATCCTAATTATATTGTAAACTATATAGTTATTTCCATAAAAAAATTAAAATATAGGTAAATAAGTTAAGAATTCCTACTCTATGACTGTGCTAAATTCTCAATTTCTAATCTTGTTTTAAACAATAATTGATAAGTTAAATATAGTAAACCAAAACGAATAATAAACTCCTCACTAAAAACAATAATCATATTCATTGTAACTATTTCATAAAAATATTATAAAAATAATAATATATCTATCCACCTGTTAAGAAAATCAACAAACTCATAATTATTTGCTAGTGATTATATGAATAAACGGACAGGTGAGTAGATGGGTAGACCGAAAGATGGATGGACACAACAGGAATATAATGTGTCTAAACTTATGTTTAGAAACCTTAAACTGTATTTTATTTTATTTTAACTTAATCGCATATTGAATGTATAAATAAATAAAATTAAAAGATTATAAAAATACTATTTTGGCTTTTTTTTTATAAAAAAAAATTAGGGCATACTATTCAAAAGGGAATATACTAGGATAATATTATATGCATAATTATTTAATAATTTATTCACCTAAATAATAAGGTACCTAGCATTAAATTGCTAAACATATTATAGTATTATATTTTAATATTATTTTGACCGATTTACAAAACATTACTGTAGAAATACTTTCTTTGATGAATATAAATACTTTAACTGCATATCTATATTTATATTGATGCTTATAAATGCAATATAAATAAATATTATAAAATACATTTTTAATAAATAATTATTTATTACAAAAATTAATAAAACTAATTTTTTCTTATGAGCTCTTATTTCATTTTATGTATAAATCGTAATTAATTAATATATGATAATAAATAATAATTAACATCAACCATTTTTTTTATATAAATATTGTAAAATGATAAAAAAATTTACTTAATATATTTTACTAAATATATTCAATCTAAATCCTAAATATCAATTATACCTATAATAATTATTCAAATTATGTAAGTATATTGTTTTATTTAATTAAGTAGGTAAGTAATAAAAATAAATTAAATTTAAGAAAATAAAATAAATACAAATTAATGAAATAAGATTATTAACATTTATTAATAGTACTATTTTTTTTTTTGTTACTTTAAAATATTTTATAATTTATGACTTTGGTCTCTATGAAAAATGAATTATTGCTCGTTAATATATTTATAACTATCGATTTACGTATAATCATCTAAACAACAATACCGAGTACGCGCGTACACTATGCATACTTTTATAAATTAATTTTTGATATATATGTATAGTGTATACACATAATATCTAACACGTTTTTTTATGTTATATATATACTTAATAAATATATTTTTTCAATATTTTAATTTTTACATTACATAATCAGTGCCATAGCTGTGATAATACAAAATTTTACTTAGGTTAAGTTGCATATTATCTGAAAATTGTTTGAATATTTTATACCTATAAAATACTTACAAATTATATATTAATCGATTAATAAGTTTTCAAACATATTA
The DNA here is from genome assembly GCA_025469235.1 of Pemphigus obesinymphae. Lineage (NCBI taxonomy): Eukaryota > Metazoa > Arthropoda > Insecta > Hemiptera > Aphididae > Pemphigus > Pemphigus obesinymphae. Next base: position 102,764 of record JAIPRL010000163.1, read on the forward strand.
TATCTATTTATAATTCATGGAGAATATTATCCTTATTAGTACATAATTCATGATTAATAATACATTTTTCTTATGAATGTTGACATAAATACATCAATATTTTTAGAATGAAAATCCTAAATAATACAACAAATATAGATGAACTTACAAAATAGTACCTTTTGAAAAAAAAAAGACAATGAATCATCGCAGGGCACTATACATATATTAAGTGATATAAAACATTCAAGTTTTAAGAAACATAGCTCTCAAATACCTACTCAAACTTAAAAATTGTCCAACTCAAAAATATAAATTTTTTAAGTTAAAATGGGATGGATATGCTTATAGTGATTTATCTTGTACATATACTTACATTATGTAACGAAATTTCTATGCATCAAAGTTTAAAATGTATTTTTATGAGTTAAGTTGGTTTGTATTTGTAGAATTTTAAAACAAATGGTATATTTTTCATTATTCTTATACTATAATTCGTGACCACGAGACTATATTTATAATTTCTATACATAACGGGGAAAGTAATATTCACGTTTGGTGAAAGCTTATGCGTTTGTTTATCCAGCTATTTATATATTTTCATGTATGCGGGTTCGTAAAAGGGGCATGACAAAAACTTTTTTGGACAGAGCCACGCAAAAGTCTTTCATTTAATCACAACTTTTTGTTTTATAACATTTTATACGTTTTCTAATCTCCTTTTAATTTATTATGATTAAATCGTTTAGACGTAGTTGTTTATCAGAGACAAATTTATTTTCACAAAAAAAAAAAAAAAATTAAAAAATTATCTATTTAATAATAATAATGTTATGCATAGAGTTCTATGTAAAATGTTTATATTTCATACATTTTCTCCACAATTATATGATTATTAAATATTTCTATGCAAAAATACCCACACAACATTTTAAAATAATAATCATTGTATATACATTGGAATTTGATTGCGATGCAAATATTTAAATTTTAATGTTTATTAAATATTGAATAAATATTTCAGATTTTATATTTAAAATGAAATATATAATAAACATTTATTTTCGAATATTTCATAAATATCTTAGTAAATATATTTATTATATAATATATATAATATATATATATATATAATATATAATATAGTATATTATATAAATTTATTATATAATAATACTCTTAAATATTTAATTATTATATTTTTTTAATTGAAATCCAAATTACAATTCTATGTTAAATAAATATGAAACAAAAAATTTAAAAAAATACCTATAATGAATAATAATTTTATTAAAATATTTAAATGTTTATTTAAAATCATTTCTCGTTGGCCGATTCATATCCAAATTAAATTTCAAGAGAAAGGGTTGGAATCAGATAATTTAATAAAGGTACTTGAAGTTATGATTTATGTATTTTACTTTATGTTTAAAGTAATTGTTTTTTGTCTACGTGAAATCGGTCGTTTATGTGTTTTGAAAATTCGTAGGTGCCTCCTATATTTTTTTATATACTAGTATCGGCCGTTAAATGTTCTATTTCGGTTAATATAAATAGTTTAAGTTTTCAATATATAAACTATAAATTTATATAGTAAAATCCAAATACGAAACCGACCTAATGTGTAAACATTTATATATCATATATGGTACAATAATACAATATATACGGGATAAAAACTTTCCGATGAGTGCCACACCAAACCATAAATATAATAGTGTTCAAACTACATCGGCCATCAAGTATTGACACACAATATAATATAATATAAATACTTATTTGAGTTATTCGTTAAATAACTATTTGTGTAGGTACCTATTGATTTAGAACTCCTATTATTATTAGGAAATATGATAATATAATAATTATTCGAGTAACTTAATAGCTTAATAGTATAATAAAATACTAATAAAAAAAAATTCATTCTCAGAACTCAAATAAACGGCCTGTATTTTTTCCTTCAAACTTCAGCAATCTACTACCAGTAGTTTGGAAAGTCATTTAGGACTTGGATAACATTTATATGTACCTATCTACCTATATAATATTATACACACACATTGTTACGAATTTCCGATATCCCATTCACACATTCATTAATAGGTAGTAACTCGGTTACTAATGCGTCTGTCTTTGATGCATAGGTAGGCAGTTTGGGGAAGTCCAGGTTAGGAAAATAAATGTATTTTAAAATTTACAGCGTGTGCTATCCGCCGAGTGATGGACCAATTCATAAAAATATGATAATGATTATTTGCACGTTTATTTTATATTATTTTTTTTAAATATTTAATAAATGTTTATTATTAATATTGCATGAATAAATGTTTTTAATTCAAAATATATTTCTGGAATATTTATCAAATATTTAAAAATGTATATGAAATAAAAAACAAATGTTTAATAAATATTAGATTAAAAAAATGAATATTTAGTACATATTTAATAAATATATATATTTGCTGTATAGATACATACATTATATATCGTTCAAAATAGAAATATTATGAATAATAGGTCTTATTAGTATTCTATCGAGTGAAATAAACATACGCTCAAGTATAATGAAAATTGAGAAGATCATAAGTATTTATATATTAAGCAAAGTATTATATTTATTTCTGAAAATTATAATAATGTATTACTAAAGTATCTCTATACAAATGGCATTATACTTGGTAATTTTATTAAAAAATGTAAAATTCAATCCGTTTCGAACAAATAATGAGATTATCGTTATAGGCTTATAACGAGAATATAGAAATAGAAATAAAAGCCATGAATATCATCGTTAATGGAAATAAATAACACAGGAAAGGTAGAATATTCAAAAGTATATATATATATATATATATATATGACATTATACATGATTCAATCTCGAATCACCATTAGTTTCGTTTTCTGTCCAGACCTTTAAATAAAAATAAGAAAAAAATCTGTTTATCATGCACATAACAAACGAATAAAAAAATATTGATCAATAGAGACAGAGAGAGCGAAATAGAGAGGTAGAACGAAAAAAGGGAAAAGCGAGCGGTTATCAAATGGTTGGGGTCGTCAGATAAAGAGACACCCACGCCCAGAATCATGACAACAAATAAATTTTACAACAACCAATACAAATGTTCGCCATAAAGAGCAAACGAAAAAAATGTGTCTTTCTAACTTACAGACGTGTATTATTAAAAATATAAAAACTCAAATTTGATGGGTTGTGAAAAAAGTGGAGAAAAAAGAACAAAAAATAAAAATAAAAATAAATAGTGATAGGAATGACTGCGGTAATGCGTCGTGCGATATATATATATTTTTTTTTAGTAGAGGTAACGAAAACGGGAGCATGTGGCGCTAATGGAAGACTCGCCGCGTTAATGGTTTGGTTTCCGACACCTTTGCTCGACGAAAGAAGAAAGAGAAAAATATAAAAGTAATGGTGTTTATGCATGTAACTTGCAATACCATAGTGTACTAAAGTACCGCCAAAAAATTAAGAGCTTTTGGAAGCCCTTTGTTTTTGTGCCAGGTGCACACGCGGATATCCGTAGCGGTGGTGTGAAGTTTTACTTTACCCCTTTTTTCACTTAGGTTTAATTTTTTTATAATTTAACCAAATATCTTTATTTTGATAATATTTATTTATTTTTTTATGGAAATTTAAAGCATATTAAAATTACCTCTTCCCTTGGATTTTATCCTTATTTCCAATTTTCATATACTAATTTGACAATTTTTCAACATTCATTCATATAACATTCATATACATTCATATTTAATATAATATTTTCCCCAAAAATACAAATATTTATCAAAATACAATGATACATAATATTAATTTCTTAAATATTATACATTGTATAGTTTTATAGTAAGAGTTATTCATAAGGTTTTAAAAGAATAAAAAAATATTTTAAAAATAAAACATTATTTTTTTATTACTATTTAACGTCCGTAACATATATTTGAAATCTATGTATAAAGTGGAAAATAAATTATACGCTTATAATTAAAATGTTTATGAATTTATTGAAATATTTAATATTTTCATTATTAAGTAATCCTTACTCAGAACGTTTCTTTTGTTAAATAAATAATTTATTGTTATATTAAGTATCTACTTCATAAATTGTATTACTTACTCGTCTAAATGATTTATGATTGTACATTGTAAATTTTAGATAATTAAATAAAAAAAATCACATAAAATATTATATGACGGTGATTATGAATGCTAAAGTACAATGGTAAGACAATGGTTTTTTTCAAAAATAAATTTTCCTATCAAACCTTCATTTGAAAATAAAATATATATTTAAGTATTTTAAAGTTTTTAATATTTATAATCATTAGTATTTAAATATAAACTAATACTATATTCCCAAACTCTTTATTAATACGTATATTATACCCATAATTTTATTTTATTATTTCAATTTTAACATTAAGTTTCCAATTTCAAATTCACATATAATGTGAAAATACAATTGAAAAATTTTAAGAGGATTCATAATAATTGTGATCTAATATTATACCTATTATATTAAATTATGTTTTGAAGTAAACTAAAATATTATTTGTAAATGATAACATTATAGTTTTATATTTTTTTGAAAAGTTAATTTAATTTAATTATATTGAAATATTATTTATTGAGTGAATTAGAGTCAATAAGAATTTTTTATTGACTATTGTTTTAAATTCGAAAAAAAAACACCATTTCAAATGTAGTTTAGAAATATTGCAAATAAAATGATGTACTATATTACTATAACTTTACAAGAAGATTTCCTAATTCAATTCGAAAGGCCATTAGTCGAGTAAATATTTTCCATAAACTATATTGATTTTATTAATATTGTTTATCTTACAAAATTAAACTTAGCACAAAGAAATATATTATGGATATTGGATATGTTATTGTTTTTGCTGAAAAACAATAATAGTTATAAATTTTCATTTTACAAATATCTTTAAAATAATATATTATTATACACTATATCTTACCTAATTTAATAAGACAAATTAATGACCATTATAATACGACGAACTAGATATTACTCAAAATCAATAAAATTAAATCTAAGATATGGCACGTACGCCTCGACAGTAATTCTGCAAAACTTTTCTCTATAATGACAATAATCTGTATCAGTATCGTAGAGATAACAACATTATTAAATGCGTATATAAAGGGCTTATTGCGAAAAACAGACAGTAAACTTTTTGGAATAGCATTTTTCAACTGTTTACATACACTTGCAACATTTCGTTCTTTTAATATTGTACAAGTACTCGTATAATCATTTGTGGTTATTTACCGAAATATTGATTAAAAATTTTAAACAAACAATGTATTTATTTAAATTGACTAAAAAATTATAAATGAATATACAATTAACTTAATAAATGAAGGTAGTTAATCACTATAAAGATTATGAGATAAGATATGTTAGATAATCATACACATTTTTTTTTTTTTATTTAAATCAATATATATTACATAAAATAAGTATTACATAATAAATAATGAGATTATCTACCTTCTAAAAGCAAGCTTGTGGTGAAGGTAGAGAGCGACAGTTTAATTACACATAATAATAAAAGAAAGAGAAAAAAGAAAGATAAAAATAAATAATATGAACATGTAAACTGCTTGTAACCGTATATATCACTATTTTAAGTACAATAATAACCAGCTATTAATAGTTTTTTTAACATTTTTATGTTTATCGATTATATTCTTTTTAATAATAACAGGCATAGAATTAAAATAGGTAGGACCTAGATAGTTCCAAACTGATTTCTAGTAACATTTGTCTCACCTCTTACCCTTTTATCTATTATCTTTTCCCAAATCTTCATACTGTGGCTCATAAGTTTTATCCCTCTATAATTTCCACAATCCTGTACATTTCCTTTACCCTTAAATAATGGTACTACACAACTCTTCCTCCAAGCTTCTGAATTTTTCCTTCTACTAGTATATTATTAAAGAACTTTGTCAGCTATTGTATACCTAAACTTCCTAATACTTTCCATACTTCTACTGGTACTCCATCCGGTCCCACCGTTTTCTTATTTTTCATTTTTCTTACAGCACTCCACACTTTCTCTTCCCTTATTAAATTTACCATACCCAAATTCCACTCTACACGATCAATTGCCTCTCTTGGAAATTTTTTATTTAATAATCCCTCAAAATAGTCTTTCCATCTCCTTATCACATCCTTTTCCTTTGTTAACACTCTCCTATCCTCATCTTTTATATACCAAACATTTGTAAAGTCCGTGGACTGTTTTTCTCTTTCCTTAGCCAGCCTGTACACTTCTTTTTCCCCTTTAGTTCCTAACCTCTCATACAACTAATCATATTTCTTCAATTTAGCTTTACTCACTGCACTTTTTACTACTATAGATAAACTTTTATACTCTACCCAATCCTCCCTCTCTCTGTTTTTCTGCCATTTCTTAAGCTGTATTTTTTTACACATAAAATAATCAATTTGTGATTTGTTCCCTCCACTCTTATGAGTTATATAATGCTCTTCCCTCTTCCTAAAATAAGTGTTCACAATTGCTAATTCATATGCTGATGCAAAGTCAAGTATTTTTTCTCCAGCCTCATTTCTTTCTCTATATCCATATATTAGTTATATATATATATTAGTTGACTAACGAACAAATATTAGTCGAATAATGACAAACGAGTAAATAAGTAACCTAACGGATACAAAGACATAAAAAACATAATATATACCTATTTTAATAATAAAAATCAACTTGTTATAAAAAAAAAAACACTAGCAATAAAAAATATTTTGCTTGCTATACAAATAATATATATATATGTATATGTTACCGTAAAAGCCTAATCAATAGGTAAAGTTAGTAGGTTTTACTAGTTAATGATAGGTTTTACTGTTTATACTCAGTAAAAGGTTAAATTCATAATTTTATTTGGGCTTTTCTAAAATACGTTGTGTACCTACATCCTAGGATGTACAAATTGAGTTACTAAATCCTGATTAATATACGACACATAAAATTTAAGCGATAAGCTGCGTAAAAATTATAATTATACATTATTAAAACAAACTATTAACAGTTTAAATTCTTTATTATTCAAAAATTAATTAATTATTTGCATTTTTAAAAAAAAAAAATAATTTTAAAAACAGAATTATTATTTATTTGTACATAAAAATTACCATATCTTGTATATAATATTACCACAGAATATAATATATTCTGTGATATTATTATAACCATATCTGAGTGATAACGTATTGCTAGTGCTCCCAATCAATATATCAGCTTTTACTAAGTTATATGATATGATATTAATGTTAAACCTAATAAAATGCAAGTCCTAAGGTACCTATTATATTCGATATTGTAAGATGTCTATATCTCTATTGTAGATTAGATTATATCTACCCAATGCAGAGTTGTAAAAGAAATTTTAGCGAAATAATCGTTATATTTATCGTTGTACTGAATATTTATGTTTTTTTGAATTAGTTATAAAACGATCCCTATATAAGATAACCGGTCAAATATATTATGTAACAGCAGATGCCATAATAGTACATCGAGTGCAAATAAATAATAATTCTGTTTTTAAAATGATTTTTTTTTTGCATAAAGAATTTAAATAACTATTAGTAGTTTATATTAATAATATATAATAATAATTTTTAGGCCAGTTTTTCATTAATTATTAGTTGACTAATATTTATTCATTAGACTAATTAGTTGACTAATTTATTTATCATTCACTACTATTTGTTGTTTATTTGGATTTAATTGTACATGTGTAGAAATAGCATATTCTGTCATGGCGTATAGTTTAATATATATGTGTTATGTTTTAAATAAGCAGGGAATGTTGGTTAGTAAAGAGCAATGTTTATTAATATTGATAGAACGTTTAAAAAATCCCAAGATATTAGTAATATATAAGATAACAATGTTATGTAACAACAACATGACAATATGTATTAGTATTCGCCTATATTGTTTTTACTGTAGGTACTCATTAAGAGGACATTAACATTATACTCGTATTTGCTTTCTCTGTCTAACGAACTGACAATATAGGAAAGTACTATGTAAAAGTAATTTGACATTCTTACTACTTTGTAAATTCGTAATATTTCTAATATTGTAAATTGATGTATTACAAAATTTATGGATGAAATCATCTATACTGTAGCTTTGTCTTTTCCCCCCAAAAAAAAAAGTTTTATTAAGAGATACAATTAGTATAATGATTTCATCTATAAATTTAGTAATAGGTAAATTTACTTTAATATTAGAATTTAGGAACATGTAATAAGAAGAAATAAGAATTGTAAGTTTCCCATATTAGCAGTTTGTTAGACAGAGAAAGCAAATCCGGGTGTAGCATCTTCTTAAACTCATGTTCTATTTTTAGACAGACATTCCATACTGGTATGGTATATAAATAGACCAATTTTTAGTTTATGTCAAAGTATCCTCTTAAATTGAACAGAGTATAGGCATTAATATATAGCAGATAAGCAATGGTTTTTTTATAAAATATTTATTTTATATAAAACGAAATAAGTATTTTATTGAGTTTAATATTAATGTTTTAGGCAATTTATTGCTGGTGTATTGAAGACAAAGGGTCTAAGGAAAGCATTAAAATTTCTTGATGAATTATACAAAAATGTGTTACGTAAAGCACATTTAACTCTTAAAGAGCAATCTACGGTAGTAAATACCTAATTAAAATAAATAAATTAAAGTATTATACATTTTCTAATAAGACATTTATTTTAGGAAGAAGATAGTAAAAATTTCATTCCTCACGATGAAGAATTATTGCGTTATGGTTATTGGAGTGAAGAATCAAAAGAAATGAATCTACCTTCATATAGAGCTGCATTTATTTTTTTATCTCGTATTCCATTGGATCTTATTCATGCTTATCTTCGTATGAGACTTGAAACTAGACCAGAAAAACCTTCAATAATGAGCATCAGACAAGTAATAAATTTAAATTATTTTTAAATAAATATATTCAATTAATATTAATCTTTTTAGTTGACTTGCGAATTAAAAGAAGGTTTAATGTTGGCTGTTGTGCATAGAAGACGTTTTGTTCGCCATATAAAATCAACATTATGGTCTGATAAAGATGTTGGTATGAAAATATTCAAAGAACGTATAAGCCACTTTGACGAGTGTACCAAAGTTGTCTTGGAAGTTTATTTGGTTTATATAGAACAATGGGTAGTTATGATGGGATATTGTAAAGCACAAAAAAATATACTAGAAGAAGAATGGAATGATATGAAGGTTATTATTCCTCATATTCCAGATGGCATGACAACAGTCACCAAAACATTTTGGTAAGATTTTTTTTAACAAATATTTTTGGAGTTTTTTAGTAGGATAAGAGTTAACTTTTAAATAATTATCTTACGTTAGCTTGTGTTAGGCAGGTGCCATTTTATTAATAATTTATTTTGAATGGAATTTTCAAAAGGTAATTTTTTTTTTTAGATTTTCTTGAGCGTTAATGAAAACTACCAATTTGAGCAAAAAAAAAAAATACGAATAGATTCAGTAGAGATTGAAAAATACTAATTAAAGTTGTCATGATTACTAAATAGTGAATACTGATTTATTATTCATTTATTACACTGAACTCTGCTAAAAATCATTTTATTGAAAGAAATAATTTATCGCTGCTTTCAAATTCAATTGTTCTACCATGTATATCTTACAATCTTATCTGATGAGCAAAGTGCTTCCTCTCCTACTGACTTAATTTTTTTCAATATTAATTATTTTATGAAAATATTTAATTTTTTTAAATTTAATTATAAATTTAAAGAATTTAATAAATAATAATATTTTAAATATTAATAAAATATATCTGTTTATAAAATCATTTGGATTTTTTAAAATTTTAGTCTTATTGCGAAACATATGTTAGAAACAATATTAAAACATTACAAGATGAGCACTCTTGATCAAACTAAAATGATAGTAAAAAATGTTGATCATTCTCAAACCAAGTAAATATTGTATTACAATAAAAATAATACTTTAAACTAACCATTAACTATTTTAATATAATTATTTACACTTTTAGGCAAAACTTATTGGCTATATGCCGAGAACTTCAAAATTTGTTGAGTATATTCAGAGAAAAATCTTTTCTTGTGATGTCCTTGGTTAAAAATATATGCAAAGATATGATCGAACAATATAAAAAAGATAAAATTAATAATGTTAAATTTGATGGTCCTTTATCCCCAATTCTGATTACAATGATACCTTTAAAAGTATGTACATATTATTTTACTATTAGAATTCACACAATATTATTTATTAGAAAATAATAATTCCGTGTTTGTTTTACATTTATGATGACAACATAGTTCTTGAAATAAAAATTTGGTTAAAGTATTTATTTTTTATACATTTTTATTTTAATATATTGTTTATTAAAATAAATACATGTTATAGGAAAAATTATTAGAAGTTTGTCAGTGTATCATAGAAATAATTACGTCTATAGAAGAAGCAGTTGATACATGCAGTAATGATATTGATGATGTAACTTTAGCACCTCGTATTCGTGAAGTTTTACATCAAATGTATAAATTTGGATTTGAAGTATGTATAATTTATCAGTACCTAGATAACTTTAATTTATATAATTATAAATTATAGAATATTGATATACAAAGTATTGACATTTTGCTAGATAAAATATATTTACATACTTTTGGACACTTGAAACCCAAACTCCTTCAAAGTACTCAAAGACTGCACTTATTTACCTCAATGAATAGTTATGGAATTATTTTTGGGAATGGAGTTTAGTCAGCCCATCACATTTCTCACAATATCACAGTCTCATACAATTGTTCCTTCTGACAGGTCATGTTTTCATTTTCCACTCTCTTATCCATCCTACATCAATACAATTTGCTTATCTGTCCATCACTGTGTTCTCCGTCTTTATCGAAATTAATTATCATTGTGTGTGTGTGTGTGTGTGTATTTACTACCTTAATAATGGCATATTTATACATCAGAATCGGCTAGTTATCATCAATCTGATTTGAAATTAATTTTAAGTCAATTAGATTTTTTGTGAGTTGAACAATCAAAACTCACTATTTTACTTAAAATACAAAACGATAAATTTGATTCATTTGAATCAAAATTCTCCAAGGTTTTTTCTCAACTTAAATCAATCAAAGAAGAAAATAGCTTACTTAAGAACAACTTTAATGAATTGATAAAACCTGTAGATGCTTTAGAATCAAACAAATCAAAATATACTTCAAATGAAGAGGCATTCTCTGATTATACTGACCAGCAAGCTAGGTCAAAAAATATTATTATTTTCAATCTTCATGAGTGTTAATGCTATAGATGAACCTGATACCATGACGATAAATCGTATTTTTGAAAAAGTTGGTACTGATATTAAGCCTATCTCAATATAGCATCTAGGTAAGCTAGGAGACAAAACTCTACCAGTAAAGATCATGCTTCAATCAGCTTCTGAAGTATTTAAAATTTTAAGTCTACCGCGTCTACTTAAATCTGACTAAATTTTTAATGAAGTAAGAAATACAAGTGATAAAACAGTCAAACAACGAGAATACCTCCAGAACCTCCGAAAGCAGCTGGGTGACCGAATTTCCAGTGGTGAATAAAATTGAAAGATAAAATACATCAAGGGCCAACCATCAATTGTTTCAACACGTTCTCCAAAAAACTTTTAGGCAAATCGGAAAAGCCTTACATACTATCAAAACGTCAGAAGTATCATCTGCAAAATTGGTAACCTTATCCCTATCATAAATACCTGCGATTTTGATATTATTGCTTTGTCCGAAACTTGGCTCTTACCCCTGCAATTTCTAATTCAGAATTAATTTTTTTTAACTACACAGTTTACAGATAAGATAGATCTGCTCACAATAGTAATTTCGGGCGTGGTGATGGTGTTTTAATTGCAATTAATTCCAATTTAAAAAGTAAAGTTTTGAAAGTCTCTTTTAACTGTGTTGAACATATATTTGTTCTCGTACAATTGAGCAATATTAATTTTATTATATGCAGTGTTTATATTCCACCACGCTCACACCTAACTGTATTCGAAAAATTTTTCTGCAATAAATGAACTAATTAATTAAAATCCTACAGCTAAATTAATTTTAACTTGCCTTCTCTAGTTTGATCTAACACCACAATGCCAACTAATTGCCCGTCTACAACCGATTCTTATTTTACTGGTATGCTATCTTTTTTTGATATCAACCAATATATCTTTATTCCCAATCATAATGATGTCATGTTAGACTTATCTAACGTCCATGTTATTGTCACTGATGACTTAGATCCATTATTACCTTTCAATAATCATCACCCGGCATTGAATATAACATTAAATTGTAGCCAGTTTGATATGCTATAAGTAAATTATGTATTATATGATTTTAATAATTGTAATTATGTTTGTATTATAAAATTTATTGCTGATTCATTCTCAAATGCCCCACCTACATCCCATAATATTAATGAATTGGTTGATAACATGTACTGTATCCTATATAAATCTATACAATTATTTATACCAATAAGACATTATTATGTTCTTATCCTATTTAGTTCTCTAATAATTCAAAATCACTATTAAAAAAAAAAGAAGCTTGCTCATTTGACTTAAAAAATTGAATAATATCTCTGATTGTATAGATTTTTCTCGCTTAAAAACACAATGTAAAAGAATTGCTAAATTAGACTATAAACTTTCCATAGTTAAAACTCAATCAGTTAAGCATAATCCAAAGTATTTTTAGAAATTCATAAACAGCCAGAGGGGAAATAATACTCTACCTAAAGTATTCAATTTTGGATCTACTTCAGCTGATAACAGGCAGAATATAGTGAACCTCTTTGCACAATTCTTCAAAACTAATTATTCCACCTCATCCACAACATATCAAATTCCGAAAATCCCAAACAACAATACGTTTCTTTTAAACTCTTTAAAGTTTACTAACTTAGATGTACTAAATATGATTTCTAGCTTACCTCTCTTTTCTAATTAAGGCCCCGACCATATTCCTGTAAAATTCTTATATAATTATAAATTAATTTTAACTCCTTTAATTTATATTTTTAATTTGTCGTTATAAACTGGTATCTTCTCTACACTTTGGAAGTCGTCATTTATTTCCCCGATTTTAAAAAGCGGGAATCATTCTCTTGTCACTAGCTACTGTCCAATTTCAAAGCTATCGATTTTTCATGACAAATATCAAATCACTGTTCTTTAGTTCTCATAAATAACAGTATGGTTTTATCGCTAAATGTTTAAGTTGAATCCAACTTTCAAACCAATATAAGTTATACGGACTTTGCAAAAGCCTTCGACAGAGTCAACCATGACATTCTAATAAGAAAACTTGAGCTGTTTGGTTTCACAGGCTTAATACTTACGTGGTTCCACTCCTTTTTGTCTGATCGTACCATAATTATTAAACACCACAATATTAAGTCTGCCCAATTCATCGTCACGTCAGGTTTCCCCCAAGGAGATCCACTTATCTACTCTACTCTTTAACATATTTATTGACGATTTTCCAAATGTGATACAGAACTCACAAATATTATTGTTTACTGACGATGCAAAAATATTAAAAATTATAAAATGTAACCCAGACGCTATTGATTTACACAATGATTTGAATAATTTGGAAGAGTGGTGTTCTACTAATTTTTTATCATTAAATGTCAACAAATGTAAATTTATGCGTTACACTTTAATTAAAAATTCGATCATTTTTAACTATTCTTTAACCGGGCCAAAATTTAGATATAGTATTCAATTAAAAAGATCCCGGTATACTATTTGATTCTAAATTAAATTTCTCTAACCACACGGAGATGATAAAAAATAAGGCAATGGTACCTTTTAGGATTCATTAAACTAAACGAACATGCATATCGTTTCATGACCCATTAGCATTGAAAATATTATACTGTTTTTTAGTTCGATCTAATTTAAAATATTGTCCCTTAATTTGGATCAATAACACAATAAAACAGATTGACGCTATCGAATTGGTACAAAACTCCTTCTTGAGGTTCATAGCTTATAAATTCAATATAAATAGACCTGTACACTGTCCATATCAAAATATATGACTTTCCTGAACTTCTTTCCCTTATCCGTTTTAAAATAAATACACTTAATACAAGAAAACATGAATACTTCTATCCGATCTCCTCAAACAAAAATTATGTTTTAAATTCTCTGGCTAATCTACTTATGCACGCGGGTAACTCGCATAGCATTAATACTCTTTAGTCACTACAATTAATCAGTTTTTATAACTTCTTTATTATTATTATTATTGTTATTATTATTTTATTATTCCTTATTCTTTTAAATCATACGTCATAATTATATCTATAGTGTATCTATATTTAATTTATGTTTATATATTTTACAGTATATCTTATTCAATTGTATTATACAATACAATATACAAAAACATAATATTGCACAACACTTACATGTTAACTTTTGTAATAGGACTTGGAGTCCGTTTATACCAATAAATAAATAAATAAATAAATATCTCCTCATAACTTAAATTTAGTTCCGTAATTGATATGATTCGTATTGAAACTTAAAGCCCATTAAATCTTTTGATTGATTTCTCCTCGTATATCACCAATCTTCTGACAAAATTTGATGTAGCTCTAGCTACATATGCTCCTCTAGCTATTACAAAAAATTCAAATTTGACAGGTGTACACTTCAATCATAAGCTGACTGACACTATGCCAGTGTAAACAAAGCTCATGTAGCTTGATTTTTTTTATTTTTTTTAAATATTGCTTTCTAATACTTTCAGATTACTTCTCACAGTTTGTATTTATAATATATATTTATTTACGTAATGTTTTTTATTTATTAGTATCATAAGGAAGCTAATAAAATGATGTGTGGTCCATATAAAGACCAGGCAACTTTCTACAATGTGTCTATTTCAAAACGTTGGATCAATTTTGTACACAGACGTTGTGAACCTGGACGAGGATTAAAACCTAAATGGGCAAATAATGGATTAGATTTTTTGATTAATGTGTGTGAACCTCAGAATGTTGCTGGAC
Source organism: Pemphigus obesinymphae (assembly GCA_025469235.1). Lineage (NCBI taxonomy): Eukaryota > Metazoa > Arthropoda > Insecta > Hemiptera > Aphididae > Pemphigus > Pemphigus obesinymphae. The sequence goes on from JAIPRL010000163.1 coordinate 117,929, forward strand.
TTAGTGATAAGGAATTTAAAGTACTTTTATAATATAAACATATAATATGTATTATTACTTATTTTAGAAGTAATATTAAAAAATATAAAGTAATTTTTTATTTAGGATTTTAAAGTTTTGATAGAAAATTGTATAATATATATTATTGGAAAATTTGACGATGGTTGTTCATCATCTTCAAATCCCAGTGCAATGCAAAAAAAACGACATTCTTCTTCAATTGAAGGAAGAAATAAAATTTTAAAAACAGAAAAATCATTAAAAAACGGTATTAATAAACATTAAAAAAAATTGTTTGCATAACTGAGTTTTCATTTTACTTATTTCATATTCTTAAATGTTGTAGATATTGAGAGAAATGTACGTGTAATGGATGCTGTAAATAAGTTGGACCGTAAATTAGAAGAAAAGTTAAGATCACAAGAGTTAATTGGTCAAATTCGACATGATTACAATATTGAACGTATTGAATATGTTCGTCCTCGCCCTGTTCATTTTAGTTGGCAGCGAGGCATAAAGATAGGACAAGGTCGTTTTGGTAAGGTTTACACTGCTGTTAACAATGAAACTGGAGAACTAATGGCTATGAAAGAAATACAATTACAACCATTTGATCATAAAGCCATTAGAAATGTAGCCGTTGAATTAAGGATATTTGAAGGCATTACCCACAATAACCTTGTAAAATATCATGGAGTTGAAATACATAGGGTAAACATGTTTAATATTATCGAAGTAAAAATTTAATTATTAGAGTACTAATTTTTCTTTAGGAAGAGATGCTAATATTTATGGAATTATGTGCAGAAGGGACATTGGAAAATTTAATTGCCGCCACAGAAAATGGTTTACCAGAAGCTCTTTTACGTAGATTTACTAAACAGTTAGTTAGTGGAGTAGATATTTTACATCAAAATGCTATTGTTCATAGGGATATTAAAAGTAAAATATTTGTGTATGTTTTAAAATATATATTTATGGTTTATACTTAATATATGTTTAAATTAGGTGCAAATATATTTTTGACTGATGAAGGAAACTGTTTAAAATTGGGGGATTTTGGTTCAGCAGTGAAAATGAAAGCACATACTACTGTTCCCGGAGAGCTTAAAGGGTTTGTTGGAACTCAAGGTAATTACTATAAAATAATATTATTATTGAAATTAACTATAAAATAAAATGTTTTAGCATACATGGCACCAGAAGTATTTATGAAATCAAATACAGAAGGACACGGTAGAGCAGCGGATATATGGTCAATAGGGTGTGTGATTATTGAAATGGCTTCAGGAAAAGTATGTGTAATATGTAATTAATGAAACAATGTTTGCAAATTTTATAAAAAAAAAAATATTATTTAATTTATGTTTATAGAGACCTTGGTATGAGTATGATTCAAATTACCAAATCATGTTCAAAGTGGGTATGGGTGTTTCGCCTACTGTACCGGATACATTGAGTGACGAGGGTAAACAGTTTGTGGATAGTTGTCTACAGCATGATCCGTATACAAGGGCAACTGTTTCGGAACTACTAGAACACAATTTCATCAAGGTAAGTGTCATAAATTAATGATATTATTAATCATTTATTAATTTACAATTTACTCTTTAGGTTGCTCCTGAGGAATGTGTTTCCTGTCGAATATCTTCTACTGCAATGCTAGAAGAATTCATAAAAGTAGGGTTTAAACGATAGCATTCAGTATTTTTTATTATATTCTAATCCTATACTGTATACTTGAAAATTTATTCTTTCGTAATATTTTAATTATTTACTTATATTCCATTTGTTTTTTTAATTTAATATTTTTACACAATATGTACGTTTTTAATTTTAAATTAAAGTTAGACTAAAAAATATTACATAAATATATGTGTTATATATTATATTATATATCCTATATTAAAAAAATTGTAAAATAAAAATATTATTGTTATTTATTGGATCAATATATTTTAATACACATTAATTAGTTTTTAAAGTATAATTTATTCTAATTAATTATTATTGGGCGACATGAAAATCAATAAAAAAGTTACAATGAATTATACTAGTTAAATATTGAGAATTTCATAATTAAGTTTACCTGTTTATTGTGTATATAGCATTTATTAATTTACTACTCAGTTTTACATCAGTTATTTGTGTATTGTATTATATTTATATTTTTTATAGATAAGATTGTAGTTTTGTATCCTAAATCTTTAATCCTAATAGAACTATTAAATGTATATTATTGATATATAGTCTATATATTGATTTTGATTGATGATTACATCAAACTATTTTTATGTTATGAAATAAAGTACAATAGATTTATTATTGTTATATTTTTATGTCGAAAAACTATCAGTATTAATATGGTCAATAATCATGTGTAACAACTAATAACAAATATAATATCACAATTTAAGACTGCTCTTAGTACTATCACTTGAAAAATTAACACACAATACATAATAAACACCTTTTTTAAGTTGTCACTCATATGACATGTAGGTATACAATGTAGGTACTCATAAATTATAACCAAAGGTTACCTGCTATACAAATACACAGTCCAATAAGCCAAAAAAATGTATTATCGAACTCTATTGAATCAAAATTTTAATTACATAACATATGTTATGACCCTTGGACTAGCACAGTATTGTGGTATGAGGATATTTTCTCTATAAGATCATTATAAATCAATATGAAAATGTACCACATATAGTTATTTTTTGTATAGGTAATAAATTATATAAATATTTTGAATTTTACCTTGCCATTATATTGCTACTGAACTTCAAAATTTGAATTTATAATGGTCAATTATATCAATAAATAAACATTGATGTTATTATAATAATAAAAGGTGTACTTGTATTAAATTATATTATTTAAAAAATACGAAAATCATTGTTGTTATAAAATATTTGATTATTGCAAATATGTAATTTTCAAGGGATTATAATGTTTTATCTTATGAGTCATAGTAGTGGATGTATTTTAAAATAAAAAAAAAGCCGGTCAGTAGGGGGTGGAAGCACTTCGCTCGTCGAGTGTCAGTATGGGTGGATGCACTTCGCTACTGGACAGGATACTTTTGGTGGATGTATTGCATTTGAAAGTAATGATTTATCATTGCATTCAATAAAACAATTCTGAGCGTAGCTTCGGTGTAGTATACATTACATGTTAACATTACATTGAAGATCAAATGTAGAAATAAATATGATTTAGTGTGACCTTATGCATATTTTAAAATGTAATATGATATATTTATAATAGCTCAGTTTCATGTAAGTACAGTTATTACTACATAATATTATACAGTATATTTTATTGAATGTTCAGTTTATGACATATAATATTGAAAACGAACAAAATATCATGTAAATTTAGTTAAACTAATGCACGAAAAACGTTATATTAAATTTTTCCAGGTCTTAAAATCTCATTTTACCAACTATTTGGACTTAGATACCTCAAAATTGATAATTTTGTCGAAAAAATTAAGATGTCTATAAAAAAAATTTGTGACTACGGATTTTCAAGATTTTTTAAATTTAGTTAGAGTAACTCATATTTAACGCTATATAAAATTTTCAGAACTTAGATCCGAAAATTACCCCTTTTAGGACTTAGAAACCTCGAAAACTAAAATGTCTATAAATAGCCCAAAATTTCAAAAAAATTAAAAAGACTTTGAAGATTTTCAAGTGATTAATTTCAAAATTACGAAAAAATGAAAATTCCCGATTTGACGAAACCGTATATTTGCCGTTTTTACCTCAATTTTTCGTAGTTTTTCCTTACACATTAAAAAACTATTGAGAAAATTGAAAATTGACTTCTCTAAAGTACCAACTAGATGAAATTTGCTACCGGAAACCAGGTAAGCTTGTAAAGATCGGAGCACTCCTTCTGGTAGAAAAATTGTTTACAGAAAATAAAAAATAAAAATAAATAAAATAAAAAATAAACATCATTGTAAAACCAATAGCTCCCTCGCTACGCTCAGAATCTAAAATTTTTGTTCATTAATCTAAAACACGAAAATTATATATGTAACTCCTTGTCAATTTATTTTTATTGGCTAATTTTAAAGTCACCACCACACGATTCACTCGTCCCAAAAATCAACTACACGTTTCTTTATGCTTAACTAATTTATTTCCAACGAACCCATAAATAGAATTATGCAATTGACCAATGAGAACACCTCTTTAATTAAAATATAATTTATAGTTAGTTTAGTTTCAACTTATTTTAGTTTATATTTGTTATTGTCAAGTATTTTATCTTTTTGTTAATAAATCTTATTTTATCATATCATGTACCTTATTTTCCTCAAAAGCATGTCCATTTTATATAAATAAATATTTTTTTGTAAAATTTAATGAATTACAACAACTATTTTTGTATGTCATGCTATTGGCTGTCGGTCGATTATTTTGTCATTGGATTATTCTGTTGGTCAATTTCCTTGTTGATACATTGTTCTGTTTTATTTTTCTATAGGACGATTGACCTCGAACAACGTTTCTTATGATTTTTACGAATACAATTTTAAGCAGAAAAATATACGTACATTTTTTCATGGGTATAAGTATTTAAATGGTAATTTTACAAGGAAATTTGAATATATTATCTTTAGTGTTTTTAAACATATTGTATCAACTTTCAATCATATAATGCTCTATACAAAAATAATAGTATAAGACTATAATATAAAGGCAATATACAGACCTCAATACAGGACACTTATTCAACTTAAAAAAAATGAACAATTATCTCTGCGTTAAAATTCAAATTATTTTCCATAACACACCTCCATGACTATGGAATCTTATACTCAATACAGAACTTCTTACTTTTAACAAACAGAAAATAAATCACAACATAATAACCTTAAAATTCTATGACATTATTTGACTCAAATTTAAAAACCACACAAAAATATACGCATCTCCAAATCGGAAAAGTAGGTTTAGCAGTCGTCCTAAATAATGAAATAACAATTCAACATAAACTCCTGTAAGTAACTAGTATAATCACCGTAGAAAAATATAGCATATTTGAAGCAATTAAGCTTTTTCACGCACTTCATGATACTAATAAATTAATAAATAGTGATTCCTTCAGCGTCTTTATAGCACCAAAAAAATTCTTGACTTAACAATAAAATTACTCAATCAACTCTAACCGCATTAATAAATACACATAAAACATCTTAAGGGTAACGATATTAATTAAGGGTAACGATATTACCGACAAAGCTGCTGACCAATTAATTAAAACAATCTCCAATTACACCATTAAAAACATATTCTCTAATCACATATTTACATCTATCCACAAAAATTCCTTTAATCATGCTAACATTTCTTGGATTTCATTCTAACATCTAACATAATAAAAGTGATCGAAGGCCAAGTTAAACAATAGTAGGTATACACTCATGGAGTTCTATCGACGTAAAGACCCGCTCTTTTCTCATAATCGAGGATTTTTTACCTTTGTTCAATACTTTTAAAACCCTTCTCTTTATCAAATATATCTTTGAAAACTCTCCTAGATAATATGAACCAATACGCTTATCATTCAACATGCCAAAAAATTTAAAAAAAGCCCTCAACGATGATCAATCCATTAGAATAATCAATTTTATTTCCAAATGTAATATATAAAATAAACATTTAACATGTATTTATATTAATTCTTGGCTAATTATCTTAGTTTTGAAGCCTTAAATCAATATAAAAAATAATACAATAAATATATACACCTACCTTTATATTTTGGCATTATATTAATTTACATATTCCCACTATTTCACTATTAAATTGACAGAGTGTAGGAATGAATAGTCACACAAAAAGTATTGAATTTGTGTGATGTAATTTTTTTTAATTGAAATTTTTATTCATTCATATAAATGCCGTATTTGGAATTTCTGATATTGCATTTTTATTTTATTTCTCTGAAAACATCTATTTTCATTACGAAATATTTACATCTTTTTGTTTTTTATTGGATTTATACCTATTATCTACATCCTGCAAAAATAATTATATAAATCAATATATATATATATATATATATACATATTCAATTGGTACCCATCTGGGTACACATAACTTAAATAAATAAAATAATTAAACTTACAAACAAATTTTTTTATAACATTTTATTTTATTAGAAAAAATAATTTTTCATATCTATTTAAATTATAAAATATAGTGGAATTCATTGGTTTAGTTTTAAAATATAACAATTCCTTATATAAATTAAAAATAATTTCATATATAGATAATATCTATATATAATTATATATTATTTAGGTATATGATATATGATCTAGATATAATATCTAATAGATATAATGGAATACTCTTAAAGTGCATACAATCAAAATATTGTTGGGTTAAACTGTTGACGGCCGTAATATCAAAAAGCTAAAATATTGAAAACTACGAAATATTGATATGTTGAAATTTATTAAACAAAAATAATAATATAATGATTAATGTACTTAATGTATAATAATATATTAGATAGATGATTTGGTTATATTATTATTAAATCATAATTCATAATATAACATTTTTCGAATCGCATGTACAATAATGTTAATATAGTTTATAATTTGGAAATTGTTAGGTTTTTCATAGTTATAATGTTTGATCCCCGCGTGAGTTGTAAGGAGTACCTGTATTTTATACATTTGTTATATTTATGTTAATTTTTATCATTTTGTAAAAATTTGTAAAGCTACATAATATATGTATACAGGTAGGTGCATATATGTTATTTTGTACTATTGTCGATATTCATATTTATCGAAATTTTAACATGTCAATATTTTGACTGTCAAAATTTCGCACTAGTATAATAGATAGTAAATTTTTTATAAATTTGATCTACAAATTATAAAAAAATTAGATTTGAAGTTATTTTTTAATGGAGTAGATATTTATTATAATATATATTATATATGTATAATTCAAATATAGTTATATATTTCACTTTATATAGAGACACTTTAAATATTTAAAAATTTATTTTGATATTGATGTTTAAAATTTATTATGTTTGTAGTTCTACTATAAATTAATACGACTATACACATAATCGAATTTGTAGTAATTATAGTAAGTACTTTTATGACGACTGTTTTGAAATTTTTTATATAAATAATACAAATATCCTGTTAAAATTTATTTATAATACTATTTCGAGAGCAATTTTTTTCATAAAATATTTCAAATACGCATTCGAATACTAAATACTGTTATTCTAGTGCATTACAAAGCTATAACGATAAAAAATTTTGAACGAAGGTACGCCATAGTGACTAAAAATTTTGAGTAGTACCTACCTAATTTTCTATTCCTGCTTTCAAAAATTTATAAATACTCGTGTATACATATTCGTATTATGTAAAATATACAATATACAATATACATGTATATTTTTTAATGTAATTAACATATATATATATGTCACAAAACAATAATAATTATTGATGCCTGAAAACATCATAGGTAAGTTCTATGAATCAAGAAAAAATCCATTGATTATTATATTAATAAAAACATTAAAAAAATATACAAATATAATATCGTTCAATTTTAAACATTGCTCTAGTAGTTTAGTTGTAAATTAATATTTTATAAATAATCAACGTTATATAATGTCTAAGGATCCACATGAAATTAAAAATGTTCATTCATAATCATATTATCAAATATACATAGGTAGTACCTATTGAATTTAAATAAGAAATTATTTTAATTCTCAGTCAGAATGATACACTGTAGATAGCTGTGTTTGAATTATTATTATTATTTTTTTTTTATAGTACATAAATTTTAAAATAATATATGTTTACGTAGCACAAACTATCTATATAAAAAAAAAAAAAAAGAAAAACGTCACTGCTGCTACAAAATAAGCGATTATCCTGTATTTCTGAAATTATAAAATATTTAATATTTTTTTTATTTTACATATTAATTTACTATATTTTCTCGTTTTTGTGTTAATTTAAATTTCATACTTATGTCAAACTCAATGCGTCGTATTTATATGTCTCGCATATTTTCCTCAAGGCATTAGTACATAAATAATGTATACATTTTATGGGACTTATCCTTTTGTTTCATATTTTTTTTGTTCTAAGAAGTTTTTTTTTTATTCGAGAAAAAAAAATTGTGCGATTGTAGAATTTACGGGATAAATTCAGTTTTTCAGTTTTTTAGTTATTGATAGATTATATACTCGAGGATTATACAACGAAGATAGACGTGATTTTCGAGGATGCTGTTTTATTATAATCAGTGTTATATCCCGACAATTTTTTCTTCGAAATGAAGAAAAGAGTTTATCTTTTTACTTAGCAATATGTTCCTAATAGTACGCTAATATATATGACACGCGTATAATTTCAGAACAAGAGGATTTATCTAAAAAGTATATTCTTACAATAGCTGTATTTGCCAGGAGCATGGGTTAATGGTGGACAAAATACAAGATGAGACATATGCGAAGCTATAAAGTCACTTTCCACACCACCTCGGCTTTTTACAATGTCATAGCTGGTTTGGTTTTTGTTATACTCACAGCGAATCTAAGAATTAGATGTTTGGAAAGTAATCATATATATATATTATTATAATCTTAATGTACATAAAATTAAACAATTTTAATCACACACATACAGAGAATAAACTTGATTTTTTGTTATCTGTGAAGTATAATAGGAAATTTGTGTATAGTGATAAGCATATTACGTGTATACTCCATGCAAGTTAAGAATGAACCCCGGTGGTGGACGAAAACTCGTGGGTTACGCGCAGGTTTGAATTATACAATGTTACCATAAAAATTATATAATAATACGGTATACCATATACGTGTATCACAATAGTCAATAAATATTGGCGCTCTGTATGCAAACGTGACGTGATTTGACTATGATGTGGTAGTGGGGTGGAAACCGGTCATCGTCAAATGGACTGGGCTCTTTCTTAACGTGCATCCGGTATATACAGCTGGTTTCAACGCTAACAAAAATTTTAACATATCAAAATGGGAATTTCTCCTACAGTCCTCCATAAACAGTGAATATATTATCAGGATTCAACACTTATTATGATTAAAATTCATTAAAATAATTGCTTGTTTTAACAATTATCTTAGAAATTCTGGTCAAATAACGAACTTTTTTAAGCACATTATAACAATGTTATTTGTTATATTGAACTATAAAAAATCTAGCTGTAACTTAACCCTTCAAATTTCAGTGTGCCGCATAAATATTTATAATCATAGAACATATTTTACTTTAAATTTTTTATTGCACAAAAATGTTATGTTTATCGATGTATTTATTGATCATAATATTGAATGACTAGAATTTCAAAATTTTTTTTTTTTGCCCAAAAAGAATCAAATAAAAAGTAGATATTTATCTACGTATATTTTATTTCCATTATGAAAAAATTATAATAAAAAAAATTCAACAACATGACCATAATTTTATATCATTATTATTATATTTATTATTGAATTCGCAATATAATCGACAATAACTATGGTGACAGGATGAACATAATATTTTTGTAGATGTTTTATATCTATACATACCTTTTTTAATAAGAATGTAAATTACAAGCGTAGATAATCAAGAACGGATAGGCCATCTCTATATTGAATACTTGAGGGGTAGAATTCCCAAAATTTTGGCATATTCTCCGTCAATACCATTGTTACCATAGTAACCATTAGATAACCACTACGACTTATGACTGTCTGCTGATAATTAATATTAATTTTAAAATTGGTCAATTAATAATTAATAAATATATATGACATCTATGTAATTGTATTTTGCATATGTTCCGAAAAGTATTAGAATTACTATCAATGTACAATTATTTGGAGTTATAATTTTTATTTTTAAATAAATAAAAAAAAAGTTATATTTATTCATAGATTAAAAAATATATTTTCATCTAGCTAATCATTCGGGAACGCCCAGGAAGACTAATGACTTATCTATTTATGATTACAAGACGTCATGATTTATTAAATGTGATAATTTATAAGTAAACTACTGATAACCACAGCAGGGTGTATAATTTGATCATGAATAACTTTATAGGTACCTTTCAATTAAATCCTAAGTTTACAGGTATTTACCTTTAATTTGACAAAAATTAAATTTATTTATAGTAATTAATATGATAATTGGTACTTTTTGGTTATACGTTTTTCAAAAAAATTATATCCTTAATATAGGTAATCATTTTCCAAATAAAAACGTTTAAGTCATTTCGACCACGGTTAAAATACAGCGGTATAACTGTTATTATAAAATCATTATACGCGTTTACATACAAACACTGCAGGGTACCCTGTACGCATCACCCTATAGTTGACCTAGAGTTAAGTTAATGTTATAATTGAATGCCAATTCGAAAACGTAAAGTTTTACAGAAATAAATGTTCCGTGAAAATTCGCCGAGTTGGAAATTTTGGTTTTGGATTTAACATAATTCTACCAAGTTTTAAACTCGTACGTAGATAAACGATATATTAATTTTATTTTGAAATATAGTAAAATATGTACACCTAATTATATACACAGATTTTTTTATACTTTGTTGTGCGTTTTTATAAAAATATAGAACAAACTGAAAGTGAAACAATGTAAAAATATAAACGAATGTATCACTATCGAACATGTATATTTATTGTAAATAATGTGTCATATGTAATGTATTTTAAGACCTGTTCAGTTTATTTGCACTCCTGGGTAACGTCATACGCTTGACAAGATCAGAGGATCAAAAAATAAAATTGAGTATCAGTGTGACCAGTATGGACAAATATTGAACAACATTAGTTAGATGATAGTAATAATTATGTGTTTTCAATGTTTTCCAAAACTGAAATAATGATTTCCGTTTAACATAAAAAGAATCATGTTCAAAACACACCCTTGCTTACACAACTCGAATGAGTCATAACATATTTCAATTGAGTTTATTTATGTTTTATTTTATTATTATTCTCCTGCCAGAACTGACTTTTTAAGACGTAGGTATTTTCAATTCAAATTTAATTACAGAACATATATATTTGATTTAAATAATACTATTAAATTAACAGATTTACATCCTCTTATTTCACAAGCCTTTACATGCTCAAGTTTGCACCATCACACATTAGGGGAGTAGAAGATGGTTCTTTATAGGTACGATAAGAATAGCTACCAAAGTATTGGACGGATTTTGTAATTGTAACCTAAATCATAGACCAGACGCAACCAGCGAGATAAAAATCTCGTTAGATACCACATTTGCTACCTGGGATCCGAATCAGAGATCACGTGCACCGAAATACGCATTACACAGACGACTCCCATTTTAATAATACTTTTAAATACTAAAATTCATAGATACTCATTACCTACATTCATAATATTTTGCAAAAAAATATAATTTATATACTTTTCGGGAATGGCTTGACATCTCTAGACCCCCTATTCTATATACGTCCTTACTAGAAATATTTGCTATTACGAAAACGCATGCTGTACATTACTACAATATGACAATAAATATTATAAACAGGGTTCGATTTCAATGCGTTTGCAAAACTATTTTGGAATTCCTAGTACAATGTTTTCCAAACTATAAGTGTATTTCAAATACCTATATATATAGACATTTATTTTGTGATCTGTTTTGTATTTTTAACAGTTTTTTGACAGAATTTATTCATTTTTACTCATTTATATTTAAATATTTTTCTATACGTATAAAAACAAAATTGACTAATGTAAAATTGGAATAAAATTGTCAAAAAAATTTATCCTGTACATACAATTCTGTATTTTATAATTTTTCAAAAATAAAAAAAACATAATTATAGTAATAATATCGTAGATATTCCAACATAGTATATTTATTAGATTTTTTTCAAAGCTTTTAAATCAGTGCGCATTTTTTTTTTCTTTTTTTTGGACATTTTTTTATCATCAAAAATAAATTAGCACAATTATTTTACGTGTATATAATCTTTTGGGCATTTCATGAAGTTATTAGGTCATAAATGTTTTTTTAAGGCTTTTGAAATCCGAGACCCAGATACAAATATATTTTAATGTTTACTGTTTTTACTTTGTTTTTAACACTCTGTTCGTTTATGTAATTTTTGATCATTTTTTACTCTAAAAGTTATAACGTAGGAACTTTCAGTACTATAATCTTGTATAGTGACATGACAAATGTTTCATTCATTTTCACTCATAATAATGTTATTTTGAATTAATTTAATTTTGGTTCTTTAATTTTGGATTCAATAGTTTTATCGGTTCATTTTACAATTATTATAGGGCATATATATATATAGTATAGTATATAGTGTACATCTATCTGTTTCTCGTCGTGATTTGGTTCATTTACAATTTAGTTATATTTCACAATTATTTATTTTCAATTCAGTTCTGTTTTTCAGTTAGTACCACATAATTTGGCAGATATTTCTATATTATTATAGAATTTTGCATTCGGCGAATACTTCAAATATAACAATTACGGCGATTTGGAATTTTACACCGCGGTGAAGTGTATCGTGACCCGGTATTATTATTTACAGTAATATAATAATCATATAATGTACGGCCAAAGTTTTGGGTCCTGGATTTCTAAACCAAACATTATTATCGTAACAATTATTATCCTCATTTTGACGTAAATAATATAGGTCGCGGGATGTTCGCATTATTATTTATTATAATAGATGCAATAATATATTATTACGATAATATATTACATACGATAAAATACCAAAATGAGTGGCAATGATAAAACTGGTGTTCGTTTTATATATAAAATAATGTAATAACCTCGGGAGAAGACAAATCGATCGATCATTTGCTCCGCGTTATATCCTCAAGGCCCTCCGCCCACCCTCTAGATTACGATTTTATCCTCGGTACTCTAACTGAGGTCCAGTTCCCTTTGGAAAAACCCTTAAAATCCGTGATACAATACTTTCGATGTTTTATAGTATTCGACCGTTTAGAAAAAACGTATAAAGATTTTATAGACATCAATTCGTTAACACTCTATAATATATAGTGTTCACATACAAAGCTCACAATGATTTCATCCAAAAAAAAAAAACAAGCTACTTCATTTAAATTAAATTAATCAATAAACCTTCGTCTAAAAATTGATAGTTTTAAATTACAAGTTATCCATTTTTAAGGATTTTTGAGGTTCTGTATATATAGGAAATATTTGAAACATATTAAGAAAACTGGAATTTTAATAATTAAAAAATATATATACAGTAGAAGACGCTTATTAGGAACACTTTGGGAATAAGGTGAAATGTGTCAATTAACTGATTGTTTCTAATAAACGATTGGTTTGATTTGTACTATGAAAAAAAAATATATATTTAATACATGTGTATGTAAAAAATATACAATGTATTATTAATTATGTATGTATAATTTAAAAAATTATGTATATATTTATTTAACTATACATGTATAACTTAAAAATGTATGTATATATTTTACTATATTATATAAAATATGTATTTATCGATGTTTGTTTTTTTGCGTCGAGTAACTTCATGACCATATTTTCATACCAGTAATGCTGCTCAAAGTCTTTTTTATCCGTATAGTGCTGGATTGCTCTCTTGAGGACACTATAAGAGCTTCTACAATTTCTTTAATTGATGGGGTGCCAGGGATGTCTCACCGTTTTCTTCTTTATCATGAATATTGGCCTGTTTAATTCTTTGAGGATTCATTACCACATTACAAATCTCTTCATCAGTTTGAATCTCTGCAACATCGAGGTGTGAGTCCTCATCAATCCAATCGCCATACACTTTATCTGAGAGATCGACTGGTTTTTCAGGCAAACGTGTTCATCATGTGTTTGAATCCACCGTGACGAAAACTATTTCGAATTGTCTTCGCACTTACTTTGTTTCACGCTCTTTTTGTTAGATGAATAGCATCAAGAATGGTTATTTTATTGCAATATTGTTAGATCGCAAGGAACGAGATGCATCCTTTAGACCATTATAAATCACTTCTAGAACTTTTTCCTCTATTAATGATCTGTAGTAAGCTTTGAAGGTGCGTATGATACCTAAGTCGCATGGTTGAATAGTTAAAATAGTATTTTTTGGTAAAAAGATGCAGTCAATGATATGAGCAAGACAGTAAAGTTATCATGAGTAATAAAATATTTCAATCGAGCTCTTTGTCTCAGTTTTTTTTTTTGCCTTGTAATCACTCCATTAAAACACCGTGGGTTCTGACTCTTACCTATAACTATCAATTTTCATTTTTCCCCGTTTATACTGGCACAACACAAAATTGTGAGTCGCTCTTTACTTGTCTTTATTCCTTTGACTTTGTCACTTTTGAGTCCGTATGTGTGCTCGGGTAAAGCTTTAAAATAATGCTCAATATCATTGAAAATATCAGAGAATATGTAGTGGGCTAGCCGTTTGGTTCAATGAGTTTCAAACTACGATTGTGTTTCCTTTGCTCTCATTGTGTTTTAATGGAGCTGATGTTCTCCCATTTCTTCTATCATTGAAACAATCTTTTCCTTTTTTTCCGTCGTAACAAAATCGTCTTTCCCCATTCTCTTCACCTGATCCTCTGCTTTTTGACGTAAAAGTATACCATTAATACGGGCATCTTTTTTTCTCATTTCTTTAACGCTTTGTCTACAACTTCTTCTATTCCAGCTTTTTTTCTTTTCCAAATACCACTTTCATATTCCATTATTGAGCGTTCAATATTCGAACGATCTTTTAAAATCCTATTTATTGTGAAATGACTACTTTAAATAAGCTACGGCATCACGTAAACTAATTTTTGGAAGCACATCGTATGACTTTAATAACTTGCACTTCTGTTTCGAACTTAAATCTTGGCGTTTAGACATTTTTAAATTTTTAGAAAAACGAAACACTAATCACATTTACGTACGCATACCGAAACTGAACTACAAACGATACTTACAGGAAAGAGTATACTTGTATATGTACTGTGCTTAAGATAAAATTCAGTAAAAATAAATGTAAAGACAGCAAAAATAAGATTAAAGTACATTGGTTATCGCCTTATAACCGGTGTATATGTCAACTGATTTTCGCCTAATTGTTTCAAATAACCGATGTGATGTTTCAATAATCCGATTTATTTTGAATGTTCTAATATACGGCCGATTCTTCCAAGGAAATTTTGTTTCAATAATGCGATTGTACCAATTATCCGTGTTTCTAATAAGCGGTTTCTACTGTATATAAATGCATTTTAATATTCATCTGTAAATGGACCCTTACTACTTATATTGTTATGTAATCATGACATTTGTTCGATTGAGCTTGAAATGATTTCAAAAGTAAAACACCTATATAGTATTTTTATAAATTATATGCAAAACTATATTTTAGAGACACTCTCACTATAAAAAAAAAATATTTAAAGTGAAGTTGAGCTAATAACTTTTTAAAGTAGGTATTCAAGTTAATTAGTTATTATGAATAAATTAATAGTGAATTAAATAATTAAACAAAAATTAACTTTTTAACTTAACACTAACTTGTGAACTAATTAACGTCCACCTTTGCAAGTAGTCTTGTTATTCACGTTTTAAAATATTATTAACTAAAATAGTATTCCTTATGTAATATTAACCATAACATTTTTAGGGAGTATTCTGTTTATTTTTCATGGACCATATTTTACAACAGAAAACTATTAGCATTGGGTTCTCTTAAAGATGATTTTTTTTCAAAAACATTTTCAATAAAAACTTGTATTTGAATATCTCATTTTATCAATTTGCTAACGTCTTAGAAATATTTAATGAAAGAATTGATATAAAACAGAATTTTTTTTTATTGCGCGCTAAGTAGCCATTTATTATATACATTTGTCAAGATTTATAGTTATTAGAAATTCCAAAAAGTTTATATTTTATTTAAGCTACATTTTTTATATACGCACATAAAAGTGCACATATATTACACTAATACCTACAATATACTATAGATAATGTCGTTCTTTATATTACCTATATTTTTGGTTGTTTCATATTTTTAAGATACTTTCATATTCAGAAAAATTAGTAATATGATAATATAATTTTCAATAAATTTGAATTATTAAATAAAAATATTAATAACAATGATATAGATATAATATCGGATATTTATATATTATAGCTCATTATTTAAATTAAAATTTTGAAGTGCTAAACTAAATAATAGCGATAATGAAAATTAACTGTAAAATGTTAAGTTTATACAAAGATAATAAAAATTTTATTGATGGAAAATATAATACCTACACATAATAAGTCAAAATCATTATTTATTTAGCTGAGTTATAATTTTTAATTAGTAAATGCATTTTTGGTAAATATAATAATAGAATAATAATTGTTAGAATTGGTGAGATATATAATAAAATATGTAGGTTTCTTCAAATAAATAATAGTTACGTCCATTTTAGTCAATATAAAAATTTTATAATAAATGGTGTATTAAGTATACAATACAAACAAAATGAAATAAAATGTAAAAAATAATGAGTTTAAAAAGTATGAGAACACCATTTATCCAATTCTTTTTAAAAAAAATTTAAATAAACTTTTTAAAGCAATTAATTTTAATAATATAATAAAATTAATATTTATTTTAATAAGTAGGTAATTATAAAAAAAAAAAAAAAAAAAACCATTGAAATACATAGTTTTTCTCTTATTTTAGAATTAAACACATATAAAATATATATACATATGATTATTAGGTATAGTGTACCTACGATTCATATGAAGTACGAAACCGTGTTTTTTGAGCTGATTTTCCACAAAGTAAAACCACATAAAATTTATATTAATTAACAAAAATACACGTTTTATATTGAAATACTAAAATATATCATAAACAAAGTTTTGTAAAGTCATTAAATAAATAAGAACAAAAAATGTGAAAATGTGCAGAAAAATATGTATGATCTGAAAAAAATGAATTATTGATGAATCATGACGTTTTATATAACTTATATATTCTACTAAGTAGCATATTATTGAGATAAAAACAACCAGTATACATTTATAAATGCATACGAATCAGTTTGCTCTATTATTTTACTATATATTTAAAATATTAGTTGAATAAATTTCGTCTGATTTCTATCACTAACGATTTTCTGTTCTTTCTATAAAAAAAACAATATAAAAAAAATCTATAATGTCAAAGGTTTCTTTTTTGATAATGTATAATAAGTACGTATTATATATACCGTATATTTTGTGTCGAAAAAATAATCCAAATCTATTATACTTCCAATTCCAATTGAAAATAATATATATTTATCAAAATGAGACGAAACATATAGATTAAGTTTAACTCTTTCAATAGATTTTTTATTTTATTATTCAATTATTAGATTTCTTTCAGCATTATTTTTCCCTTACCTTTCAAATAAAACATGTATTCTAATTGATATTATAAAAAAGTAATTTTTCACGAACGTAAAGAAATACTACCTACCAAAAATAACGGAAATTAATATCGTCAGGAACCAAAATATATTAACTGTAGCACTATTATGATTGCGATAAATATTTAAAAACTTTTTTACCACTTTTCAAATGTGTATAAGTAATTTTTTATTTATCACAATGTCATGTTCTCGATATTTTGTACATTGAACTCGGTAAGGAATTTATTGGTAATAAAATGATTTGATTTTTATTTTAATTTTTAATTTTTCTCTTTCTGGTGATATTTTTTTTCATTTTTTGGATGAAAAACTTTCTGATAGAAAATGTATTTGGCTAGTTGGTACTTTAAAGATTTCGTTTTTCAATTTTTCTGATAGTTTTTTTAACCGTAAATATTAACTGCCAATTATAACTGAACATTTTTATAAATCGGAAAAAAATAATATACAAAAATTTACTCTGAATACTCCACACAACACTTTCGAACGACCGAAAATACGATGAATCAACTATAACTTACTCTAGACAGCTATTTTTCTTATAAGACCCGTATATATTTTATAGTACCTACCTATGTTATTTTATATTTATTCTGGTACATAGATAAGTGTAACACTACAATGACCATAATCGTTAGGAGGTGAAAAGTACATAAATGATTATTTGTATAAATCGACCCAGATATCTAAATACAATTTTAAGTAGAATATTATTTTTGACAATTCACATTTTAAAATATTGACTTTAAAACATTTCTTGGAATGATTATTGATTATTATTATTTTTTTTTTTTATTGAATATGATAATATAAAACAAGGCATATCTAAATAATTTATGATAAAGTGAATTTTTGTACAAACGTTCTTTTGTTGGTATTACCATAGTTACCTACAATTATATACTCATTACTCTTATTTCTCATTCTATGAGATCTGATTAAATCTCTTTTGGGAGACTTGTATTTACTATTAACATAGACTCAAAATTATTATATATTAAATTATTAAATTATTATCTAGAAATAATATGAATCCTATTAGTACATTCTTATTAATTTGTAAATGCAGTGGATATAACAATAGAATTTTAGAATTTAGTTAGTAATTTAGTGAAAAATTTTGATTAATCAACTTTTTAATTATTAAGTCAATTGCACCTGCATATATTTATTTATATGCTCCTTATTATTTTCAATCTATCCCTATACTTTTACATAATTAAAATTTCCAACATAACATTATTGTTTTCATTCGCACTGGTTTTAACTACAGTTCAAAGAATATTGATGTTAAATGTTTTAGTAGAGATTTTAGACATAAACAAATTTTAATTTTTTTCCATCTTTTCTTGTGGTTAAAATTTTGGTAATAATTTAAAAAAATATTATTATTTATCACTAGTAATTTTACCAGTTAAGTATTGTAATTGTGCACATCACTGTAATGCCGTTTAATTTATATGTGTAGATAATAGTTTTACAATCTCTACTTTTTGCTGAATATGTGACTGGGTGTTTATTATTCGAAAGAAATAAATAGTTAAATATATACAGTTAAATTTAATAATTTTGTATAGTTTCAACAAGTATTTTTCATATTATTTCAGTTCAAGAGGATGACCGAGTTACTCTTTAATAATTACCATGCGTAGTGGATTTCGGCGTTTGGCGTAATACAGTTTTGAAAAATTACTAAGGTTTTCGTGATGAATAATAGATTAAATCCATCCAAGAAAAAACCATTTTTGAACAATGCACAGGGCACCGCTATAACGGTCTAATCAATATGGCATGTGTGTATTCGTATTCGTGACCAAGGACTAAAGTCTAAAACGAACAGTTTGACATGCCTTTTACTTGAGTAATATTTTTTACATATTTTTATTATTAGTTCTGTATAATATTTCTTTATTAGTTATTCTAAAAAATCTTACTTCTTAAAATAATAAATGGAAAATCTCGTCTAAAACTCTATACCTACTTTATTAGAAAAGTAGCTGTACATATAAATCACTATAAATGTAATAATATAAACAGTAAATACGTAAAATATAGCTATTTTTCAAAATGAGACTATGTAATATATACAGGATATTGAAAACAGTATAAAACATTAGTATACGTAAAGTACGCGGGATTTTAATCCATAATTTTTCAACGCCCTTTAAATAATACGCATACACATTGTATAATATTATACTGATATTGTTTTTCAGCGACTACTCCGTTTTCGACAATACCATAATTTCGAATGAAATGAAATTGATTGGTAATCGATAGACCCCTTATGCGTGACGGACGAACGTTTGGTCAATTATTTATGAGTACATGGAAAGAAATAATAATATTATTATTCTATAATACGCCGCCATAATAAAAGTCATCGTTTCAATATTCATTTTCGAATAAATAGTATAAAAAAAAAAACAATTAACCGTCAAATGAAATAATCACTATTATTGATTTAGAAATCATCAATTGTACGATGAATCTTGGTAGGGGGATTAAATAAAATAAATAATTTTTTCCATTTTAGTCATTTTCAAAATATATTTTTAAATATTACTTAATTTTCTCCAAAGATAACAATTACAATTTTCCTGATAAAACATACATATATCTTACAATAAATACGATGATTTATATATAATATATATATATATATATATATAGGTAGATATTTTAATTTTACATTTCATAAAAAAAATACTTTATGGTAAAATTTAAATTGTTTTTTTAAGTTATTTATGCACTAAAATATTTAAAAATAAATTAGATTTTAGTTTCTATTATAATATATACTATATTAAATTTGTAAGGAGAAATTAAATATAGGGCATATTGGGGCGTATAGGGCTTTTGACACTAGATAGCTAACTGACATTACTTGAAGCCAACCACTATATGCATGGTAATCTTAAGTCGCATAATAATTTTATCAATTATCTATATTATTACACATTTATTTTCAGTCGGAAATAACTCACAGACATATAAATATTATATGTATAAACATTTCCACATTCATAAAAAATCGAGAACGATAAGTTCAACCGAATTCATATATACAGAGTAGGTAAATACTATATTTTATTATATCCATATTATATTTAACGTCGTTGGACTTTTCCGGTATTTGTCAATATTTTTATTAAATATAATTTATGCATGTTGTATGAACCCGTTACACTCGGCCAAGAACCGAGCAAATCGAAGGTTCGAGTTCTTATTAAAAATCGAGAATAGTAAGTTAGATAACATTTTGAATTACCTATCTACTCTGTCAACCTATATACAACAGAAACACTTTATATGTGAAGGAATATATTCTTGAAAGTGAAATCCAAATTCCACCATAGGCGAAACATTTTTAAAAATTAATTATCAAACAGTATTATTTCTCAAAAAATATTGATCACCGACTATTCCGGATCCCGATAAGATACATAACACGAGGTGTACGAGTTACATTAAAAAGTAATTCCACTTGTGTGATTCGAATTGGATATAATGTGAAACCATCCAACATAAATAAACCACAATCATTTATTTTATTGTTTGTGAAATCTTACCTATGTTTCAAATTATGACAACCGGAACAATTCTAAATCGCCCATTATATACAAACTGGAACTAAACTGTATTCCAGTCTATTCTGAGTACTGACAGTATTAAATGTATACAATTCACAATACACAATAAAACTACTAATTGTATATAAATACAAGATACATCAATTTTCAATGAGTTCAAATATTTGAAATACAAGAACCGTTTTGCTATGTTCGGTGTGTGCCAGATGGAGACAATAAATCCAGATATAGGTATAGGTCTAAGGTAATAATATATTTTATCTAAAATATATGTTTACTATATACAAGATGTATTACTATAATAATAATAAGTTTAAAAAATGAATTCGAACTACAAAATATTCTATATTCAAATTTTGAAATAATGCTTACAGAATGGTAACAAATTCTAACTGATAATAAACAAAACATTGATTACCGTGCAAATGGCGTCGGCATCAATATCCCATATGATGTCGTATAACAAGTTAACATAATTATAATTGGTCATAGATTGTTTGGTCACTAAAATATTTATATTTAATATTATATAATATAAATAACAGAATATCAAAATATGTTACTTATTCTTAATAAATCAAATTTTTTTTAAATTAAATTAAAATGATATTTGTATAATAATTAATGAAAATCAATATAAATATCAAATGTATCAAATTACTTAATTATTATAAATTAAAATAGCAAATATTGGTAATGTAGTGAAAAAAAAATTCCTCAATTATGTTATCTTATATATATAGTACCTATAATAGAAAACAGTATGATATTTTGGAAAATAGAAAAAAATGCCTTAACTTAATAATACAAATATGGTATTTATGGTATATTAAATGGTATTATATAGATATAAAATAAAAACATATGAATAAACCTTGTTTTGAAACTTGTTAAAAATACAAAAATTAAGGTCCAATTGGGTTATTAAATTTGTATTTCAACGGTTCATGATTTTTTTTCTAGTCAAGTTATCTTCTGGTGTCTAGTCGATATTTGAGATGTAAAATGTAGTTTTCAGGAAAAATGAATTGAGAAGATTTGCTGCAATGTCACACAATCGGTTTAATCATATAGGTATACGTCATATTATATTTTTAATGATATGTATCAACTAGTCAATAACTTAAAGTTAAGATATTGTTAACTATTTAATTTAATTATAATTCATTTGGTGTACTGTACATATTTTCATATACGAAAAAATAATATAAAAATATATATATTTAAATTGTCTAGTTAAACAAAACTACGAGTAAGTTCAAAATTAGTTAATTTTTGTTCGTTCGTTTCAAAAAAACCAAAGTTTTAGTAGAACATTTTCCTTATTAAATAATTGAAAAATACACCGAATAATAAAAATTATTATCAATATTATTAATTTAGATATCCAATTTGGTCTTAACATAACTCTTATTGCGTTATAATGAATAAAAAAAAAAAAATAAAATATATATAGGTACATATCTTGAATAAAATTTATTAACTTATTGATTAACTTTTCAGGTTAACTTTTAAATAAAACTGGGCAAGTAATTAATGAACTCTTAATTATTTAAAAAAATGTAATTAACTTAGTTTTATACAGTTAATTTTAAAATTATCTATCTTTGTTCTTGATTGAGAAAATTGGCTCAATATAATTTATTAAAAAAGCGTCATCGAGTAACAGTCATTTAATTAGATATATGAATAAAAACTAATTAAAAATATATAACACACAAATACTATACCCCTTATTATTATAATATAATATTGTGTTATATTCGAAAATAATTTAAACAACTATATAAAAATAAATTATTAAAAAACAATTATTATTTAGAATCTATTTTGGTCCGAATAGAGAGAACGAATATGGTGTTAAGGTGACGTTATACGAACTACAAAGTATTAAATAAAATTTAAAATAATTACTACATTAATTTCCGTAAACATTAATTAGGTATTACATCTATTCATAATAATATGACGAACACTGGTTATAAAATAAATAATACAAATTATAATATAATAAATATAATTATAAATATTATTTAGACAACGATGTTTTTTTTTTTTTGAAAACTGTATAAGTATAGTTTATCAAAAACCAATTTAACTAACGGAAAATTTATTCAAATAAATACCATAATAGTATTGTATTTTGAAAAAGTTTTAGCATTTATTTTCTACTCAGGAAGAAAAACTGTTGTAGGTATATGGAAATTAACGAACTTTGTAATTATTACACAAACAACTTGAAAATTAATTGATATAAAACTATATCTATTTGACGATAATGATATTTGTATAATTTTATAAATTACATAATATACCATTACCAAAAAAATTTAGGGTTTAAATATAAAAATAAATGATTCAGTGGATCGAGTAGCAAAACATTATAAAAATATAGACATTTTCCGATTTAAATACGAATATTGTAATAATAATTTTGACATCATTCTTGAATGTTTATAATATGTGACATTCGGAAATCAAACGACAAACTGTCGAACTGCTTAAAAACCAATTTCCGCATGGTCTGATATTGGCAACAGAAAAAAAAGGGTGCCAGCCAATTATTTTATGACAAACGTACATAGATATAATTTATGTGAGGAAACTTGTTGGCTTCACACCAAATCATATAGCTCTGTGCAAACGAATAAAAAAAATATTAATACGAAAGTTCTCACATTTACATAATTGCCACATGCTAAAAATTTATTGTTTACCATTTAGGTATATATATATAATATTTTATTGACTTATAAATATATATCGATTATTGAAAATACATTTATATTATAATAATTCATCGTTTTCGTACATTATATATATCAGTGAATAGAAAATAATTAGAATAAAAAAAAAAAAACAGATAATTATTGCCACGTGTTCTATACACTTTTTATTTTATATAGGGTTTTTGATTTATATCACTATCATTCTTTGTCTCATGTACCTACATATTATTTATAACAAAAACGATCGAGTAATATTATCAAGTATAATAGGTTTTATCATAAACAATATATGAGATATTGAAAAATAAGTGGCCATTTTAACAAATTGGATTTTTGTAAATTGCCACAAAATATGAATATATATGATGTGTGATAGAAAATGTTAAAATTTTGAACTAGTATAGGAAAATTATAGTTCCCCGATAAAAAAAATATACTGACCTATAATAAGAGTAAATACTTGACTCGGTGGTGGTCAACGTTTCATTAATTATTTACAAGTTCTAGCCCATAACCTATAATATTTCTCTCCAGTAAAACTATTACTTATTTATAGCTATTATAAAATGTTATTTTCTCGTTATTTGCCAAGCAATACTCGTATAAATATATTTGAAAAATATGCCATATTTTATGTAACTCCAATTTAAAAAACTTAAAATAGGATATCTTTATTATATTTTTAATTATAGTATTACATATGATATTTTGTACTTTTGGTCCAAATATGCTCAATTCTCATAGACTATATTTTTCTACATACAATTGAATATTTTTATTTTATTAGCGCATACTCATAGTCGGTTGAAAACATATTATTTTGTTAGAAAATTAAAAATGTCCTTTAAATTTTGTATTGCAAATTACTTTTTATATTTTAATAAAACTATATTTGAATTTCGATTAAAGCAGGTGTATCTCTTTATATTAAACTCATGCGAATTATTCGTGCACTATACGTATTAACTTATCTGAATATGTTTGTATAAATATAATAACTGTTAATAACTATACATTTAAACAATTAACATTTGAACTATAGTTAAGTGTATTAGTTAATGGAAAATTAATTAATTGTATTCATAATTCTTGAAAAAATATTGCCTTTTTAACCAGTAACATATAATATATTACATACTATTATATGATTATTTATATATAATATTTTTTAATGCTCAACTTTGAAATCATAATTATAAAAACATCATTGTAAAACAGAATATAAATTAAATCGAATTTTGTAGATTTGCATATTTACCTAGGTAAACTGTAAACAAATCAATATCGCTTAATAATTTAAAGACAACACGAGTTATGTAACCAGAGTAATTTCCTAGGATGATGATAAATAAAATAGGTACATATATCGACCTAGTTTGATATCTCAAAAATATACCCGAAAATTTAATCCATTTATAAATACTGAGGGTTCATTTTATATTATCATATATTTAAAAATGAAATACATATATTCGTAATATGCTGATCTCTATGAATACTAAATTTGAAACGGAGGAACTGCATAAAAATCGATTTTGCTCACGGAAAAAAATTGATATATTATTTAAAAATACATTCTTATGTATAAATTATCAGTGCGTATAATTTTATAACAACTAATATATATTGCTTCTAAAGGTAAAACGATGTTTTTAGTATATATTATACTGAAAATATTATATTTTGATAATAGGAATTAGAAGTAATCTAGGAAAATTTCCATGAAAAGGCATGCCTGTATAAAACAAATTTTTAAAAGTAAAAGCAATTTTTTTGTCATTTTGATACGAATATTATAAACATTTTCAATTCTGTAATTTTGTGTTACATTAATATAACAATAGAAATGCAATTTTTTTTTTTATATTTAAAAAATAAAATCATAAAATAAATTTATATTAGGTTAACTGAAAAATTACAGACATGACGCACGTTATTATTAATTATTATTATCGTTGAATGAAAATTAGTTGATAAAATAATTTTTCTAAACATTTTCTAAAATGCAATTTAAACATAAAGTGAAAAAAATAATTGTAGATAATATAATGTAATGATCGACAATATCATTGATACCTACGTCGCAAAACTAAAATGTTTATCGTTTAAAATGTTGGTGATAAATAAAATATAAATTTAAAAATAAGATTGTTGACATTTTAAAATACAAAATTGGCTATAAATAATAGTGAAATCAATGACAGCCAGAAATAAACCTGACAGAGGAAACTGTCCGCACTATATGCGACTCAATTACGGTTAATAGGGACACGCTATCAGATTCGTGTAAGTGATATGTATATATATTTAGGTAAATCTATACCTACCTAACTACAGTATATATTTCCGATACACTGGTCATGTTCGGTAATGTATAATTTACGTTCCAATGACCAATGCATTACCGCACGTGTACGTCACCCAACTGAAATAATTATCGATATCGATAAGCTCGTGGATATTCAAAACACGCCTCGAAGTATAACATAATAATATAATATGGGTAAAATATGTTACGGAATCGCCGGAAAACTGACAACAATACGTCAAATGAAAATTGGCCAATCGTATAGGTATTCGGGATCGTAATCCTGTTTAAAACGATGTCCATCATACCCTTTACATTATAATATATCGATATATTTAAACAATATTAATTAAATAATATAAAATTAACAATTAATAATAAAAAATAAATAAATATTTAATAAAAATAATTTTAAATTATTAATTAAACTATACGCGAGTAGATCATGGAATTTCGTCTGAAATTTATTATAATTTGTTATACGGTTAAAATCAAATAATTTTTGAACAATAATAGAAAAAAACACGATTTTTTTTATAAAACCAACACATTTTTTTTTAAAATGTCTATTTCACTGACATCATGTTATATAATTTTAATGATCTTTGGAAAACGAACCGTTAAAAGTTGTGTAAATGCAAATAACATTAAATCAAAAATATAATTAATGTTGTTAATTCTACCGTACGATTTTAAAATTATATTTCAATGTAATATATTCTATTTCGGATGTACAAATATTTTTTTATGTACCTACTTGAAATATTCAATTTAACATATATATTTATATATATATAACATATCGGGTCGACTATTACAACAGCCGTTTCGCGTTTTCATTTTCAATTCTCATTCACGTGCATTCGCATTTGTTATAAAATATACTTTATAATCTTATCTTTTTTGGGCTCATATTTTTTTCTTGCGCTATGTTGAAATTTAAAATCTTTGATAGCAGTTAATATGTTTTACGATTATATGTTTCATGTATTTTAGATTATCGATAGGACATTCTTGTATAATTTTTAATTAACTTTTAAATTTTGAACGGAGCAAGGAATTTATTAATTTTACAATAATGTTTAATTTTTTTTTTTTTTTTGAGCAACTTTTCAAACAAAAGGAGTCGAGTAAGAGTTTTAGAATAAATAGGGTTTTTTTAAAAATGGATATCAACTAGTTAATAAGTTAAGTTAATGTTAATTTATTAGCTTAACACTGTAAACTTACCAAAATTTATATCTAAAATATCTGTGAATAAGTTAATATCTAGTTAATAATTTGTATACAAAATTAAGTTAATACATTTAGTATTACATATACATTTTTTTAAATAATATGTTCTTTTATATTTATATTAAATACATATGCATTTTGATTTTTAATTTAGTATAGACACCTAATGTAAAATATACACTATACGTATGTATATATATATTGTACATATTATTTTATTATAGCATACCTTAGAACGTCAAAACAATATTTTGTTGGACTTTAAATATTTATAATAAATAATAGTAATATAGTAAGCAATGATGAACATAAAAGAAAAATATCATTTTTAACACCATCAATTCTAAAAAAAATAATATTTATTTTTATTTCTTTGCTTCATACAGAATTTGCATTTTGTTAAATAAAATACACAGAAAAAAATCATATATTTTTATTATTTATTTATATATTATTTATCAATAATTTAATGTTAGATTTAACATAATGTCTTGCTCATAAATTATATCTATTTTTGTCTAAATTAAACTATTATATTTTTATTTTTTAATAAAATGGTAATTTGTATAAATAAAATTTAAAAAATTACCAATAAAAAACAAAAAAAATAAAATTCAAGTTATTGACTTTTGAATTAACTGAGTTAAGTAATTAACTAAAATGATGTTTTCCTTTTAACTTTAACTAGTTAAGTCATGAGTTCCTTACTTTTTAACTTATCAATATTTAAAAAAAAAAACTGTTATTATAAACTAAACTTTATGTACTTAGTTTTTTAATTAACTTTTCCCATCTATGTTTTTTTTTTTTTTATATAGCTAATAGGTTCTAGTTGGTACATTGAAGAGCTCATTTTTCGATTTTTCTAGTTTAATTTCTTATATGAGTAAAGAATAACTACTTTTTGTAACAGAAATATAATAATATATTAAATACAATGATCATAGTTGCCTACATCGATAATGCAATGATTAACCCGAATCGAGGAGCGTAGTGCTTCCGACACACGTTTTAAACGAAAGTATTTTTAAAATATATATATATGGTTTTCGATTCATAGAAAATAACTGCAAATAAATATATTTACGATATAATTTATGGAATTTTCTTGAAAACGAAAATATTAAACATATGGAATGGAACGGAAATTATATTTTAATATAACGACTGACGTTCCAATTAAATTTCATAATATATTATAATATAAACTATATTAGATGTAGCTCCTTTGCGTATATTATAACGCGTACGGCACGTATATAATATGTCCATTGTGTGTTATAGTATATAATATTAATGCGTCGTATAATATTATGTATGACAAACAATAAATTACACGCAATAAAAAATTATTCCCGACGACGCTGAGTGGATTATTAGGTTAACTATACACAATACACATATTTTTTTTTTTATCCGTGTACATACAATCATTGATTATATATATATACAAGATCTCATCTATATATATATATATATATATATATGGTCGTAATGTCAGCAAAAAGCTCCTTAAAGCGCGCCCGGAGAGATTATACGCATAAACTTAACACCGGTTACCCTTTGATATTCAATATAATATTATGTTATACGTTTACACGTAGTGTATACAATATCCTCTATAATGGAATACCGAAGTCTGGGATTTTCGTAAACGAATACTACTGTATGTATATAAATGGCGTTGAAAAATAAAACGACTTTGGGGTGAGAAAAAAAAAATCTGTTTATTTTGTAGGTAGGTGGTTTTTATTTTTATTCCATATTGACATATTATGCAATACATGGCTCATGTAGGTACAGGAAAGGAAATTGAAATTATACACCGGGCACACAACAATGAGTATCCTTTTGGAGCTCATTTTATAAGATGTCTGGCGTCGGTTCAAATCACTTTGACCTAAGTAATCGTAAAACTAAACCAAAAAAAAAAAAATAATAAATATAAATTCCCACTCCCCGACAGACCGACGCACGCCACAACGTGACATAGTAATACTATTGTATACGCGTACTATACGTACGAGCAAACAATTTAGAGTTTAATCGTAAAATTGAAGAACTATATCTATCCTACGCCATTTAATGCCCTGAACAGTTCGTTTAAGTTGCATAACAGTTATACGCGTTTAACTGCACGACATAATATTTAATTACAAAATATTACTGTTTTAAGTCATTATTCATATTGACTTGCAGGCATACTATTTTTAAAATACAAATTTCAACCAGAGTATCGTTAATGATTTTGTCAAGTCGATTATAATAGATTATTAACAGATGCGAATTTTAAACGATAAAATAAGATCATTTTTATGAAACGAGCTTGGTCATTATCTTTAACTGTGCAGCTTCCTGCAAATTCTCTATCACAGGTAAGTAAATAACATTTTAAAATAATGATGTATTTTGTTTTTTTTATTAAAACGTTTACTATATTTTATTACATTTACAGGATATATTGTAAGAATTTAATGGCTAAATCTTAAATGTAATAGTGCATAAAATCATTTTCACACGAACATTTTTTAATAAATATCAGTAATTTCATACTGGAAAGTTATAACCCTCATATATTTAGCAGCACAACTATAGCAGACACCTATTGCATGTATCTACATTTTTTAATTGCCGTTTGTTGGACATTTCTAGAATATTCCCGAAATGCGTTTGACATTAATTTGAATGATGAAGATTTTAAATTATGCACTGCTAACCTTAAATAACAGCAAAACATAGAGTTGTAAAATAGATTGCTCACGTGTGCATGTGGGTGCATGTAATAACTGTAATAACTAATATCTCACTGTATAATTTTGATACGGGTTGGTAATACTAATGATCATTTACGATTCACACAAGCACAAAGCCATACAGCGAATGAATAAGAAGTTGCCTATTTAATACTCCTAAATATATGGCAGTGATGAGGCCAATTAAATAACTTAACATTTTCAGTTAAAACTCGCCAACAAAATGTTGTGCTGTTGTACAACATTTAAATATAATAAATCTCTAATAGCAAAAAAATAAAATTGAATAATTAATGTTAGAAGTAGCTACCCACTACAACCATTTCCAACAAATTAAGCTTAAGAAAAGGTGAGTGCAGATATTTTTAAGGAGTTTTACAATGAAAATCTAATAATTTAAAAATGTTTATATACATTTTAAAAATAAATAATATTTAGTCCTATTACTATAATATAATTTTTTGTTGTGGTTGATTTTATACATTTATAAGACGTTGTTGAAAATATTTCTTCTATATTTCTTACTTCTAAAAACTTAAAAAAATCGTTGAAAGATGAAATAAAAAGAAATTATATAGAACAACATTATTTAAAGCTCTTCGTTGAAATTTTGTAATATATTATTATGTATACAATTTATCTATATTTTACTCATATTTTACACCACTATACTTTGTTATTTTACTTGATAATATATTAATTAATATTCTGTAGGTATGTCTTATAATATTTTAGATGATCAATAGTAAATACACCAGTTAGATATTTAATTTGCATTTAACATTCAAATTACATGATTTGAAATAAATAAATTTAATTTTTTAAAATTTTTAATAATAAAAAATTTAAATACTCTTTTTACTAATTTACTATTAAAATAGTATTTTGTAGATTGGAGACTTATAAGTGCAGTTGTATTTCTCCCCGGAATTGAAACATGACGATATTTTTTTTTTTAATGTTGAACTATTTTTTTGTATAGGTATAGGTGATGAATATAAATGTCATTTGATTGAATGATTTTTTGATTAAAAAATATAATATGATTGAAAATTCAAGAGTATACATTTTACCGAATAATTAAATAGCTTCACTATTGTTAAAAATGAATATTTTTTCACTTCCGATGTTCCTGTGTTATAACAGAATAACATAATATTATTTCGTTATTAATCCTTAGTAACTTTTTATGATAGGCATATAGTTTATTCAATGAAAAAAGTCAGTTTAAAATAAATAGATTATCTATAATTGTAAGGAATGTACCTATACGATAATTACTTAAAATATTAAGAAACGAAAGTTCACAATATACTTAAAAGTTGCTTTCGATCAACCGATCCACCCTCAATAAATTGTCCGTTTACCAGATATTAGTATACAGAACTAATGAAAATAATATATAATGAGAACTTTAGATTTTACAACGCCATTATACTGTTATACAGATGATAATATAATGTAAATTATACAATTTATGTTATAAAAATTATTAAATTTATGTACGATAATATAATATATATTTATATATAGAATCATTAATTTATAATTATTTTTCAATAGACAAAATATTATCTGTACTAAAACCCTGAGAGAAAATAAATTGCGATTGAAAATAATAATTTTTGTTTTACGCTCGTGTTCCAAATTCAAAATCAATAATGAACATGAGAAAATTAATGGACCGAGAAACGCTTTCAGCGGTATGCTCGGTGGGTATATTTCACCTATTTATATTGTTTGTAAAAAAATCCTTAAAAAAACATTTATTAAATCATACGTAAATATAGTGTAGCCACTTCTATATAGTACAGTGTACAATATAAGATGTATTATATACTGGCAAACTGTTGATAAAGTATAGCATCCCTACTTTTCGTCTTTTATTACTTTCTGAAGACTGATTTATCCGGTAGAATAACCTTAATGACGGACCTTTATCATCAATATTGTACCTAAATATTATTTCTATCCGCTATCACGTACGTGCTACCACCGAAAAGTGTTTATAATATCATCAAAAATATAACAGATATCTAGAAAATATATTCTACATATTTTAGGTGTTTAGAGTAATTAAGGTGAAAAATTTAAAGTCCTTGGACAACCTGCAACGGAAAAAATCAAAATCCTGACAATTAATGAAATCCCAAAAAATGAAAATCCCTATTATATATTCCGACATTTCATAAATACCTAATTTAAAAATTATTGTAAAATCAGAACTTGTTTTAAATATATTTACTCATAAACTATTAAAATTAATTTTTGTTGTACATTTAGAGTGTAAAAATAGGATATTAAAATATCAATAGAGACTGCAACATATTAGAATTAACCACATTTTGGTTTGTAATATACTAATTATATATCAACCGAATACGATTTAACTCATTAGGAGAATGTCATTCGTGTATTTTGTCATAGTTAAACAAATAAGTTTGGCTTTATGTGGACAGATACGATGTTTAACATTCAATGAAAGAACACGATTTTTACTGTGCATTATAAAACTTTTTTTTTTAATGATTGAAATTATTATATTAATATAAATTAACATAAATTAATGATTTTTTGATTTTAAAATTATTTTATTTTCATTTATTTCTAGAAATAAATAGGTAGAAGTCATATAAGAATTTTGGATTAAAAACCTTTCTGATAGCAAATACAAAAAAGTTATTTAATTTTCCTTTATTCTTAGTGGCCATGCATCTAAAAACGTGTACGTAGGAATCACGCCATAACTGATTTTTACAATTTTTATTTTATTTTATAAATGAGTAGGTACTGAAAAGTATAAAAAAATATTTTTTTTTTAATAAGTATATATAATATGAATTTTAAATATTTGCTAATACTTAGCCTCATTTTGGGAATTTCAACCTGTTGAGAGTTTAATCTGTCGGAATTTTGATTATACAAATATATATTTAAAGATACATAATAACATATATCTGCATATAATATATTATGTATTATATCTGAGGAGCAGTGGTTGAACTATAAACTCCTCAAAATATTACCTGGAGATCAGTAAGCTTGTAGAAAATGCCATTATTAATTTACTGCATAAAGCAATGTATGCAGCTTTCTTACTCTTCATTTTGCTCTTCAGTTACAAGCTCGAATCATCATGTATACAATCAATGTATTTAATGACGTTTTAGGGAAATATAGATCATTTTCTTTTATATTAAT
The DNA here is from genome assembly GCA_025469235.1 of Pemphigus obesinymphae. Taxonomy (NCBI): domain Eukaryota; kingdom Metazoa; phylum Arthropoda; class Insecta; order Hemiptera; family Aphididae; genus Pemphigus; species Pemphigus obesinymphae. The sequence goes on from JAIPRL010000163.1 coordinate 151,306, forward strand.
AGTTTTCTTCAATAAATTGTTTTATTCATCGATGCTTTTTCAAAGATTGTATATTTATGGAAGTTAAGTAAAAATATCTAGATATTATATAAAAAAATATTGATATATTTTCTTTAGATATATTTTCCTTTGACATATGTAAATTTACAAGTTATGGTGGTTATACTAGTGGCGGTTTCAGTGTAACAAACTATTTTTTTATAAGTACCTAGTTGAAACAAGGTTTTATAGCCGGCTTTGAGTTTATCTTATAATACAAACTCTACAACTGTGAAAATAGATATGGATTGAATAAATTAGAATAAGTGTAATATATAAAACCATATTAAAATAGCATCTCTAATATTCAAGTATACATGTTTTTAATTGTAATAATCATATTGTGACAATACAATTTAGAATTAGATATAATTCGCTAGCATTGACTAAATGTATTCTAAAATCAAAATCGACTATTTTTTATCTCACCATATAATATAGAATAAATTATATAGGTATTATACCGGATAAAACTTTCAATATGCATAGTTCAATATAATATAGAATGATCATATTTAGAAAATTAAAAAACTGAAAGAAAAAAGGTTATTCAAAATTGTTCTACAATAATCGTGGAATCTCTTAGAAAAAGGGTGGATAAACCGAAAAAAATGTGTATTTCCTACAAATGATATAAAGACGAGACAAAAGCGAGACCTGCCTTATAAAATTGGATAAAACGCATCTCGTTTAAAATATGTGGGGACAACGGGACGAAGTGCAGAGAAACGGGACAATCCCGTTTTAAACGGGACGTATTATTAATGAAAATGGAGAAAATGAATAGCTCAAAAAATTAGAGTTTAGACAGTCAAACAAGTTTTGATCCGGTAAGTCGTTAAATTGAAAGTTTAATTAATGTATTTTTCGATTTTTTATATGCAAAATTCATTATATAACTAATATGCATTGTAATCCGAGTCCTAATAATTAGATTGGACTATTTTCGTCGCCGTCGATGTATATAAATATATGTCTAATGTCTATCGTGTGGTAGACACGATTTTGGCCGTGGCACAATAGTCGTTTGAAGGAGGACGACGTACAGATGAACTGAGGTTGGCGCAAATAGTGTCGAAATCGAGTCGGTGTTTTTCGGTACATATACCAGGTATCCGGTAGTACAAAAGGGCTGAAACGCAACTGGAAAAAAGGAATCGACGATCAACCTGCACGCAGGATCGACTGTGTGTTATATGCAATTGGCCCAGTTCCACGATAACGAGCGGTATCAATTTGTTCGCAGTCATCGTCATCGTCCAGTGGTTATAAATAGCCCATTTATGATGTGGTACGCCCACGCACTCACACGACCACATAAATATACAAATACTCGTATAAATATACACAAAAATATATAAAAATACACACACGACATTTACGTGGATTGCGATATAAATATAATATATATATATATATATATATATACATATTTAGTGCTCATGGTGGGAGGGTAGTTAATGTCTTGTGCTGTATGAACTGCATGCAAATTCGATATACTTGAATAATAAAAGACGACTTCTACACGATAACAGAAACGACAACGCGACGACGCGATGACTTCCACGACGAACCAAATAATATTGTGTACTTATAAGAGCCTCTTACACGCGACGTTATAATGTATACAGAGTGATCAGGATTTCACGTATTTTTGTAGTGTAGAAGTATAGAAAATTTTATATAATAATTTTCATAACAGATTACCTATAGGTACAGCTAATATATGACTGGGTTTACAGGGGGGAGTTTTGGAAATCGAACGAAACCACTTGTTGTTATTTTTCATTAAGTCGCTGAAAACTATGCTTTATAAATAAATAAAGTTTTAACAAAAAAAAATCGTAAATGAAAGCCGATTTGAAATATTTAATAAAACAATAACATTGTTGGTTAAAGTACCTACTTTGTTCATTTATATTTCTGTTCGACCAATGACTGAAAAAACTATTTACTTATATTTACATAAAACTACGAAATCAATATCTGGGTCTAAAAAAAAACAACATAATACGAAATGTTTTATCTAAATATTTCAATACACTTTGATAATAATAATGATTATATACATAAAATGTAAATATAACTAAATAGCTTTGGATATAATGATAATTACCAAATGTTGAACTTAGTTTCAAGCTTAAAAAATGCATATTATTTTAATTATAATCAAAATACAAAAAAGTGAACTTAAAACCAATAAAACATTAAAACTTCTGAATCAAAAACTTTATTAGAATGATCAGAATTAATCAATTAACTTGTACAAATATTTAATGATCGTAATATGAAATAATACTTACGCATAGGATTTCATAATGTAATATTTTTAAATAATTTTTTTAGAAGATATTTTGAAAAATATATACTATATTTTTTTTTTTTTTTGTTTATAATTTGATTTTATAATAATAAAATGAAAAAATTCAATTCTACAAAATATGATTTACTTTTATTTTGTAAATTCGTATTTTGATAACTATGTTATCATCTTCAGTATTCAATAACGACTCAAGAAGAAGCCAATACTTGTACGTATTAAATTTACATTTTTCTCTCACTATAAAGATACGTTGTACTTTAAAAAAATTAACATTTATCTAGAAATTATCTTTGAATAACTGATTATCATATGATTTTTATCATCAAATCAACTGCAATTGCTTTACTTTACTAGATACCAACTGTGACACCAAATTAGATTAGGACAGACAAGTGGACATAACGTGAAAATTAAAATTTTAAATTTCGTATAGAACCATAGAAATTGTCTGTGAAGAACAAGAATTTTTTTTAATATTCAACCTTGAACTGCCATTGGTTTAAAGAAAAATTATTTTTCTAACATTGAGTTTGGGAAATACAAAAAATATCTTCAAATATATAAAGAAAATTCATTTTATGGTAATATATTGACACTGCATGTAAAAATATAATATATGTAAATACATATTTTACATTTAATTGGTAGTATAATACACAAATAAAAGTGACGTATAACATCGTTAGGTGGGAGCCATTGAATTATTCAGTTTAAATTCGTTCATTTCTGTTTTTTTTTTTTTTTTTTTGTAATTTATTACCAAAACATATTTCATATATCTATAATTATCAAGTAAATCACTTATTATTATCAGCTCAACACTTGATATATACATAAACATATAGGTATATATAAACTTTAAAGGGTATTAGGGCATATTTTTGCGTTTAAACAAATTTTAGGAATATTATTTTCTGATTTTAAAAGGATTTTTTTTTTAAATATCCTAAAAAAATCCTTTCCTCACATATGTATGTAGTCATAAGTGAACAGTATTATAATAAAATAGGTACTTCTCGTAAACGATTTTTCACCGATTTGCATATTATTTGTACGATAAAATTGCTACGTTATTCGCTGGGGTGTACTTTCTTTGCAGTATATATATATATATGATAGAGTGACTGAAATATTATACGGAATATAGATATCGTTAGCAAAACGACAGGAATTTTTCTTATACTTTTTTCATTTCACGGACGATTATCGCCCGAGTACGATCGTCCCATAAGTATTAACCACGCCGCGGTATATATAGTTCCTTTAATTAAGGTTATATAATTTCCCGTGAACAAAAATCATGGTAAAGAGAGGAGGGGATGATCGGTATGAATTACGTCATAGGATCAAAATTATGTAACCTTCGGGATCTCCCCTCCCTATTTAAGTATTTCTCGACCCTGTTTTGGAGTTTAGAAGAGATAGGGGTTATTATAGATAACTAACAGTACACGGTTTGTACTAATAATGTAATATACTTAGTAAAAAAAAAAAATTAACCTCGTAAAAACAACCGAAATTCATTATACTATCTTCATATCAAGGGACCAAATAGTTACCCTGGTATATAGGGTGTTTCACGGAAATTTAACAATTAACTGTTATTCCGTTATATTATAATATATATTTTTAAGGATTTGCATACATTTGTCCTATACTTGGTTAAAATATTTTACAGAAATTACGATTTTTATTTCAAAAAATGGAATTCTGTATTAATTGAAAAACAAATTGAAAAAATCAAATTTGAAAATATGAATTTAAGAAAAAATTTGTTGTGAAAACTTTTCCAAATGATAATTTTTATACTTTGGCAAAACAATGTTATACTATAGGAGAGGAATAAACGGCATTAGATACTATAGTCTTGTAATTTCTGTATAATTATAACAAATTGATAAGCAAGAATAATATTAAAATTATTAATTTGAAAATAATGAATTTTGAACATTTTTTATAAATGAGCGTTCAAGAAACCTACGTATTTATATTAGTAAAAGTTTTTTAAAAATTAGATTTACAAATTAGCTGTTTTGAACATACTTTTAAATATCTATAATACCTATATAAAAAATATAAGTTGGAAGTTTCTAAAGTTAAATTTAAATATAAAATATTTCAATTATAAAGGAAACAGTATCATAGTTAATGGGACGTAGTTCCTGACTCAGTTGCCTTTGTTTAACATGCGTGCAATATAGTCAAATCGGGTTTTGTATTTTCGATTTGGTTCTTAACTTTTTGATTATTGTATATGATCTATAATCATATATAAATAAAATATTATCTATGATATGTAGGAATAATTTTTTCGATACATTTAATTTTAAGTATTTAAAAATGTATGAATAACGTGATTATATTACATAATGAATATTTCGCTAAAATTTTAATATTATGAAAAAATTATAAGTATATATAGGTACACTACATACCATAAATTATGATTTTGTTTATTAATTCATATCATTTGTCATATCTAAGAATCAACCCATATATTACAAATATTGGTAAAACCACAAGTCATTACGTTTGCTCATTATAGTAAAACACCCTGTATACCTAATATAAAAAAAAACTAATAAAATGAAAGCGAGAGCGAAAAATCGATGGTTGCGTGAAAATATACATTATATATTTTTAATGATTAGCCGAAAAAAACGGACACACACGAGTCCGTCTTCGACGTGAAATATATTATATCATATTATAGTTGCTCGTCACTGTGGGCCAAATTTGCATAATAATATTAATAATTAGAAATTATATAGATTAGGTGAACCACGAACACAACAAGACCTGATGCAGGGTCAAAAGTTTAGGGACATTTTTAAAATGTTTAACTAAGGGCTTTATGCATCAAATGTTTTCACATTTAGTCACTTTTTATTAATACTCGTCAATTGTTTTTAAAATTGTAAATATTAGTTAAGATTAGCTGGTATACAAATTTTATTTTGTCAAAATTAGTAGCGATTAAATGAAAAAATACTGCTATTATTTTTTTGGTATTAATTATTTTATAAAAATATATATTATTATTATATTACTGCAACAAATTAAAATTTATAAGATTAATTTTTCATGATATTTCCCAATTTGAATTATCATCACTCATGTAATCACTTACATTAATTTCATTATTGCTTTTATACTTTATAGTGATGACTATTATCACTTCTTTTTTACATTCTATAATTGCAACTTTGCAAGACTATATAAAATTAAATTGTATTTACTTTGGATTAAGATATACGAGTACAATGTCAAATCCAATTATTTTATTTTTCAAAACAGATTTATTCTTTACGTATATATATACAAATATGCAAATATGCACGTTATAAGCTAAAAACTAGTTTTCTGCTCAAAAAATAGTAGGGAAAATGGAAACGTTTTTAAACGTATAAAAATATTGAATATTGGAGAATAAAAACAATATGCTCTCGTGAACAATTTAAAAATAACACGATGGAATATTTTGCATTCATATTATTCTAAATGAAAATCTGAGAAAATCCGAAAATTTAGCGATCAAAATGACCCCTAAATACATACGAACTAAAATTTATTGGAAAATATACAAAAATCAATATATTTAACAATTTTAGGTTCAATTAACAATGAAAACATTTTTAATTGGAAAAATGTTGTACAAATCTTTTTGAAGTAAATAGTTGTTGGGTCGCAAAAAAAAGCCAACCAAGGAAAAACACACTTATCGGGGAAATTAGAATTACCCTTGTCTATTCTTTAGCATTAAAAAAATCATTACCTAATATATTATCAAACTATACTCAACATAAGGAACGAAAACCTCCATACGTGATAATTGTATATAATATAGTGTTTTTTTTTTTTTTTTACGAATTTAAATTAAAAAACAAACCCTTTTGGGGAGGTTAGGTGTTAAGTGTTTTTAGGGGACAAAGGGTCTAGTGGACCAAACGATCTAGACGATCTACATAATAATATAGAGGCGTGATAATGTGGAAACGAAAAACGAATCTATAGACGGGGAATGACGTTTTGGATTGGATAGATGGACACGTACGTATCTGTCGGCGAATCCCTGTTGGCCAACCGCTGTCTCTCCACAAATCGGGCGGCCACCGTCCTGGAATCGTCGCCGAACCCGTACAGTCCGGCCACCGCAGCCATGCGGCACCCGTTCCGCCGCCACTATAGCCACGACGGGTTCTATCACGTCGTCCGGTCACTTTCGTCGTGTGCAGTCCCGCCGCCGGTACCCGGAGTGCCGGTGACTGCGGCCGCGCCGCTGGTGGTCGTCGTCGTCCGCAGCGGGGACGCGTGGGCGGTTCGGTTATCACTACACCGGCGGCGATGATTTGCAAAACGGTAATCGCGCGGCGACTGCAGCGGGCGTACGCCTTTAGACCGGCACGGTGTCGTTGTTATCGTGGGCGAGCGAGTCGAGTGAATCGAACGAGTCGGGTTGCCGGTCGCCACCACATCGTAACGACGGTTGTGTCACCCCCGGGGGTGTTTGACGGCCGACGGACGACACGGCACAACGGCGGCGACGGCGGCGACCACGACGACGACGACGACGACGGCCGCGCAAACGGCAAGCAACAAGCTCGTCGAATCCCGCCAAAACGGACAATGCCGTTGCCGAGACGTGTTCGCGCGCGCAGCTATCGCGCGGTGTCAGTCTCGACCCCCCCCCCACCCCACCCACCCACCCGCCCATCGCCACGCACCACGCCGCCGACTGATAAAGCTATCGCCGAAACCGCCCTATCCGTCGCCACCCTCCCCCACCAACCGGCAACCCCCTTAACGCTACCCCCAAAATACTATCACCCCCGCCGTTTATACGCACGCGAACGAGTCTCCCACCCCTCACATATACACTCGTATATACATATTATATTGTATATAAATAAAATGGACGACAGTGTGTTTTGTTGTACATGAGTGCACGTTTCAATTAACAGACCAATAATTATTATTATCATAATATCGTTTATAATAATGGGCCGCACATACGTACGTATGTGGGTTAGTTAATATATATATTAGTAAAATTTAGATGATATCACACACCGTACGATATTCATCGTTATAAATAATTCAGTGGTGACGAGGCGATCGCTTCCCACCCCCCCCCCCCATCTAAAATTGTGACAAAATACTTGTTAACGGGTTACATATTGATTTAAATATTGACAATATTATTATTATTGATTTTAAAATATTATTACCGAAAGCACAAAATTGTTTGCTACACTATGAGGTAATAGTCGGAGTTACAAAATATAATTATGTAGGTAAAAGCACGGTCGAAATAGGTGCCTATTGTTATTCGTCTGCTCGGTTATCGAGTATCGAACAGCGCACGTTCACAATCGCCCGTCGTAACTATACGATCAAAACACAAAAACATCGGAGGGAGAATTCGGTAATAATGCGGCCCGCCGGAGCGATACGAATAATCGCCCGACATGCATGTGGACTGCGGAACAATACAGAATAATAAAATTAGTTAACGTGTATTATTTACCGCGTGTTCGTTTTTTACATTTCAATATTTTTTTATTATTTCTTTAAATTATTCTTTTATCATTGGTGTATATTATTACAATATAGTGGATAAAAATTCAGTATCGTATTAACAGAAAATTGATTATAAAACAAACCTGGAAGACCTGTTTAGTGAAATGAAAGATAGACGATTAAATGTTGAGCGTAAAACGTGTAAAGGTTTATTATTTTGTAATTTTCGGTTTTTGTAAAATGTATTTATATTTTTTTTTTCTACGTGGTATTAATTTCGAATTGATTAATGCCATTCAAATTGGTACATAATTAATATTGTATTTTATTCTTTTCAAAAATTAATAATTTTTAATCGCCCTCCCACATTCAAAGCCCACCAGCAACCACGAAAAATAGTCCGTAAAAACATAGTTTCGTACTTCAAGTATTATATCGGCTAGTATAATCGCAGATAAATAATTTTCACATCGATTAATAGCTGATGACATTTACTACATTTCGATAGAGCCATTTTTGTTTAATGTTAAAATTGTATTTTTCGTGAGTAATTTAAATTAATAAATAGTGGCAATATTAATGATTTATGATTTACGAATGTAAGTTTTTTTTAAAACAAATATCGCTATTACACAATAATAAAAGGTAGAACTAACACGGGAATATTTTAAAATCACTTTTATAATATATTAAAATATTTGTAAATCGTTGGATTTTCATTTTTATTAAAATTGCATAAAAATTACCCATGTAAAACTCCTAAAAAACAGGCGTGTGGCATCCTAATACCTTGTAAATTTTTTTGACCATTTTTTTTAATTAGCTTAAATACTTATTTAACTATTCAACAACGATACCTAAAAGTCTGTATGTGAGTTAAATTTTTTTTTTTTAATGTTTCAAACTGTCAATTTTTTAGTAAAGTCACAATACTGATTTGCGGATAATTTGAGGGCTATCCTTGAATGCTCACTTTTAAAATTTTTAATTTTCGTGTTCATTTGGTAGGAAAATTGTATGGCCCAGACATTGCAGATTAAAGGTAAAGAATTTAAAAAATGTAAATATTAATTACGGTTTTCGAAGCAGGCGAACAACTAGTGCCTTAAATGTTCATCCGATCAAATCAAAATTTTAACTGTATATTTTTATAATGAAATTTTTTGGTGAAGTACGTATGATTTTTTTAATTAAAAATAACCTAAAACTATCTTGAAAAATGTTTCCCGAAAAATTAAAATCATTTTAAAATAAGAGATCCTTCGCTCCGTTCAGAATTTAAAAAGTTTGTTCTTGATATATTTTTCATAAATTCAAATTATTAATATGAGTTTTTAATATTATTACATTACACAAATGTCTTCAAAAATTATTTATAAAAATATCAAAATATTCTCATGTATTGCACTAATATACAAATTACTCGTAGATGTCTAGTGAAATAGTTCAAAAGAGTAGACTAATTTTTAAAACAATTTTCTTGTAATTATTCTTAAATATGTATATATAGGAAATACTTTTCTCATTTGAACGTATCTAAAGTCTCATGTTCGATTTTTTTCTTATAAATATATAAAGACTAAAACAGAAAGCTATAGCTTAAAAATAAACTATATTGTATTAGTTTACTACAAATATTCTAAACAAACTTTAAAAGTAATACCTTATTAACACAACACGGTCGATGTTTCACTAGAAATCCGTTTATAATTTAAAAACATACGATTCAGTTCATTAAATTCGGAGGACAATTTGATTTGAGCTCAAAAATAAAAAATGAATTTGATAAACTTACTCAGCTATGACAACTTAAAAAACTACGACTCCCTATATGATTACGGTCATACGGGAACGAGTGTGGGGACAGAGAGAAAGAGAGAGAGAGAGATAAAGTAAAAATAAAGTCATAAATGTTGTGCGCGACAAAATCGTATGTATCCGTCTCTTTGATGGGTCGTATATTCATATGGTATACACTACTATATTATATAATCTGTGTTTTTATATATAACATTATATACACTATACACATGGATACTCGAGTGAAAAAAAAAACGTAACGTTTTAAGCGTTTGAAATGGGAATTATGTGTGCAGTGTGTGAAAAATAATATTTTGAACACCACCCACGCGTGAGTATTCCAAATATAAAAACAGCACATTGCAATTATTAAAATATATAATAGACCGTAAACGTGGATTAAAAAAAAAAAAAAAAACTATAGCTTTTTAAGTGGATTTGCCGAATTTAAGATTTATCACTTTTACATCGTACGACGACCGTTTTGCCATATAAATTACTTCGCAGTCCAGGATAGATTTTGTCGGGCTAATTTTACGTATTAATTATAAGCTTATAAATAGTTTGTAGGGAAAATGTATATTTTCCAATAACGAACTTGGAAATACTCGTAAATTAACCGTATAGAATAGTTGGGTACCGACTTTGAAGTCTTAGGAAAACTTGAGCGGGGTTAGATCACTGTGCCGTTCAGTGTCTTGAGTCTAACATTCAATTTCAAATATGACGAGGGGCAAATTAATTGACAATATATATGTACTACAAGAATTATATGGACTAAAGTAAATATTTATCGATACTGCAAGAGACGAAATCGATTAACTTGGTCTACCGTCTGGTGCAAGCAGGACAATAGAATAGAATGTGCGATGGTGTGTCTGAGACGATGAATTTAATTTAAATGGAATCTTTCTCATATATTTGTTGTCCGCTCGCTGCTTCTTTATATTTTCATTAATATGCAGCTGGCGTATAAATAGACAATTTTGCATTGGAATCGGCGACGCATTCGTTAGATATTATCGATTCAACAACGCAGAAATAGCATTCAATCAGGCTATGAATAAGGTAAAAATGGAACGTACTCGTTCTATCCTGTATAATGTCTTATATTAAAAATGTATAGGTACGTCTATAATAGGTAGTTCGTTAAAATATACCTAAGTCATGGCTTTGAAACCAAAAAAAATATTTTGGTTTTGATTTCGACTTTGATTATGTATAACGGTTATACATTTTTTTGATTTTGAATTTAATTTTCAATACCGTTTTTAATTTTTTTTTTTTTTGCATTTACAATACCATTATATGGCAAATCTTATGGTTTTTACCCAGTTGTGGTTTTAAGACAATAATGGAGGCAATTGCCCGTCTCCTTTAAACTATGTATAATGATGTATTGAGTATAAATAATAATATTGGTAATGAACTATGGAATTGTGGACTTAGTATTGAAAATCTAAAACTACTAAAATTGGTAAAAAAAAAAAAATTTTATTTTGATATAATTACTACCTATATATTAATTAACACTAAAATGTGTACATCAATATTTACATCAACCGAAAATAACGCTGAACTAGTATAATAGACGAATTTATTTTGAGTATCAATTGTAATTCACAATACCGTATATCATTTTTCAAATTTCATTATAGTTGGTAGAATAATATGGTTACCAGTTTTTATTTTTGGTTTCGATTTTAATTTTAAATACTCTTTGTTCGTTTTTTTTTTTGAGTTTTATTTAAAATACCGTTGAAAGGCTTTTAATTTAGACATATTAAGATAAAAAATACATTTTTAAATTTTAATACACATGATAAACTATAAAAGCAAACAAAGAATTAAAAATTAATTATTTTTTTACTTGTAGTAATGAAATACATAAAAAAAATGTTTTCGAACATGTGTACAACACACATGGGTCATCTATATATTATGATAACAATAATTATATACTAAAAAGTTATTATTTTATTATATAGTTATGTAGTGGAGTAGACAGCGGTCTTCTGTCTTCATCGAGAGTCAAATTGTTTTTTTACACTACTACTTACATCAAAAGAAAGTGTTCTATTTCTTTTTTTTTCCAAAATCACATTTTTACTTTCTTATTGATATTTTCAAACCGATAATTTTGAATTAAACACACAATTTGTAGATTAAGATACAGTTTAAAAAATTAAGTGCTATAATATATAAAAATTATAAAAATATATTGAAAATTAAATCGTGAAAAATATTTACAGAATAATATCGATTTTTTTTTATAATATGAACTTTTGGAATTGTTTATTAATTTGAAAAAAAAAAATTAGACAAAAGACTAGGAAAAATATATTAATTAAAATTCTTCTGATATATATTTGTTTTTAGTGAAAGTTTTCCGAAATTTCAATTCTAAAACACATCTTGTTTCATTTAGTGTTTTGTCAGTGTTAATGAATAATATATTGGAAAACTGCAATAGCAGGACTATTCGATTATATATTTTAAAATTATTTTTAATACTGTAAAATTATCATAAAAATTGGCGTTTCACAAAAATATATATGAAAAACTTAAAAAAAAAAATCATATTATATATAGTATGTCAAGATTGATCTCAAAAAAATGAATGCTCAATGGATTCAGAACCAAACAATTTGTAAAACTAATGAGTATTTATGTATTTATGAAAAGAAAATATTACAGAAAAGTATCTACATATAAAAAATTAAGTAAAAACATGTGATATTTCAGATCTTGAAAGTTTTGGAAAAAATCATGTTTTATAAGCTAAAATATTTTTTTTCAAATTTTTATTGTAACAAATAAGGAATAAAAGTTATTTTATGAAATCTTTAAAACATTATTATATATAGATAATATATTTTTATAATACTATACACAGTATTAGAATTATTTTTATTTTAAAAGTCTTATTCACATTTACTCAGTACTAAGTACGCTAAAAATGTTTTCAAGTTTAAAAATATAAAAGTTATATACTATCATATTTTACATATAATTCAAAATGGGGGGAAGGGGTATAGAATACTTCAGTTCCTCTATGAATAAAATGCATGCACCCTCACTTATGAGTATAAAGTATTAGGTATTGAATGATACATTACCTATACATTTTGGGTTGATTTCTTATAATATTGTTAAAATAGTATTTTATAATAGTATTATATTGTACTGTTTTATAAGATATTTATAATATTTATGTTTAAATGTTTAAACAAAGCAAGAAGAATGCGAAGCGATAAATATATATTATCTATATTCGTTATAAAGTCTTTTAAAATACACCTAATATATGTATAATATATATTATATATTATATATATATAAGTATGAAAATACTGTGAAAACATTTAGCCTCCTCGAAGTTTTATTTATTCAATTAAGTAGTATTACGTCGACACATGCATATTTTCGAACCACAACAGATCATTTATGATTTTGAAATTTGCTCCTCCTCCTCTTCACTTAGATATGGAAAAATTTTCAATACGTAGAACCTCTTTGCGTAGTTTATGCTTGCTATGTCCGAACGGGTCGATCGCTAATCGAAATCGATAATACTTATATAATATATATATATACAGAATAACTTATATTCTCGAGCAACACTTATTACCGAACCGAATTAAAACGTCGGATGATTCTTCGCATCAATAATCGGCCGTTTCGCACGGGTATATATATAGGCGCGTGTATACAGCCGGAAAATTTATCGTCCAAACACTGTATACATTGTTATTCGAGAGCGAGTATCGTATATACCTACCTATCTCGCACATATTCAGCAATATCGTCGACTAGATAAAACGAGAGCGAATTTTCGTGTTAACGTTTTCTTAGTTTTTCAGCAACTCGAGATTCCGCGTACGATAATTCAATATCACAATAACACCGTAAAAACAAATACAATTTCGAGTAATTCTGAAGGTCGGCGCCAAAAAAGTATATAAGTACCCGCAATTCCCAGCTTACATTAAATCAAATCTCAAAAAATAATAATATATATTATATCTATATACCGATTTTAATGAAATTTTTTATGTGCATTAGGGTCATTGGACGGTTTAGATTCACAATGGACCGCCACAATGTGGCGCTGCAATCGGGTTCAATGATTTTTTTTTTTTGATTTTTTTGACGAAAATTCTTTTTAAATGATATTTAGATTTTTCACATATCATAACATATAACCCCAAAATTTCACCCCTCCAATATTTTTTAAAATGAAAAAAATCATAAGTTTATGAAAAATTAACCGTTCAAATCTTTCGAGATGTTTATGAATAATTGACCTTCTGTAGAAATTTGTGTACCGTAGGTGACGCTGATGTCGAATTTTTGATATTTATAAACATATAAAATATTTTTGTAATTTGTATTTATTTTTTTTTATTAAGCAAATAGAACATGTAATGTGGCAAACAAATTTGCACAAAATTGCTATGTAGCTATACAGAATTGTTTCTATTATTATTATTATTATTATTATTATTATTATTATTACAAGAATATTTAAAACAAAATAAACTAATTTCGACAACGCCGGGTAATTCAGCTAGTAATAATGTATATTTAGGATCTGTTCTATAGAAGAATAGTAGTTTTGAGCAAGATATGAAACATAGGATTAAGTGAAATGAAGAGAAGCGACAGGTATTTTATGTGATAGGAGAATCCCAATTAAACTAAATGGTTAACTTTATAAGATAGTAGTGAGACTTGCAATGATATACGGATCAGTGCGTCGAGCTGTAGATAAGAATGTTAAGACAGATGAGTGGAATGTCTAGAGAGGATAAAATGAAAAATTAATATATAAGGGAAGTATAACAGTAACCAAAATTGTGGACATTATATTGAGATGTCTAGAGTATATTTCAAGGAGGGAAGAAAAAAAATATTTATAAAATATAAAATAAATATATGTTGAAGGAAAAAGACGAGAAGGAAGACTAAAAAGAAGGGGGAAATTTCATAGAGAATGATAAAAGATGGGTGGGTGTAATTGAGAAAGATGCGAAATATAGAGTTCTGTGGAAGTTAAGAACTATGGTGAACGACTCTAAATAGTTGTGAGAGAAAGCGAAGAAGATGAAGAAGAAGAACATTAAAGAATAATAGTTGTTAAATATGACATTCGATCGCGCATGTTCACTGCGACAAAATATCACCAAAAATTAAACACATGTATTTCAATGATAATATTAAACAATGTTTTTCCCATGTAAATATGCACACGTACGAAATATGTATATGAGCGTACGAAACGCGGGGTAACTTATTCAAACAAGTTTTAAAAAAAACATACTAAAACGATTTAAATATTCATACCGAAGTATAAAATATGTATCATTGTGTAAACTTTTGAAATAGTATTATAAAACAGTCATTTTTGATACAATAATACTAGTGGTGAGGTCCCTTAACATTTTGACATCATAGTGTTGAATATTCCTGTAGAAAAATATGAATTTCGAACAAAAGTTTTGTTATTTATTATTCTATGATGTATTATGTTTATATTTCTGATTTTTACATTCCAAAATCATGAGACAATAATATTGACCTATATTGTTGGTCAAGTTAAATATAAATTAATTCCCTACTTACTAAGTCGATCAATTAAAAATTTTCTATATATTCTCTATTTCAGCTTGAGAATTTACTGAATTTACTAGAATTTACAGATATCTGAAAATCAGATCTTATATATTGTGGTTTACAAAACAATATCCAAGCGAAGTAATTTGTGAACCTCCTCGAATATGTTAAGTCATTACATAAAGATTATAAGTTAGAACCTCATAGTATAAACATTAAATAGATAACACCTCTTTTATTTTGATTAGTTCTTGGCGAATTACCTATAGTTTATAATACTTTATAAATATATGCCCCATCAACATTTTAACATGAACAAAACTAATATTTAATATCTAATAACCATACCTATACACATTTTCACTAAATACACGTTATAATATAATAATATATAGGTATAAAAAAACTATATGTCATTTGAATCTATAATAGAGATTAAATCTATGATTTAAAAAATTCAAATTCTATATCCTCAAAAACACATTTTTAAATTTCAAATTCTTTTTAAATATATGTATCTATAAAATATCAAACTCAAATTTGAATTTTTACAGTCCAGAGATCTGACATCGTACCTTACTTTGATTATTTACATTATATTAAGTACATTGTATTTATATTTTTTTATATATTTTATTATATTATATTATAAAATAAGAATTTAAGATTGTAAGAAAAGAAAATAGCTGTTTGCCTGTTCTAGCGGTTGACTGATCATCTCCGTGAAATCCTGGGACCGCACAACGAATCCACGTACAATATAATTGAATAAACTATTTTGTTCCCATTAATCTAAATATGTAGGTACCTAAAAAAAAAATAATTAAAAAACAACGCATTAGATGAAATAGCAATAATATACGATATAATAATAATTACAATACAAGTATAAATATATAAATCAATACCACAATTCAAAGGCAATAACTAATAAGTCATACGTAGTTGTTAATATAATGTATAACTCAATTATTTGAATTATTTAATTTTTAAATAAAATAATTTTTAATAATAGTAGAAATAAAAATAAAAAATTCACAAAAATTATAAAATTCAAAAAAGTCTAAAATATCTAGGTACGAATTATTTTTAAATCTGTGTATTTTAAATCATATTGAACTGTTGATTTTTATTTTGCAGATAAATAGTAGGTATCACATCAAAATTGAAAAACAATAAACTTAAAATCAAACACAAAAAAAATTTCAAATGTATAAAAAGATAAAGCAATAAATTGGGATACAATAAAAGGATGAAATAAAAAGAGTGATAAATAAGCAGGAGAAAAAATCATTTTTTTATTGAAATGTAGTATACAAATTGTTTAAAATAAATTCCGTTAAGATTCAGTTATTATCAAATAAATAATTTTAAATTTTTCTTACAATATATAATTTAAACGTAAATATGTAATAAGATATTGTTTACTCTGCATTTGTTTTTGTTTTTTATGAATTGTGATAATTTTTATTTAGACATTTTAGTGTTTGCTCTTTTTGTAATCGTTTAAGATCACAATCGTGAATTAAGAGCAGGTATTTTGGTTAACTAGCTTATTTAATTAACGTGGATTCACACCAGCACTTTAATGCAAAACGTTTAATTAAAGTATAGTATCCAAAGTGCATAAAAAGCGATTTCCCAAATTTCATAATTAAATTTCTACACTGATAGTGTGCCATTTATTTTGTCTGGTTTAAATCATAAACAATAAATAAATTCATAGGTCACTTCTATATTAAAATGACATGAGGTTTTTTATTATCTACTATTAAAACACTTTTTTTTATCCATAGAAGTTTAAATATTTATATTTTTGAATAAACTTTAGCAGCAAATAGCGTATAAACGATGAGGTTATAAAAAAAATGGGGTTTCCCAATGTCACCGTTTTTTAGCCACCCTCCTCCCCACAATTTCAAAGTTCAATAACATCCTAGATACCAATTACATATGTCAGACATATTTTTACACAATATATTAGACAATAAAACCGATTTCATATTGTAGCAACCATTACTGAAACATTCTGAAAATATTTAATCAAAAAATTTAATTACAAAATTAAGAATACAAAAAAGAAACAAACAGAACAGTATGCCAGACCTTAATTTTAACTATTGTACGACAATATTTTCTCGCCACGGCGATGGAAAATTGAAATTTGAAAGAAATTTCCATCTCGTCATCTGGAGTCAAACCTGCTATATTGCTATATCCTATACACTCATTAGTGACTTTGCTACCCAATTATTTATACAAATTAATACGAATTGCAAGTACATACTTAACCACTGAGATATTTAGATCATACAATTAACCTTAAGAACCTTGGTAAACTTATTACCTGGTTACATATATATATATTCACCTACTTTCCTCTCCTTAATTAATTTTAAAGTTCTTCAACGGTCTTTCAGGGCTTGTGTACCGTTTTCTATTCCTCTGTTCGCCACTTATTACATCACAAATGGGTCTCTTATACGTTTAAAGTATATTACCAATTTAGACCCTTAACATTCGTTTTAAAAATTTTAATTTCTGTATATAATTTAGTTAATTTAATATGTATTATATGTAAGTTTTCTGCATGCATGAGTATATTTAAAAAGGGTTCAGCCTGATAATCTATAATAAAGAAATAAATAATCTATACAGTATACCTACATATGTAATCATCAATACACAGCTCAAACTACTGATAATAGAAAGCTGAAATGTCTAAACAATATTATTTTAATATCATAGACACTTACTAAATAAAACATTATTTAAATTCAACCTTTAAGGTAAGGAAAGTGAAGAACTGGTTTTCAATTTTTATTCAACGCAGAATCCGACATTGTCATTAATTCTTTAATAACATAGACAACAAATATGAAAGAATTTCTCAGTAAAACTGTTTACGGACGAAGGCGAATAATTGAAGACAAAAAAACTATTCGAATTCCCGAGAAAAGCTTATAATTATAATTATTATTATTATTATTCATTAATAAACGCCAAATGGCAATTTTAAATATACAGATGAAGTGTTAGATTACAAGTAATATATGCTAATTATAATAAACAGTAATACAGAACAGTTAGAAAATAAAACTCAATATAAACTGGTAACATATAACTTATTATATGGTAATACCAAAACAAATGAAAGTACATAAAATTAATAAAATATATTTCATTACATATTAAAATCAAAATTAAGATTATTAAGGTTACGAAGCATTCTGTGTAAGGGGTGATTTTGACCAGAGGATATATTGTGGGATGGCACTTGGAAGAAAGAGTGTTTTCTGGAATAGAAGGAAGGGATACGAAAATATCCTTTAGAGAGGAGGTCAGGATCATCTAAGGTGCCACCTAAAAGTGAGTATATAAAGTGCTTGTCAGCATCTTGACGACGTGATAATAGTAATGGTATTCCCAGTATACTATGTAATAAGAAGTAATCGTGTGTAGGGTGTTCTATCTTCATAATGTGGGCCATGTAAGATAGAAACCTATTCTGGACACGCTCGAGTCTTAATTCATCTTTAGACAAATAGGGGTGCCATACTACCACACCATATTCTAATATAGAATGAACTAACGAGAAATGTTGTTGAAAAATTGTGCAGAGACAACGCGAAGAAAAATATTGTTTGGTATTGCGCTTAATAAAACCCAATATCTTTAAAGCTTTGCCTTGTGGCACCACCATGTGGTGGTCAAAGTTCAATGATGGAGTATAATGAATACCGAGGTCTTTCAAAAATAATACGCGGTTAATTAAGAATAGTGCCATTAAGAGAATAGTTGTGGTGAATCGGAGACCGTTGTCTAGAAAAAGACATAACATGACATTTGTTTAAATTAAGATTAATAGAGTTAACCCAACATGAAAAAATATCGAGTTCAGATTGCAGAATATGGCATTGATTAAGATTGTCTATTTTCATGAAAATTTTTATATCATCGGCAAAGAGGAGAAGTTTAGGTTTAGTGATCCACTTGATGATTGAGTTAACAAATAGAATAAATAAAAGAGGACTAAGGTGACCTCCTTGAGGACGACCAGATGGTATCATAGATAAGTCAGAAACGGCATTATCGATTTTCACAAATTGTTTTCTACCAGTAATATAAGAATACAACCAGGAAAGTAGGGGATCACCAATGCCTAACGACTTAAGTACCATAATAAGGCAACCATAGTCCACTGTGTCAAATGCTTTTACAAAATCTGTAAAAATTACTTCAACCTGACCTCTATGTTCGATTACTTCTGATAAATACGAAGTGAATGCAACACTACTTGTTACGGTCGATTTTTGCGACCTAAAACCATGTTGCTCACTTATAATAATATGATTCAAACTACGTTTTATTCTGGAGTATACAATCGATTCAAAAAGTTTACCAAGATGAGGTATTATAGAAATGAGTCCGTAATTTCGGACATCAGATGGGTCACCAGATTTTAGTACTGGCATTATAGAGGATATTTTCCAGACATTGGGGAAAATGCCTAAATCAAATGAACGTCTAAAAGTAGATTGGGAAAGTAATAGCAAAACGACAATTGTATAAACATTGGGCCGATATGCCATCTGAGCCGTTAGAGTACCTAAGTGTTTTTTAGCATTTTAAAACCAGATAGGATATCGTTAACAGAAAAATGTATGTTGGAAAGAAGTTCATATGATAGGTAATCTGAAAGGTCAGTAATATGCGGAAGTTTAAGAACTGAAGAATTGAACGTCGAGGAGAAATGGGTTGAAAACATATTAGCAGATTCAGTGGAGGTATTTAAGGTAATATTACCGAGATGGACTGTGGGTGGAATTAAAGGTGTCTGCTTTAGATTATTTACAAATTTCCAGAATTTGGAAGGGGAAGATGACAGTGCTTTTTCAGTATTATTAATATGAATAGAATAATCAACTTTTGACTGTCGTTTGCATTTTGCTCTGTATTCAGAGAAAACAAGATAATCAGATATACATTTGGTTCGTTTATAGACCATATGTGCTTTTTTTTTCTTATTATGAGATTTTTGAGAGTACTGGAGGTCCGTTTAGGAAATTTAGAAGGTAAAAATACTTTAATGGGAACAAATTTTTTGATAGAGCATAGAAGTGCATCGTTAAAGACAATAACTGAATCATCAACTGAATAAAGCGAGAAAGTGTTTTGCCAATTAAATGATCCCAAATAATGGAGCATAGATTCATAATCAGCAGATTTATAATCGCGGTATTCATGTGTGTCTTGAGCAGTTATACGAGATGGAATAGGGAAACAAATAAACAGAGGGGAGTGATGGGAATGAGGGGAACAATTGGAGTGTTAGAAAGTTCAACAGTAGGTGGATCGAGGCTAAAAAAGACAAGGTCAAGAAGGACACCTCGGGCACTAAGCACTTGATTAAGCTGGTAAAAATTTTAGTATGAAAAAGAATCGACTAGATGGGAAGAAGTGTTAGACATAGGGCTAGATGCGGATAAGTCTAGGTTGCTTTTAGATCATTTAATAATGGTTAGGTTAGGTTATTTATAATTGATAATAAAAAAAAAAATTTCAAAAATAACATTAAAAAAATAAAATAAGAGAATGGAAATATCTGGTTGTTGCACCGTAAAAGTATTCACTTAATTTTCAATTTAATTATTCACTATTTAAAAATTTTTCATATATAAAATATTTAAAAATAAATAATAAAAGTTTTAAGTTATATTAAGATTTGACTATATAAAGGCTTTTGATAATCATTTTTAGTATTTTTAGGAGGTTTTTTAATATTTTTAATATTTTTAATATTATAAATATACTCTTCTGAATAATTTTCTTTCACTATTCTTAAACTATACTTATGTATTATGTGCTTATGTTTCATTATAGTTAAATTATTTTATTATCATATAAAAGATACAGGTAATTTTAAATAAAATAAAATAAATCTTTTAAAAAATGTTCATAAAATATCAGGAGATGTCTAGTTGTTGTCCCAAGGTGGTCAATTCTGCTAGTATTATATTAAAATTTTTATTACATGTGGTGGGTGGAACTATTTTGTTCCAAAATATAATTCCATTTCATCCGCAAAAAAAATAAAATATTTCATTTTCCTCTACGAATAAGATATAATTGTCTTCCAAAAAAAGTATTTATTTATTTTATATAAACAAAATAATATGTAATACACAATACTTATAAGATTTTTACATAGATAGTGTTATAAAAAAAAAATGAATAAAAATTACAATTAAAAATAAAATTAAGTTATATTTGTTATATTATTTAAACATTTTATATATATATTATTTATCAATATTGCATTTTTAAGTAAGTATATTAGATTTATGACGAATAATTTTGGAAAAATAAAAATATAAAAATGATATAGTATGTTTTTATTTATTTATTATTTTTGTCTTTATTTCTTTTTTTCATTACATTATTATTAATTAAATAGGTAATATAATATAAATAAATATCTCATAAGTTAATTGTAAATACCTATCAATATTTTCAAATATTTTAGAGGAAAATGGAAAATTTAAAAACATATATAATCAATAAAGGAGAATGAAATGGACCTTTTTTTTAGAAAAAAAATGGAAACTGATTTTTGGAGTAAATTGTATTAGACTCATGTGATAAATATATACGCTATTTATTTTAATAACCTAATATAACTGTTTCTAGCTGTATTCTATCGTCCCTTCATGAATGAAAAATCCCACAATTCGTTCAAATTGAATTTTAAATATTGCTTAACACATGAATAAAACACTTAATTGGTATAGTTAAATACAATCACAATGTTGTTCAAGAAATAACTTCACAACATTTTCGAAAATATGTTGTTTAAATATTGTTTTGAACATAAATATAATGCATATCTAAAATATTTATATATACATATTCTCACGATGTTATTTAAAAATTAATGTCACAATATATAATAATCATGTTATTTTAAATATGTTATTAAACATATTTTTAACATATCTGCATAAAATATTAGATTTACAATATTTATTTATAATATATTTTCAACACGATACTAAAATATTTTATTGGAAATATTATTTAAAATAGATTTAAAATATTACTGAATATTTATATGTTTCAATTATTATCTGGAATTTTATGGTAAAAGAATTACAGATGAACATTTTGCTTTTATAATCCTTTAAAAATGACTTACAAATAATTAGTTTAAATAAAATTATGAACTAGATAGTTTTTAAATTTCTGATATATTTTTTTAAATTTCCCTCCCCTCAAGTTGAAAGTTTAATAATTTTTTATGGCTTTCTATAAAAACGATAATTTTGCATTTACAAACCTTTACAAATTGCTTACCAAGTATGTCAAAATTATGAAATTAAAATTGATTTTAGTAGTGGGGGTAATAGGCATTTTTTTATCGCATTACCTTTGATTTTTCCATATAATTACATAATAAAAATGTTGGTGTGAATCCGTTTATATTATAAATTGATAACTGGTACTTGATAACTAAATATTGGTATACCTATTATTGTTTTTGTGGTCTAAACCCAGCTAGTTAACCAACATAGTACTTCTATACCGATTGAATTGAAAGTCAAATATATTTATTTATACTTAAATATATAATATAACATATAACTATATAACTATATAATATAATGTTCTCTGGTACAATATAAAACACGACCTTTTAAATATCCATTTTAACAAAAGTATAACAATACTTCGTTACTTTCAGGAAAACTTTCCTATAATATTATTAATTTACAATTATTATTATTTATAATGAACCGTAGCAATATTGAAGTCACATTTATTTATTTTACCCATTGTGTTTTCGAACTTTTCAAATATTATATAAAAACAATATAATTATTATACTGTTACGTAAAAATGAAAACTCGTTATTGTAATATAATGTAGTATAATATAATTGAAATGACGTATAGTTTTATGCCAATTATATTATTGTAAAATAATGACTTAATAACTGTTGTTCATCACGTGGTTATATAAATGCGTCGTAATTCATCCTCAAACAATAAATATAAAATACAGTACAATATATAATAAACTTTTGAAGGATGTTGTTATATTTTATTCGCTGGTGCATTATTAACCCCGGTTGTTTTATACATATACCACTACCACTGTAACTACACACGAGTATGCGTTCGAGTATTATATACAACATTCTTGCTAATACAAATTTATTACTGCCTTCGGAAACGGAATATTATTACAAACGTACCTATACCATATATCCGAGTAAATGCATATGAATATAATATCGGATATACGCTCGTTTTTACAGTACCGTATGTTGTATATTGCACGACTATGAGAATATTGGATAATATGTAATGTATTAAACTTACAAAAACAGATCGAATGTTTACAAAAAATATTTGGGTTTTTTTCGTAAAAATATTTCAGAAAATTTTATTTAGGTAAATTAAACTTTTCTAAATAAAAATTAATTTCAATTTGGAAATAGTTGACAGAACGGAAAATGTAAATACAATTATATTATGCGTAATATTATAATAATAAGAGACATAATTGTATTATCTACGCGTCATTCAGTGTCTATCGTGTGTAGTAGTCGCATAGTATATTATTGTTTTATTTCAGCAAAACGTGGCAAGGAAACATACACGGACAATACTTACAAATTTAATATTTTCAATTTTATCACAGAGACGAGCAATTATTTAAGAGGAACATTCTTCATCCATGTACTGAAACTGATGTTTATTATTTTTTTTGCATGGGCTCCAGGCGAAAAATCTGCCATTGTACAATTTATTTGTATAAGTAATAATTATTATAGTATTTTCAGAATCATCAAAAGTAAAAACTATGTAATATTAAGACGTAATGTTGTTGATATTCGTAAAGATTAAATATTTTCAGTTATTCCGAATTCACAACCACGGTTTCTAGATACCTGCAGCATTTAGGAAGAACGAATATTTGGAAAATATGTATGGATTCTTACTAAAATCTGGCATCTAAAAAATTTGTTTATAAATCAGGATTTAGATTTAATTTCGTTACCTCACAATTTACATATATTATGTTATCAGTCATTGAATCGTATTTATATAATATATAGGTATAAACTCTAACTAGTATATACAGAGTACATAACTGGGGATGTACGTGATAAATTCAGTTCAGCTATTATACGCACTTATTATTATTATTATTATTATTATTATTAAATATTTAAATAATAAAAACGAAAAGAAAAATATGTATACTATTATAATAAATTAATTAATGTCTATAGGACTTGAGTAAGTTTTAAAAATGAACCCATGCCCCCGAAATTAAATTCTGGCTACGTATCTGCAGCAGCATATATATATATATATATATATATATATGCGTATTACGTATACGATTAAAATGTCAAACAATAATAAACAATTATAGCATCTGCAACTCGTATGTAATTATGATTATATTTAATATAATATATTATATTATCTAGTATTTTTATAATATTCAAGATAAATGATTTAAAATGGCGAAGGGGTGGGGGGTGTAGTAGTAATTTTTGTTAGACCTTCCGTGGTATTTTTGTACTTTTTTAATAGTTTTCTACACTAATATAAATATATATTATTAGCCTCGAATACAAATTCGAGTGAGTAATATAATAATAATAATAATAAAAATAGTAAGATATTTTTTCGTCGTACGATGGCTATATTATATTATTATTTTACGTATTAGGTACATATAGGTATAAAAATTTGATTTTAATAACGACAGAGATACATGATTGAGTGAGATGATGATCAAAAAAAAAATAAATTTCGACCAATTTCATCTCTTCCACTGTTCTCTACCCGAAACTCCCTGAAGAAGTTTTTTTTTATTTGGCACCCGGTGTTAAATATTTGTATTTTTTTTTATCGTCAAAAACCTACAGATATGGAATCGAAAATTTTATTTCGATCATGTACACTCATATATATATATAATAACTATCAACATTTGATTGATGAAATTGTGATCATTTATATATTACGGTTTGTTCATTTCTTACTCATTATTTTATATTACACTCAATGTTTTAACTTACTACACACGATAAATATTTCATATCACGAAATTTAATAAATACCATGCCTACCATAATAAGGTCTGATACTAAAATAATGAATATATATAACGACCTTACCACATTTTTTATCACATATACATATTATAATTCTTATATAATAGAATTTCACGAAAAAAAAAAAACGATTTCAGCTATCAGTGCAGCACCCAGGTTAAAATATGTAAGATACAAACCATTCAAACAAACTATACATTTATTACTCAATAAATTGATATTATAATGAGGACGCTATTTTTATGAAGGAGGTTGGCAGTAGTATTATTAATTAATATTAATGTTTTGAATAGACCGTATAGTTCTATGTATATTTAGTTTTTGGACTTTTTGAACATTGAGATAATATGTTTACTTTATTCTGAAATCCACCGGGTGAAAATTCCATCAAAAGTTTAACTAGATGCATATATATATTATTTCCTCTAACAATTCTTTAATGTGTTTGAAACATTAAATTGTTTAACATTAAATGGGGCAGACTGGAACTACCAGCTGCCTATCCTCGGGGCACGCCACTGCAGTGACGATATGTTTACCGTATACCTGTGAATTTTCGATTAAACATTGCGTTTCGTGATAATATGACGAGCAAAGAGAAACTTTGTGTGTAGACATAAAATAAATTACTTAAAACCCGCACTCCAATAGGATATGTCAGATCTTGTATAATTTTTAAATTATTATTCTGAATATTTGTACCTGGCACTACTTTTGTCGCCCTTTATTTATGTATATGTTGCATACTACATGAACTATTATCTATTTACCTTAAATTTTCTAAATAATTTAATTAAGTTTAATCATTCAATTTAAAATTTTCAAAATATACAATATATGTTTCATTAGCAAAATTATTGTCTGTGTAAAACGATTCAAGAAGAATCTTTTACTTAGCAACCATATATTTTAGGTTCGACTCAATTAATTGGTAAATCAAATTATTTTTTAAATAATCATTGCAAGCACTACGATTTCCATGGCGGATATTTTCTATATTTATGAATTCTTGATTCTTTTATGGTATTTTATTTCAACGTCAAATTAACCAAATTAACCGGGCATAACACTCATCTTCTTTTAACGTGCATATTCATAAGTTTTGAAACTAATTCGAAATTCTACACAATAATATGATAAACTCATTAATTAACTACTAATTCATCAGATTTGGAACCGTCCTGTGGTTCCTGTCATTTTTGAATAACATGAAAATATTGGATAAACTAAACAAAAAACTTTATATTTCCAAAAGATCGTAGATAAGGACTTAGATAAAAGATAATGGATATTTATTAAAATGGGTCAAATTAGATTTATACTGTAAATAATTAAGAAATGACCTTCTCTGGTATTGGCAATCTTTTAATTTTGAGGCCTATTATTCCTCCTCTCTTGAGGGTTTTTAAACACATAACTTAGAATTTCAAGAGTCGTGGCCATCACGATACTTTTTGGTAGCATAAGGAATAAAAATTTAAACCAAATAAAGGACTAAATGTACGTTTTTATATAGTTATAAGATGTCCGAATATTATTTTATATCCATTATAACACATGATCCATATCATAATTCTGGAACTATTACAAACATATTTTATAGAACTATATAAATATTACGTTTGACTAGAAAATATATTAAATATTATTATATTAATTTCAACGAAAACAGTTTCATTATTTCGTTTGATATTTGTACAAATACAAAATATAATATTATATGATATTATCATTCAGATGACGATAACTTAGTCAGAAAAACGTATTTCAAACAGTATACAAGCTTTTCAAATATGTATATAAAGTTATTAGGTTACCAGTACACTGGTACACCGAATCACTATTTATATGCTATATTTAGTCCCAATTTTGAATATCGTTTTGTATTTTTTTTTTTTTTTTTTAACAAATCTTGGTATTTAATTATAAATACGTATTTTGTACTAAATAGAAATATTGATTGATATTAGTCAAAATAAGACAGTTTAAAAAATTTTAACGTAATAATCTGGATGGTAAAAATTAGAACAGTAAAATAATGGGTGGTACAAATTTAAACAATAAACGTTTAGACGATACACAATTTGGATCATAAAAATCTGAAATTTTTAATTGTTTAAGACTATATTATAGTTTTTGATATACTATATTATATCAAAATTAACAAATAATTATTCAAGGATACCGATATAATTTCAGATATCGATATCGTTCTAATTTTGACTACATGGTATTGCATGATAATACATAAATAGTATATTAACTACTAAACAAATTATTGCTCTTATCTATGATATCATTTATTAATTGTACGTTCGTTGTATAGGCATTACTGTTCTTCAGTTTTTTTTTCAGTATTATTCCAATAAAATTTATTGACATTATTATATAATAATTAATAAATTTATTATAAAATATAATATTATTAATATTAAATAATAATATCAACAGATTTTTTCCGGATTGTATACACACAAGTTATCATAATTGTACAAACATCATTTTTTTCTTGAATAACAGTAAAAATATTAAAATAATGATCATTTTAATATCGCGATATATTGGACAAACATATATCGATATTGGCGTCGGTCACGATATTTATATCGTATCTAACTATCGATGATATAGCTGTCTACCCAGCACTACATAAACATAACGAATTTAATTATAATGAATATATTTTGGAGATAAAAAAATTTTTAATTTCAGATTTTCACGGTTTTAAAAATTCTAAATTTTTATGTATTTAAAAATTCCAAATATGTACCGTCTAACATTTTACGTTCAAAATTTCTATCGTCCAGATTTTTAAATTCAAATTTTTGATATTGACCTTTCGAAACGTCAAATAATCTTAATGAAAGAATATTACTCTTACAGCATACATAATTAATATCGGTTAAATATAAATTATTGTGAACTTCCTAAATAGGACTGTTTGGATGGACATTTTTCAATGAAGCATTTTTAAATTTAATTGTTCATATTAAACTTTATTTGAAATAAGTTTTGAAATAATAATAATATAATGATTTTTGCAAAATATATATAGTTATATATACTCGTTTACTTATATTGTGTATAGATATCTAACTAATTTAAACACAAATAATATATTTAACATTGATGGAGTTAATAATTATTCAACAATATTAATATTATATACGAATACCTAATACCTATGCAAGGAATATTATACATTTTTCAATATCCCATGCACGTTTTAACATAAATTACGACGAAAAGAAATAAACGATTTATTAAGAATAATGCACATAAAACATAAACAAATCCGTTATTTTTATAAACAACACGTAATATATACGTTTGTTTCCAATATTACTGTTATTGACTTTTGTTAACAGATGGTATTTTAATATTTTTAAATTAATAATAACATAAAAATGAGTAGAAAAATATAACACAGGATTTCAAATACATTCGATCATATATTATGTACATATTTATATTAAAATATCATATAAACGTATAACATATTTGATTATTGATTAAATATACTTTCAATAACATATCACATAATATTTAATTAATGCTTACGTGTAAATAATATATACAAACTATTACTATAATAATGTTTTTATTAAAAAATAAATAAAAAATAACTTATTTTAAATGTATAGTGGCTAAACAATCCGATTATATATAACTATATATAGTTGGAACGATATACTATTTGGTATCAATAAATTTTATTCTTTCAATATTAGATTTATGAGAGCTAAAGAGCCCTCGTTCAGACGGTGAAATGATTACTGAGAAAATACTATAATAATTACACGATTTTCAATGTAATTTTATATTTATATGCAGATAAAATAATGTGAATAAGATTAAAATATTAATTTTTTGAGCAAGTAGTCTAATCGCCAAATAACCCTTGTCCCATTTTTTCTATGTATCAACTTCAGTCAATATGATATTATATATAAGTAAATATTTCACAGTGTACGAATACAGGTAGTCAATTAATTTAATTCTTTTTGCTAAAAACATTACGTTTTGCTAAAATCAAACGCATCATTTGACGAATAAAATCAAAACAATAAAAATTTCAATGTAAAAAATTACGAACCATAACTAAATTAAACGACTGATGACATATAAAAAGTTTTATTGTTTATGGTTATTCGTCGTCTCTTGGATGTTATAATTATATTTCAGTATAGAAATTTGATAAAAATTCCGAGTTTTGGCAATGAAAATACGATTTATTTCTTCTTCTTTTATGGTTTTTAAAATTATTCTACTTTTCAAAGTTTATCGAGAAGATTTTCATACGTATATATATATATATTACATAATGTATACATATAATTTACTCCTATTCTACATAATATGTATAAATTATACACATAAACGTGATAATATGTTATCATACGAACGGTGTCGGGGACTAGATTTTTGGAATTAAATCCACACAGTAAAATCAAACTGTAGTTTTAATTAATTTAGACTAGCAAATTTTCCGATTTAATTTGTTGGACATTAAAACTGTAAGAATACCAACCGGCTGAAAGTAGATAAAAAAAAAATCCGTTAAAGTTATGAAAAGATTGAACCCATCCATTTCTTTGTAATATTACAATAAAAAGTATAGTTGAAATATGTCATATACTCTATAGGTATTTAATAGTTTAATAAAAATATGCAGATATAGTTTTATAGGCTGTGGCTTACACATAAAAAAGTAACATTTTATTTTAAAATCAAATCAATATTTTGAAAATACAGCGAAAATCCACACATCTCTATTGATACAGACTCGAAGATGCTTAAATATTATAATTATTATCTATCATACGATGAAATGTTGTCTTGAAATATATAAAATATATATGTACTATATAGTATATACTATCACGAAGTACCTACCTATACATATTTGGTCAAATAGTTACCCGGTATGTGATTTGCTGAGTCCCGGTTTAGTAATAATACGAGATTATTTTTCTATTTTAAATGATTTAAAACATTTGACTATAATTGCATAAAATGAGACCCGGCTCTCTCTCTCTCCGATTTCGCATCATTCCAAAATTCCGAATAGTTTGCCATGTGCATACGACTTTCGAAATCAGAACGGGAGAGGAATACAGATTGAAATAGTTTCAGAAAATAATATTATGCCAATTTTTTTTTACGCAAATAATAATAATAATTCTATGATAATATTTCAGCATTTTCAAAAAATGTATCTTTAATCATTTCCCAAAACAACAACTTATATTATCAT
Source organism: Pemphigus obesinymphae (assembly GCA_025469235.1). NCBI lineage: Eukaryota > Metazoa > Arthropoda > Insecta > Hemiptera > Aphididae > Pemphigus > Pemphigus obesinymphae. Next base: position 181,996 of record JAIPRL010000163.1, read on the forward strand.
TCATTTTTGAAAATCTATCAGTTACAATTTTAATGCAAATATGAACGATAATCAGCTGAATACGTAAGTAAAGTTGAAATTAAATTTTCCCCTATTATTTAATGTTTATCACTATTTCACCTGTATATTTCTCGTATCATTATGAGTTTATTTAATTGTTTTGATTTTTAACAATGTAATTGCAACAGGATCGGATTAATATCGTATAATTTAGAAGTTATGTGCACAATAATATAATATATTATACACTATTTACGTCAATTGTTCAATTATTCGCGCGTGAGCCATAAAAATCGTGCTTTGACCCATCTATAACCTATATGCATATATAGTATATATAATACAAATACATAATAATATAATTCCGTAATAATTATCTTTTAAAAAGTGTCCACGTGGAAGTGTGTTATAATTATTATTATTATTATTTGTTTATTTGTTTTATTACTTTTATACGTATATAATATACCTTTAATAATTATTACGAATGAACTTTATGTGCGCGGATATAATTTTTTTTTTCCAGAGGCCTTTTAAGTTTTACGTTCGTCATTTAACTAAAGTTTAAAAAAAAAATACAAAGTTTATCGACGCATTAGCGATAGCCTGCAGTATTTACGTATATATAATATTTAATGAGGTTTGTATTTATTTATTAATATAATATATATAATATAACAATTTACTTTACAGATATATTTATACAATATACAAAGTTATGTTTTTTATATATTTTCCGTATAGATAACAGCAGGGTGTGACCTACACGCGTGCACTATATTATCACAAGCCTAAGCTAAATGACGGTGGAATACAGCGCAGTGAATTAAATCTGACCTTTAAGCCTAAGTGTTTATTATCTAATTTTTCGTTTTTTTTTTTTTTTGTTTTTGTTTTTTTTTTCCATTTCCCATTTTCCGTGACCGTACTTTGCTCTCGCTCGCAACCCCGGTATTGTATTATATTTATGACGGTCACGCGCGCGCCGTTGTCGCGTCGTATCATCGGGGCGTTATTAATCATCAACGCGCGGTCGTCGTCATCCATCGTGCACGATTTAAACCATAACATTACACTCTATGAACGTGCACACAAACGCAAATATACACGGTAAACTCACGTCTAGACATACAGAAATACACATTAATTCACACACCCACACACAATCAGACTAAAAACAAAGAAATTGGGATCGCGTGACGTCATGTATAATATTATACCGACGACGATGACGAGAATATGCACGCACGCGGATATACATGACGAGCTGTCTCGCGGTCGTCGGAAAACATAAACTAAATTTTCTGTTCCATTAATCTATCCTCAATTATTATTATTATTATTATTATTATTGTGCTTTGACCGTGTTTTACGTTCTCTAGCTATGTTTATAGGTTGGTATACTTATATCCCTTTATACAGGGTCCGTCAAGGACGACACGCGTGCTATATTAATGTCTATTAACTCGGAAACCGGTTGTCGGAGAAAGGAGCTGTATGTGTTGTTTTATTCGGCCACTAGTGATAAATTGGTAGCCATTACGGTTTGGGACCGAGCACTTGATAATGCTCAGACTGAAAAATAACAATTCTGTGACACAATGTGGCTTCCGACATAAAATGTCATTATCAGCTGCCCGTGTATTGCGCCTGATCGTAAAACAATCGAGGTGGTTTATTATCTTTAACCGGTGTTTGAAAAGAACGACGTGCATTCGATCAAGTTCATATTTTGTATACGACACTGGTTTTTGTCAAATATAACGTGAACGTGAATGACGTATTTCGCTATAAATCCGCTTTTAGATTTAAAATTAATTATAAAAATACTCAAAAGTGCGATTCCGTGGGCTTGCTATAAAATGAAAACATATCTACGAATCTATAAATTTCTAGTAAATATATAAAAACAATGTACATTTTGTTAATATTTAATTAATTTAAACAAACTTCAGGTGAACGTGTTCATTTATTTAAAGAACGTGTTCTTGTGAATTACCTTAGAGCATTTTATTTTTTACACATTGGATGTGGAACGCGAACGAGTTATTTGTTTCTACAAATTCTGTAATCGATAAATCGTCCAAATTTTTACATAATCGTCGAAATGCATACGGTCAGTAAAAATATGTAAAAACCTAAAAATCTAGCCTCTAGTTATCAGTCACCATATTATTCAAGTACAACTCATGTCGGAAACATTACGATTAACAAACAAGTGGATGCGGTTATTTTTAATTCGTTTAATTTATGCTGCATTTACCAACAATAGATGGGAAATTACGTGTAAAAATTATCGTTATGCTTTACCATAAAGTTTCTCCTATATATATATATATAAAACACTGGGAGGACAATAAAAAAAGCCATTTTTCAAATTGTTAAAAAAAGCTCATTCGTCAATGTTTGTTCCAGTTTAATGTTTGTCAAAACAACGGGGCCCTATCCTCAAAAACGACACAATCTTGCAAAAAACGAGACGTATGATTATTGCTCTACTCGTATATCCTATACGATTCGTAAATCACGACGATTGACGATTTCACCTAACACACGAATCGTGTGGCTTTGGTTTAACTTTCTTAACAATTTCGGGTCTACGATAACCATGTTTTAAAAGACTAAATAAAAGACTAGAGCCTGTAGTGTTAAAGGCAGCTGCACGCCTAAATTCGTAATTATTTGGGAAGCCATGTACCTACTGCGTCAGAGATCTGTCGTTTTCTGAATAACGTCTTTATAGGTTGAACGAGTATAATGCATTACGTTATATATTAGTATACATATTATACAAAAAAGTAAACCGAAACCGACACTTTACAGCATTGTTATTATAACTAGGTTGGTATAAATGCAAAAAAATAAAATAAAAAATCTAAAATACAAACAACTCAATAACATCGTAAATATACGTCCATCAAACTTGAACTGACGATGTTGGTTTGACATTACGTCTATATAACGTTTATATAGGTCGCTGATATAATATACGTATTATCTATTTCCATGGCCCTATTCATTTGCCCTTTTCATACTCACCTCATATATAACACCATATATTATTGTTTTGTAATTTTTATATCGTGTTACCATTGGCAGGTATAATATTTTTATTTTAGTTATAATATAGATTGAAAGAAATGATATAACATACATGTAAGACAATTATGAAAAAAATATATAATATGAACAAACTCGGCTTATTAAAAACTATTCAAGTATTAAATACTAAAGTAATTATATATTATATACCAATAGGATAAAAGTGTATAATCAAAAATTGCTATCTAAACGTATTATTAGACGGGTATGAGAATTTACAAAATGTATTAGTACTTAAAATTCTATTCCTTTTTATAATAATTAGCCATTTTTTTCTCGTTTTAGTACAGGACTATTTTTTAGAAAATATTTTAACGTTGGTAATATGCTTTATGGCTAATAAATGGTGTAAGTATAAGATTTATGAATTTTTTTTTCTAAAATCATTAAGAAAATTTTACCCGACTGGTCCTGGACAACAATTTTGTTGTTATACTAGCAACTTTTTGTTTTCATTTTCTGACATAAGATTAAGTTTTTTGCAATCTCGCTGACCTCGACGATGGATTGTCGTTTATTGATGTATATATCGTACTAAATCGACTGTAACCATGGGTAGTTAATAAATAGCTTTTATTTTTAAACATTAAATACGTTTAATATCCTTGTCTCGGACTCTTTCAAATATTACTTGAACTTTATGCAACAAATTTTATTACAATTAAAGAGGATTAAATAATGTTTTATTCCGACGTTTAAAAAACAGTATTTCACCTGCGGTTATGAAGAGAGTCTATGGAAACCCCAACGGAGTTCTCTCTGTGGGACAATCATTGTACTGCGATCTCTGTAGCAGGATAATACCTTATATTACAATTTAATGCACAAAGTACGTACTTATGTTAAATTTATGGTCCAAACAAAAAAAAAAAAATAAATAAATTATTACCTAGTGATCTGTTGACCAGCTAAAAATTATTTTATATTAAAATTTTTCAACAATATTTGTAACAATTATATTAATTCTTATTGAAATTATTTTGAACCTATATTTATTATATTTTAATTAATATAGAACTCATTGGCTATTATCTATTACCAGTGTTTTTACAACCTAAAAAAGATTTTATTTACCACCCTGTATTCAAAATCTAGTCACATAGACATTACATAGTAGTTACATTATGACATGTGATGTTTATAATTAGTTTTAGTAACTTCTCTGTGACGCACCTTAGACGCTTAATGCCTGGTTTTACGAACTGGATTTAAGAAATGCAAGCGATATGACATTCGTAACTCATGTGAGACATTAATTAAAAACTTAAAAATAAATATGAAAATATATATTCATTGTTGCAAAAACTTGGAAGTACCCTGCCGGATTGAACGCATGATACATGAACATTATACATTTATACCTAACACCCTAACCTACCTATTTACTAACAGAGATACAAATTTGAGTAAAACTTAACTATTTATGTAAGAAGTACCTATACGATTATAGGAACGGCAAAGGAAAGGAAAATGTTTGAATCGTTACAGCGTATCCAATAACAGCAGAACGGGCTCGGACCGGTGGCAAAATATGTTGTACACTAAGTTATATAACATGCTAAAAATCACTATTTTTGGGTAGTCCAAAACTGAATTTTGGATTGCTTATAACTCAAGGGGAAGTGAACCTAGAGCATCGGGGTTTTGGCTACCTCTTCTTATGCTTACAGCCCCTATCCATAGGTATACATTAGGGAAGTGGAGGAGGAACATAGCTCCTTTGAAGACTATCCAAAAAAGTGACTTTTAGTAGGTTATATACCGGAGTGTATAACATACTTTAACATCAGTTCGAGTCCGATCTGACTCTTATTAAATTCGCATTGGTGATTCAAATATTTCCCTTCCATAGCCATGTCTATTATGTATAACCTCAATTCGATGAGACCTGCATTGCAGTCAGCCGCGAAGTGGACCTAGTTTTTCGTGCTTTTAGCAACTTCATCCCTATTCCTTAAATCTCATATTTGTTGGTGTCTATTAGGAACCAGGGGGGGAGCATGCCCTCTCCCCAGAGAATAACTTTACAATGGACTGTTATTCAAACCGGTAGTTTATAATATAAAAATTTTATAATTTATTTAAATATGCCCTCTTCCCCCAGAAATTTATCCTATAAACACCCGCCTATGCCTCTTTATTTTTATGCAGTTACTTTCACCCAAAAGTATGAATGTAAGTAGATATAGGCAATCAATATATTATTTTTCAGCTGATAATTATATCCCGAGATATGTCAAAAATGTAATCTTTGACTCATGTAAAAAAGTGCATTTATTCATATTTAAATGTTATTTATTTGGGTTTAAATTAGGATATATAAGCAGGCTTTTTTTACTTGAGATATTAATATATGTATATATAAATAATTATAATATTATGATAGTTCATTACTTATATCACATAGACCTCACCAGCTTAAAGTTATAGTTATATATATATATATATAAATATGGCATATGATATCGTAATTCGTAATATTTTTCGTCTATATCTGTTAAATGACACATAGATATCATAATGTGCTGTCACATTTGAGATCATAAAGAGACATGGCATAGATTACTACATTATCATTATGCACACAGGGCGATTTTTGAAAAATTAAATTAAATTTTTATTTTAGAAATAAAATAATTCGCATGGTTATTATTAATGAATAAGTTACTGGGAATCAAAAATAACTAAATTCATATTAAAATTAAAAACATTTTAATTTTTATTAAATTTTATTATTATTATTATTATTTTTATTAATTTTTAATTAAAAAACAATTTTTAAATAATTTTATGAAAATAGCATTATTAAGTATTTTATTCTATACTTAAGTGTATTCAGTACGTGCAAATTTTTAAGAACTAATTATATTCACATTAAGATTATCTATATATACATATATGACAAATAAGTTTACTGTTAATGGTTTATTTAGCGAAGCCGAATATTAATTAAATTAAAATTAAAATAAATACCTATATTATAATACAAAATAAACGCCGGAACAAATAAAACTTGAAATTTCTACTCTAAGCAAATAATATATTTTTTAGAAAACAAATCCTTGTTAAATATCTGTATTTGTGTTAAAAAAAAACATTGTGATTATAACTGTTTATTAAAAATAAATATTACTTAGACTGAATTGATTTTATTACGTTTCACTTTATTTTAAATTATGTGCTTACACAAAATAATTACATAAATCAACAATGTTCTAGTAATTAATAATAATGGTTATAATAATAAATAATTATAATAATTACCTAAAATTAAATTTATCGACTTGATAATAAATTAAAAAGGGTCTACTTTGAAAATATATCTTTATAAAGTTAAATGTACGTATACCCCTTTTATGGGCCATCCTTTTAATAAATTCTGAGCTAAATTTGGTTTGAAACCCATCGTTAGGTATATTTCTATCTTCATGTTTTATTTCATTTGTATAAAACAATAGAATTATAATAATAAGCATCTAATTTTGATTATTCGCTTTGATATTTAACATTAAACACACCGATTTTTTTATCAATTTAATTAAATTAAATTAATAAAATATTTATTTTTTCTACTAATATATAAAATAGATAATTATGTGATAAGACAAGATAAGGTAATGAGATAATATTGAAAAAGGTAATTGTATTAAATAGCAATATAATTAAAATCCCAGATCTCAGAAAATATAATCTTCTGAATTTTTTTTTAGTAAAATCCATATTATGAATATAAATGTAGGTTAATTAATAACAATTGACAACTAATAATCCTGTTTACGAGATTGGCAATGTAGCTACTCATTATCTTTAACGGGCTTAATTTAAATGAAAACTTAAAATACATATAATTTTGAAATTATCTAATTTATGATTAAATGTATAAAAAAAAAAATGTGTAATATTTTCAATAGATTTGTGAAAATGTATAACATGTAGATACTATACGTACTTTATTTTAAAATAATAATTTTAGTATTTTAGTCAAGTAGATTGTCATAATATATTAAATTAATTTTAAAAATAATTTATATAATTCCAATTTACATAGATTTTTTCGTTAATATTTTAAATTTATTATTTTTTTGCGAAAAAGTGTTGAAAACATATAAAAATATATATATAATTTTAATAAAACTCACATTCAATAATTCACCAACAACTTTTTTAAACGTCTCAAATAAAGCTACAACTTTGTCAATTCAGAATTTTGTATATTATTTTAAAACGACATCTAAAATATACTTAAATCAGATGTATAATAATTAACAGTGTTATGAAATTACTTAAAATTATTTAAATGGTAATTGGCAATGCACGTAATTGCAAAAAACGTTTTTAAAGTACTTAAAATAATATCCTAAAAAATTGTTTTATGAATATCTAAAATATAATAGGTATCGATGCAAATAAAAGTCATTTTAATTTGTCTACAACATACATATTTTATATTTTATAAATATGTGCATACATACTTTATATAGTTACCATAGTATTTAAAAATTTGTAATAATCTCATATTATAGTATGTTATACATACGAGTTACATAATATAAGTGTTGTGTAAACGAAATTTACTCATTGAAGTAACGTAGTTACTTTTTCAGTAACGTTATGGTAACAACGCTATTTATTTTATATAATAACCTAAGAGTAAGAACCTAAGTGATAGTGGGCAACACTATATCTACCCCCTTTACAGTAGAAATGGCATTGAAACAAGAGGATGCATTGTCTCCAATCCTATTTAACCTGACGCTAGAAAAAATTGAAAGGGAAATGAATAAGACAGTCAATTAGTAAACAGCGACAATAGCCTGCGAGTATTTGGATTCGTACCATAGGAAACGCATTAACGGACATTAACAGAGCATTGGAAATGGCTGCGAAAAAAATTCGGCTTAACAATAAGCCCAAGCAAGACAAAGATAGTGGAACTAGTCGATATAGTGATGTAGACCTGAAGTTGAACTTTTGAAAAATTGTAGGATTTTAAATATCTAGAAGCAACCTTGAGTATCAAAAATGACTGGTTTTAAGATATAATATTTACATAAACAAAGCAGAAAAAACATTCAATGTACTATTGAAATTTCTCAACCAAAAAATGATATCAAAGGTATATAAAAATAGATTATATGCGTAAATTATAAGATAAATATTGTTATACGGATGTGAAGCTTGGACGACGACAGTAACGGCCTTGTGTTCTACACGATTATGTGAATTTGGCGAATAAGATATAATAGGGAACTGCAGGAAATGATGGGTTTGGCACTGATAACTACTTTTATTGAAGGTTCCAAGTTTCCAATGGCTAGGCCATATTGTAAGAAGAGAAAAAAATTACTCTCTAAGGGTGGTTTTTAAATGAAAACCTCAAGTAAATCGACCACGCGAACGTCCCAAAAAGAGGTAAATTGACGAAGTGACAAAAGATAATAACGCAATGGGTAAAGAAGATTGTCATGAAATTGTCCAAGACAAAAAACAGTAGCGGAATATTGTAGTGACGGCTAAAACTGTTAAAGAGTAATAAGGCCAACAAAAGAAAAAGAATAACCTAAAAGCAATAAGAATATAATTAATCATTTGTAATTTTTTTAAATAACGTGTTATACTTTCCTGCCTATATTGTGATATAAAAATTTCCCTATATTGTTTATTCCATTTATATGAGTAATGGTATCATTATATTTTTAATAAAACTGTGTGATAACGGATGTCAATTTCTGATATCGTATAGTAAATAGATATCTGTATTATTTTTTACAGATATCTTGGCATAACGTATCAAGTTATTTACCTATTCATTATTTTTTCTATGATATCTAATTCTGTTTTTGCTTATTAAGTACCTATTGTCTGAGCATATTTTACCGGAGTTACAGTCCATTAAAAATTAATACTTATATAATCAATCTATATGGTCTCAGTGAAAATTCCAATAAAATGTTAATATTATTGATTTTTAATTTTGTAACAATTCGATAAAACAGAATATTTTGTTTTCATTAGGTATTTAAATACTAGTAGCTAAACTTTATAGAAAATACTTCTAAGAAATTTATTCGAAATACCAAAAGCATTATTTTGGAAAAGTATATAACTATTTGAAAAACGCTACAAATAATTTGAAAGTATTTAAATAGGTACTATTATACAAATACGCAAGTATAAAGCCAAAATGTAGATATTTTACAAAGCTGGTCACTCAAATACTTAATATTAAATTAGTAATTATTGTAATTTTTACATTTAAAAACCAAGAACATAATATATAATATATTAAATAGACTAATCTGTTTTAATCGAATTATGTTGAAATTTAGCTATTTACATAGACTCAAACGATCTAATTCCTGTTTATGATTACCTGAAAAAATATTTATGAAGGGCATGTAATTTTGTCAATGTCCTTTATATCTATAAATATTATGCTATAGCAATATTATAATAAAAATATTTAATACATGACCAATTAATATATTATAATCTAAAATTATAACATCCATAAAGTAAATGAAAACAAAAAAAAGCTTGTAATTCAAAAAAAAAACCCTCATAACACATAAGTAAATATGTTCTCGTAAAATTATGCATATCCTCGTCTGTGTCGTGAAAACATGTTTTATATTAATACGTATTTTAATGTGCCCGTGACACGATTTACCTATAAATTTGAATTTAATTTAAGCTCATAAACACACACTCGTATATAAATACGTATATAAAAATTAATCAAAATTATTTCCTAAATACTACTCTTTTTTGAAAGCTCATTCCTACAAAATACCCAAAGGAATAACGAAAAGGATTAACGTATAATTATTATGGAATATCCAAACATCTAAGGGGAGACACTGCTAAGCAAAATAATAACCTATAATATGATTCAAATTTTACCATTTCTCCCATATTTTGGAATATTTAATTAATGAACAAATTATTTTATTTAATTAAACATCCAAAAATATGATCTCGAAAATGTTTAATGAATTACGGTCTCGTACTCGTAAATAAAAAGACTGAAAATTTAAAATAAAACAATTAAATAATTAATATTTTGTGAATTATTTTTCCAATTTTCATCGTATAGAATGGTATTCAATCATAAATATGTATGTATTAAAAAGGGGGAAAGGTCTTACATTTTTATAATCTTATATTGATCTGTGACACAAATGATGCATATATTAATATCATCATTAGAAAGGAGAAAAGACAGTTTTCTTGACAAAACAATGAAAAGAAAAACATTGATATTAATCTGGAAATGATTTAGGATTCGAAGTGTATAGCATATTTTATTTATTCATCATATTAGATGTCTTGATATTCTTAATCATTTTTATTTAGCTTTTTTAAAGAATTTCAAATTAGTTTTCCTAATTTTAAGTATATTAACTATGTTTACCCAAAATTTAAAAAAGTGACGAAATTTTTTTTCATTTTGGGTAAAATTTTAAGAAATATAAAATTCATATATCATGTCTTCTTCAGTTTATTGTTTTTTATTATTTAATAATTTTTAGGGCATAATATTGAAACATGTTAGATCATTATTACAAATTTTTTTATAACTTTTAGTTAAAACAAGGTGCATTTCCCAGGTACCCCCATATTTGAATTTTTGAATCAAACGCAGGACTTTCGATTGTTCTTCGTTTGTTCTCACTTATTCCGAAAATTTCGTCGTTTATTCGGTCTTTGTTCCCTTTGTTTAGTCGACTTATAGCATTCCAATTTTCATGTGACTTTTTGTAAATATTAATAAGTTCTTGCTGATATTTTCATTTCTTCCAATTTATTGTCTCTCATGCAAACATTGGTTATGAACTTTAAAAAATAATATCGATGTTAAGTAAGATTATTAGATTAATCTATGTATAATTACAACGCTTAAAACTAAATGTCAAAAAGTAAACTTTGATATGTGTTGTTTAACAGCTTAGGACAATTTGCCTCCTAACGATCAAATTATATATAAATTATTTATCCGCCGACACAATTTGTCATTTAAATTGCCTATATTGTGTTCCTTAATAAGTAGTCTGGCACCGGGCTCCTTAAATACTTAAATGTTAATTTTGCTTGATTGAGTTAAATAGGATATTCACACAAAATTATTTTCTACATTTATTTTTAGTATTAAATCTAAAGTACCAAGACCATCATCGTTAATTAAATATTATATTTATAAGATTTTTTATTTAATAATAAATTAATGATTAATTAATCGATTTTTTGAAAACAATAATCATTAAACGTGAAATAATAATTTGAAAATTAATAATATTAAAATAATGTTATCTTGATACCCAATAATTGAAAGATAAATATTATTATCATCGATTTACCGTACACAATGTGCTGCAACCGTGTTCTAAATGATACAAGAATATTGAATATACCTAATAATATTAAAAACTATATATTTTGTTAACTAGTTTATGATGATTTCTTTTTAGAATACATATAAATTATATTTAAAATATATATTTTTATTATATATTCATAAATATACTCGTATATATATATACACACACGTATTTTTGATATATAAGATGCATTGATTATACATGATAAATAATACACAATATACAAAGTAGTTATCCACATAATAATATCATTGAAAAATCTCAAATTTTGTTGTAAAAAAGTCCAATGTGTTACTATTTGTGTTATTTCGGTTTTTGAAGCCATTTATAATACTACTATACTACTCCTTCTTCTCCTTTGCCTTCTCTCACCTATTTGAAGTTGGCCCACTCTGGTCCTACACTTCCACTTAACTCTATCTCCCGCATCTTCTTCACTTACTCCCACCTTCCTCATATCACTCGCCATCACATCCCCTCATCTATTTTTCAGTCTTTCTCTCCCCCTCTTTCCAACAACCTGCATTTCCCTTACTAATCTTACTGCCTCAGGCTCTTCCCTCCTTAATACATGCCCGATACATACCATCTTAATCTAATTTCTCTAATTTTACCTACTATCGAAGCTATCCCTATACTACCTCTGATATACTCACTCCTTATTTTACCCTCTCTAGTAACTCCACTCATCCACCTTAACATTCTCATCTCAGCGACACCCATTCTCTGTTTTATCTTTCTATCTACTGCCCAACATTCTGTTCCTAACATCTTTGCAGGTCTCACCACTGCCTTATAAAATTTAAGTTTTAACCTAATAAGTATTCTTTTATCACACAGAATACCTGACGCTTCTCTCCACTTTGTCCATCCACACTTAATTCTGTGTTTCATATCCTCTTCGAAACCCCCATCTTTCTGTATAACGGACCCTAAATACTTGAACCTCTCCACTTCTCCCACCACATCCCCACTTAACTTTATTTCTAGCC
>JAIPRL010000164.1:0-52404 GCA_025469235.1 Pemphigus obesinymphae
TCACCACTGCCTTATAAAATTTACCTTTTAACCTAATAGGGATTCTTTTATCACACAGAATACCTGACGCTTCTCTCCACTTCGTCCATCCACACTTAATCCTGTGTTTCATATCCTCTTCGAAACACCCATCTTTCTGTATAACGGACCCTAAATACTTGAACCTCTCCACTTCTCCCACCACATCCCCACTTAACTTTATTTCTGGCTTTTCCCTATTCCCTCTGTGTTTCTTTTCACCAAAATCATACTTTATATATTCTGTTTTACTCCCACTAATCCTTAGTCCTTTACTTTCCAGAGCTTCCCTCCACTCTTCAAGTCTACCATCACTTCCTCAGGACTTTCTCCTATCAGTACTATATCATCTGCAAACAAAATGCACCATGGAACCTCTCCCTGTATATCCTTTATTATCTCATCCATTACTAGGGAAAATAAGTAAGCACTCAAAGCTGAACCCTGATGTACCCCCACTCTGAACCTAAAATCCTCAGTTTCTCCACACAGACTTCTCACTCTTGTACTCGCCCAGCCCATTCATACATATCTTCAATTATGTTCACATACACCTTTGGTAGTCCTTTCTTCATTAATGACCACTTTAAGATCTCCCTAGGAACCCTATCATAAGCCTTCTCTAGATCAATAAATACCATACACAATTTCTTTTTCCTTTCTCTGTACTTCTCTACAATCTGTCTTATACAAAATATGGGCTTCATTGTTGACCTCCCAGGCATAAACCCAAACTGATTTCTAGTAACAATTGTCTCACCTCTTACCCTTTTATCTATTATCTTTTCCCAAATCTTCATACTGTGGTTCATAAGTTTTATCCCTCTATAATTTCCACAATCCTGTACATCTCCTTTACCCTTGAATATTGGTACTACACAACTCTTCCTCCAAGCTTCTGGAATTTTTCCTTCTACTATCTTTATAATAATTGTATTACTTCCAAAGTGTTTACAAGATATATAGATTTTTATAAATATATATCCTATGTGCACTGTTTTTATTAACTATTAATTCCGTAAATATAATATTTATTACGTGTGTATTTTATAAAATTAATATGAAAATAGGTGTTGTTTTTTAAAGAAAAAATATATACCTACTAATTAACAAGCTAATTAAATCAACTATTTTCAATATTTAAATCTTAATACCTACAATACATATGTAACCTAATTTATTATAGATGTATGTTTAGGGTAGCCATTTATTTCAATTTAAAATCCGGGACAGAGCTGTTATGAAAAAAAGCCATATCATAATAAATGTAGGTATAAATAGTATAATATATAATATATCGTACTTATACAAATATATATATCTGTCTAACAATATAACAATTATATTATATTTAAATGGCTTGCAACTTATTTATTCACAAGAAAAAAAAAGAAGCAACCTACTTCCAACAAGATGTCTTAACTAAGATTTAAATCACAATTTTTTAGTAAAATGCCATGAATTACTGCAATTACATACCTAAATATTTGATATTTAATATGATTTTTTTAAATATGTCATAAGTACGTATATATTTTTTCAAGTTTAGAAAATCCATCGTCAAACTATAGTTTTATACTTTATCTACTACAATATTAATTAGAACTATTTTTATGTTTTATTTTCAATTATTTCACAAATATTACATTTTTATTTCATGTCTATTTACAATAAAATTTACTAAGTAATATTCAATATCTTTTTAACATTCTTCTACTTATTTTCGAGTCACTTTTAAGCTCACTACTATTATATTTGCATCGACACATACCTATTTACTTCAGAATAAATACGTTTTAAAGTACTTATGAAATTTTACAAGCTTGAACAGTAATTAGGTATTTACTTTTAATGAAAAAGGCCAGGAATCTTCTTTTTATGGCAATTATTTTTAAAAAAAATAGGTATGTATACACATTATAAATAATGTTTTTTAATCTAACTGAATATCCTTACTCATACAAGAAATGTTTAATTAAAAATATATACAGAGTATAGTTACATAACAAATATCTAATGAAAGAAAAAAAAAATAGTAAAGATAAATTAAGAGAGCAAAATATATAAAAAGAACTATTCACGAAGAAAATGTTGGAAACACTCAACACAGTACCATTTCATATAAACAATTGTTTAAAATTATTTGTTGTAAAACCTGTGTGCAGATCTAAAATATCATACAAATGGTAGGTATACCCAACCAACATTAAAATTTGAATACCTAAGTGCATCACGCGTCTTATAATAACAAAAACACAACATGCACCCGGTATCAGTTTGAGCACCTATTGTGTACTTGGTGAGGTGTTTTGAACAGGAGTTCACGGGCTCCTTTCCCAATCCATGACTATAGGTAGTTAGCGTTCAACTTTGCAGGTACCTAATATGGGTAGGTAGGTACCTATAAATAAGTACCTACCTATAAGGGAAACGGTATAAAGAATTTCTAGGCTCAGATACAAATCAACATTTACTTAAATTTGCATAAAAATTAACATTTATTGCATTAATAATAATAATAACAAAACATAATACACTCATATATAATAAAGGCTAAATTAAAAATTTAATAAGTATGCCCGATTTTAAAACAGAACGGACATGGGTTTTTCATGTGTATGTGTGTTCCTACTCAAATTCAGGTGTGTTGTATGTAAACGCTATACAATTTTGGGCATATTTTATAAATCACACAAAAATACACAATTAATATGAATATAAATTGACATACATTTCTTACGTTTAATGTGATTTATTTTTTTTTTTATTCTTATTATTATTATAATTATCGGAGAACAAACATTTGTGCGTAACAAAATATTTCGTAAATATCCGTAAGTATATTTATATATTATTATTAAAAAATGTTAGGTGCATATGATTTTTAACTAGACTACTATTATCCCTATGTTTAATACTGTTTAAATAACCGTAATAATACTATATAGTCTATTAGAATCAACAATATTTAATATTAACTAAAATTTTTCCTCATCCCGATAAATCTTCGACAAAACAATAGAATTTACAAACAATTTTCAATAACCAGAGTATCATATCATTGATACAACATTTAAATATTAGTTATTCCTCAATCCTCATATTATACAAATAAATGTTTACGTTGCTATATTCAAATAATGAATGGGTATACACAAAACATTCACTTTATAAAATACATTGACATAGGTACCAAACTATAAGTGAATTTTTAATTATTCAAAAATAATAAATAATTTAACCATGTTTACATGAAAAAAAATTATATTAGATAATAATAGTAGGTATGCAAAATGTATATATTTTTTAGATATTATTACGGTGATAATTCCTGTATGTTTTGAAAATAAAAATTAAATGGGTTAAAAGAATATAAATGTGGTAAAATTGAAATGTACATAAGGTAATATTTTATTTAGTTGTTTACTAAGAACACTTAAAAAACCCTTGGACCTAAAATGATATAATTTTATATTATTTACACTTTTTTGTAACGTAGGTATAGGATGATTTTATGGTCAATAGTTAACCAGTTAAATAAATTACTTATCATAAAATTTAGTGATTACGTTATTACGCACCACTAGCTGTTTTTACATAATCTGTCACGCGTATAGTGTCCAATATTCGTTAAATATTAAACTCCAAATATTATAATGCTTTGGTATATGCTTTGCACAATATAATAATTTTCCCTTAACAATTACAGAACAATTAAAAAATAAAAATAAATAATAATGGGTTTACATATTATTAATGCTAATTTTAGTAGGTAAATACAATTTAACATAGATTAAATAACGATAAATTTTTTCATCGTTTTGTATAATATAATATGTAATACTTTGGTATCGTGTTGCGTTATATTATTTCCATCCTAAAAAATGGAATATTTTATATATGCCAGTGGGCCACACAGTGGAAATATCCACCATAAACAATGATTTTGCAACAGTGTGAGTGGACAAGTGACGGTTTGACTTTTGTTTCAAAACTCAGACCCTGCAAAAACACATAAATTATTGAGACTTTTATTTAATTTGAATTTTAACGATTTGAATTATTAGATAAATAACACATGCAGTAGATACCATCACAGATACACCAGCTATATGTTTATATATATTTAACCTAATTAAATTCCTGAGTACCTGAGATCCTGACTACCATCTAGATGGTAATTTCCTACAATTATTGCTAATATATAACATTTTATCATATATACGGTGATCGAATATACATTTAATATAATTTTTTCATAAAACATAATTGCTACATTTACATAATAGACTACAATGAACTATACACGTACAGAGAATCTTATATACACATTTAGGTAATGCTCGAATAGGGGGATGGGGAGGATGTGCAGAGGGACGGAGCTCCTCTACTATATTTTCTAATATTTTGGGAGCACCCTTACTAATTATTTTTTACAGCACCTATACGAGTTACATAGTTTAAGGGAACGCTCATTTATTGAAAACCCAAGAGTACCCCTTCTTTTCTTTTTCCAATTCGAGAACTGCATATATATATATATATGTACCTATCGTTATACCTATTTGTTTATTTCTTATCTATTATTTATTATAATATATATTATTTATTTATTTTATCAAACCACGTGACATTGAAATAAACTGTTTATTTTTGTTCAAAGTGGCTCTATCAAATTATATAGGTAAGTAGGTAGGTACATGCTAAAAATTTATTGGTGTACCTAAATGCAGTGTTCGAGTTGAAAAATAGAAGAAGGGATACTTTCGGGCATTCAATAAATGAACGTTCCCTCAAACTATATAACTCATATAGATCGATACTGTACAAAATTATTAGTAGGTAATGGTGTTCTCAAAATATTATTAAATAGTAGAGAAGCTACTATTTAAGCTACTAACCCTCTGTTCATCCTCTCCCCACAATTCGAGCGTTGCCTAAATGTGGAAGTATATAAGATTTTTTATACCAATTTAGTGCACTGTAGTCTATAGCAATTATATTTTATGAACATAATATATTAAATGTCATAGGCACATCTGTGTTGGTAGCTATGTAGCCAATATGAGACAGACAATTGAGACAATTTGACTTTACCTTTAAACTGTCGATGAATTTGAGTTGGTAGTATAGTTTCTCAACAGTTCTCTTAACCTGAGTATTTCTTTAGACGCAGATGTCAGTTCCGATTGTAATATTAGTTCTTTCTCTCGTAACCTCTTTATTTCATGTTGACAACTCTAAAACGATCATATAAAATAAATAATAAGCCAACTGAGACGGATATTTAGGTCAAAAGGAGTGTACATATTAAAATATATTTAAGTAAGATAAAAATGAGAAACGTTACACTTACCACGTTCTGCTTTAACAGCTCAAGTTTGTCACACTTTAGCCTGGTCACGTCTTGCCGAAGACCTTCCACCCGGGAGTCGTTTTGCGCGTCACAACAAAGGCTACACGGCTTTCCACTGGGTGTCTCGGCTGATGACATACTCTCTAGGCCGGTGTCGCTATCCACGGCACCAGCCATGCCCAGACCATCAAGTTCAACACTGTTTAGGGACGACGAATCGCTTTCCGACATGGCTACGCGGCTAGCACCACTACAAATGAGAAAAAAAAATTTACCACTCAAATCAAAATATCGCACCACATCAAGAAGGATACTACATGACGTGTAAGAAGAATAAGTACCTGGAAGTCCTGTGTACAGGATGGATATCTGGACTGGATATGGGTGACGATGGCGAACTCTTTTTGCTACCCTTAGACAACGATCTTCCAAACTGAAAAACATACATAAGATGCATAAAATGACGTTATAACTTATAAAACGAAATAATTTATTTTTAACATAGAATATATTTATAGCTTATAGGCCTATAGGTACGATGGGTATATTATCGATTACTTGACTCTCTCCCCAGAGAAATAGTTGTCAATTAATTTTATTTTTTCATGTATAATGATTTACAACCCTAAAACATATTCTAGGCAATTAACATTTTAACTAGAAGCGTAGAAATTAAGAAGGCGCAACACACACACGTTTGATGTCTCTGTCTTACATACGCATAACATACCGAATTCTTACTACGGTTTATTTATAATTAATATTAGAGTAAATTTACCTATTATCATATATATATAGAGGAGAATAAAAAATATGCTATAGTGTGGATTTTTTTTTATAATTGTATTTTTTAAAACTAGCTATATGTATTAAAAAAAATGAGTTATTTAACTATTTATAACTTGTTTAACAATAACATTTTTAAACAAAACTCCACGCTAGAGCATATTTTATGTTTTCCTTTACAAATTTTATAATAGGTAAATTTACTCTAACATAAATTATAAATAAACTGTAGTAAGAACGCGATACGTAGATTTGCTATGTTATGCGTATTTAAAACAGAGACAACAAACGTGTCTTCTCGAGAGCTTTTTTTATTTTTGTATAGGTACTCACGCTAGGTATGGACCCGTCCACCGAACAGCTACTAGTCTTTTTGGAAAGGCCACCCGAAATGTTGTTGTTCGCCTCAGCATTAGACAACGTTTGCGTCTTGACCCTGGCTATGAGCGCTTTCCGTACAGTGTCGATAAACCTGCTGCCAGCCCCCGAAATAGTGCCATTGCCGCATTCGGACGACGATGAAGACGAAGAAGCCATGGATTTAGTTTGCTCGGAGCCCAAACCGGTAATGGCACCCAAACTTCCATCGCCGTTGTACCCTAGAAAGTCTTTGGTCTTGTCTTTCAGCTCCTCGCACAACGAGTGCAACAAAGACGTTCGGGTTCTCAGCTGAAAATTGTGGTTGGGTAAGTAAAACGCGAACAAAATAACTCGTCACGGAATCCACTTACCTCCAACTTGGCGAATTTGTGCGCTTTGTAACAAGCATTTTCCGCGTTGACCAGCTTGGTGAGAAGGAACTGTTTGAATTCCGGACCGTGCCTGAAAATGGCCGGATTGGGTAACGTCGGCCCGAAAAATGGAACATCGTCTCGGGCAGTCACGCTCACTTTATACCTGCAAGAAAAAAAGGCCATCAATCACAATTTATACTCATATAAATATATTAACAGAACAGCAACGGATTAATTTTTGACGATTTTTCAAACATTTTCTAAACATTCGTCAGTTTTTATTAATTTTAGCAAGTACCTATATTGCCAGTTATAAAATACGACACGAACAATTGATATATATATTTTTATAGGTACCTATACTTGAAAAATAATGTAAGAAAAAACGTATTTTTAGAACGACTATGGAAGTAAATCGTTTATATGTTTTAGTATTTATTTATAATATTCACAAAAAAATGAGTAGGTATAATATTAGATGACAGCTTGAGTTTGTTTGTACAAACAATTAAACAGCTAGCATATTGATAAATTATTTGTAAAGTATTATTACCTATAAAATGTATAAAACCTACAATATTGTAAGTACCTATATTATAATATGATTGTACTTTCTATTTATTGTAAAAGGTGAACTAAATTAACTGATTTTATTTTCCGGAACTGAGATATATGTGAAATATATATATAACCCATTCAGTTCATCTGCGCTCTCAGGTGACGTCACACGTTTGACCAGATCAGTGGTTAAAAATATTAATTGAATAATGTGTGATACCTACAATGTGCAATTCTTATACTTATCTTATGCTTTTATATTTTATGAATATTATTGGGTAATCGATATTTTTCCGGGAGTATTCCATAGAGATAACCTCAAAAAAATGTATTTAGGTAACATACCTGTGCTTTCGAAATTTTAATAATCCCTACAAATTAAAAAATGTAACGGTCGCAGATGAACTGGATGGGTTATACTATAGATGACGAACGCATAGGTACCTGACATTAGGTGTGTTTGGATCGATCACTTGGACGACGATATAAGCATGTAGGAAATGTGACGCTATCATATCCGGAGTGAACGGCGTGTTGGATTCTTGAAATACTATGGCTACGATATCGTTACCTAAAAATAATGATAATTATTAAAAATATATATATACATATATTGATGACCAATATTATTAACATTAGTAATTATGTTTTCTTTATGCTATTTACGTTAATTATAGAACAATAACATATTTTAATGATAAAATTAATTACGCTAGGTGTTCAAAAATTACAGGTTCTTGAATGCTACGAATAGTATCAGATCTTGAAAAATTATCATTCTTTTTGTAGATAAAATAATACGATAACAAAAATGAGTAATCCTTGTCGGAACATGTTTATTTCGCTCGAAGAACCAATATACTGTTTTAGTTCCAATTAATTAGCTAATCTATTTTTTTGAGATTTGTGAATTCTTCTAATCATATGCAGGATGAAATATAACTAAAATATATACTTTGTCATATAAAGAAATTTGTTCTGAACTTTTCCAAGCCTTAGTTGGTTTCATATGACCTTAAAAATCCATAAAATATAATACAGAATCATATTCTGATATTAATCGGATGAAGACACCATACTGTGCAATGTGCAATGGGCCATCTGATCGTTCAGATACAAAACTCATAACTTGATGAATAAAATCAAGGAGGTGCAATAATGCTTTCACCCAATGTGGGCGCGAAAGGATAACAACTGCATGAAGATTGAATCCAAGATCGGTAATCTCAATTACTTGCTACAGCAGTATAATTATTCTTATCTTGCGATCAAACTCAATATTCAATGCTATTGGAATATCTCGGAAAGGACAACATAATTTTACACTTGTGTAAAGCTAAAGATATATATCTATTTTAATTTTTTAATTTGTAATTTATCAAATACATACCAATATGTCTTTTTCTTTGTAACTGTTGAGGGTCGTTATCGGTGTATGGTAGCAAAGAAGATACGTGAAATATGATCTCCCGGTCCTTAAACACTTGGTAAACTGCTTCATCACCGGTTTGACCAAACTGCGTATCTAAACCTCCTCGGTACCTAAATCACCAATAAAAATTATTATTATTATTTATTATAATTTTAAGATCGTGTAGTCGAATGGACTTACCCTTTATGGTCTTTTAGCTGTATTCGCTGGCCGAGTAATTGGAGGAACTGATCGAATGCGGGAGAGGTGTGTTGGTTGGAAAATAATTCTTCCTCACTAGTCTGGCCATACTTTTGGTACAATACACCAAATTTAAAGTGTGACACTAGCACGTGTTCATCATATGCGGCTATTAGTTGGGACGCTTTACTACTCAGCACGGGTGACAGATTTGTAACTGTTAGCTGATCGTTCAACAGCTAGAAAATAGAACCATAATATTTATGTTAAAAATATGTTTTACGGCCATTTAGATTTTAAAACACTTTATGATGTGATATATCTTATTTAATACGGTAAATTTTAGGTTAATTTGTCTACGTTAAAACTTTAAACTATTTCCGAATATAAATTTCGTTTGATAAAAATAAAAATTGTAGGAATGATCTTCAAAATAATTTCATATTATATTGTAATGGAATACTTCAAGATATATATCAGATTTTATAATGTTTAACAATATCACACGATTATTGTTTTCAACTTGTGGGTAACTGTTTGCCAAGTAAATAAAAAAGAAGGAAGTATAAAACAGTAAATATTAAAATAAAATATATTCGACTCGTTTGCCTATATAACCTTGACTTTATATATATATATATATATATATAGGTATATAGGTACTAGAAAGGTATAGATGTACATTAGCTGTAATAATAAATATATTATTATATTTATAAATAAGTAAAAGTACGGAATATATTGAAGGTCGTCGAACAAACAAAAATGTATAGGTATACAGCTGTTTTCGTGGTTTACGAATGAAAACAATCTGCCTGAATACTGCAGTGAAGATACGAGTTTTTGAAATAAAATGCAAAACTACATCAATCGGAGCAAAACGCTTAAAATATAATAATATATTTACAATATAAATCGATAGAAAGTGTATAATTGCAATACTGTGGTTTTTATAAGCCTTATATACTATTTTAATGACCGAAAGCTCTTATAAGTTCATTAAGTGATTTTTATGATCACTGAGCCTAAATAACACGAGATATTATCCGTGACGAAGGCAGCACGTGGTAATGAAATTCAGTAATAAAAACACACTCGAACGAGAATAAGCATTATTATTACTATTATTATAAAAAAACCGTCCTGCAATCATCGAGCAGGGTTTGGACTATTTTTATCCAGGCCATTGCAGAGATCCAATGATGTTTATTATGATATTATATCGTGTTTCTATCCACGGGCTGGTCGCCAACTATCCTAGAATTATTTCTCGGTTTACCATATTATTATTATTATCAGCAAAGTTTAAAACGATCTGTGTACGACACACTTTTGTGTAGAATGATTTATGTAAAGTAGTCTACATTACGCAATACGTACATATATAGCTGCGATTTTTACAACAAGAAAGCTACGATTATTTTTCCATAGAAAACAAACACGGATTTTTTTATATGTTATCCCTTATTGTTTTCAGTAAAACGATTCTTAAGTTATATTAAAATGTAATCAATGAAAGTATAAAAAAAAGTTCAATTGTTTTAGATTAAATTGTTTTGAATATTATTCTTTATTGATACGTAGGTAATATAAAAATAACGGCATTCGATAAGGATGTACTATTAACGCGATAATTTACTTTATCTAAAGCGTGGGTTATCATACATAAAATTTTAGACTTATCTATATTATAATGATTATGTGCTGAAGCAGTCAGAGTTGAAATCCCAACTACATATTACAAATTTACAAAGCCATGACGTCATATTATAGGCGAGTGATTTTTTTTCTTGCAGATAAACACGTTTTTATCCCTTTCATATATACCCCAATTATTACTTGGATGAGAAAAGTAAGACGTAAGTAGGTATTAACAAAAGACAATTGCGAAAATATCTCTGAACTGGGACATCATAACCTTAGTTACGAGTTTCTTAGTCGATCTTATCTTGCTACGGCGATATTATTACTAAACTTTTGCACTAGAAATATTTCAATTTAAACATTGTATAAACCCATTTCAAAGTGTCGAGTGCTAAGGTCTAAGGGATGAAACTTTTAAAAAAAATCAAAAAGTAGTTCTCATGAGAGACCTTGACCACTCCTTGAGAATTCAATTTTTCATAAATTTTTTTTTGTAGAAAAGTTTGGTATAGAAAATATGAGCTATATATATTATGAAATGGAATATACCTTAATAGTAAATATATTTACTATCAATATATTGATAGACACATTGTCTGTACATTCTATGACTATGGTGTCGTGATAAGTTTAACTAGGGAGTAATCAAACGAACTATGAAGTGATATAATTTCACGAATGATGTGTTCTTAATGATTTACTGACACGAGTGTATAATGTGTAAAATATTATTTTAATAATATTAATGAAAAAAATACTGAACCAAAAAAACGCGTTATGGTGATCACTAGATTTTACCTCTACAACGTTACGGTCTGATGAATTTATTTCGGAAACCAATTCATTATTTACAACTGTTAATATTTGAAAAATTGGTTATAGAGTTTTAAAAATGATCATATTTTACCGTTACTCTTAACGGTTGTCATTAAAACTAATTGTTCAATTAATAATATAGGTATATTTATATTTATTTACATTTATAAAATTGTTTGCCGAAATTCCAAATATTAATGCGTTTGTATCAGAATGTGATTTACAACCAGTTGACAGTTATACGATTCATTAGAAATCGCCTCTAACTACTTAGATTTTAATAAAAAAAATATCAAAATGTCTTTGACAAGATGCTATTTTGTTTAGAAGTTATATGTGAATATAATGTACAGGGAAGGATTTCAATGCAATAAAATCTCTGTGAACTAATTTTGTATATTTTGCTCGTCAGTACTCGGCCACTCGTTTACTCCCTCCCCTTTTTTGTGATAAATTCGTTTTTATCCAGAGTTCAAAAAGATTATAGATAGATACTAAAACAGGATTTTTGTGCGAATGACTATAGATATGATATAACGAAGGATGCAACTGTGGTATTTGCGATAGATTGAATCATGGGTATCAAATCTCACAGAACCAAAAATGATTGTATAATATATTATTATAGACAGAATTATTTTTAAAAAAATGATATTTTTAATTTCATAGAATATGGGAAACTTAAATTACACACAAAAAACTAAATCAACAATATTGTCGATAAATTTATACTCTTTTATTGTCAAATAAAACTTTTATTTTGATTTTGCTAATATTTAAGAATATATAATTTTGTCATCTAACTGGAAGGATAATATTTTATATTTACCCTGGCCATGTGGTGAGGTGCTGATGTGGCGCATGATGAAGGTACCAGTTCATGCGTGGTACCGGACCGAAGTCGAAGCAAGAGTCTGGTTTGCTCTTGGGAAGCTAGACTTTCGGTTTTTACGCTCAACAATACTGGCCCAAGTTGATCGTCTGTACCTACAAAGTTGAAATGCTCCTGAAACAAATAATAATTAATTATATTGATGAGATCATGAATGACTGAAGATGGGAAAAAACCAGTTAAAAAAAAACATAAAAATATAAAACAAAAAAAACCGATAATTTTTTTTCAGTTTACATCTCTAGATGAGTCATCTGTATGCATACATTTTGACCGTGACCGCGGGGTTGCGGATTATCACAAATTGGTTTCATAATCACGATTGGTTTCAGCTGGACAAATTGTAGGTATTATGAAGCAACAGATATATTATAATATAGACATTAGACTGTATCGTATATGTAGGAAGAAGAAGAAATTCCACCTCCTCCCATCTCGGAGAGAATAGTTTGCGTGCACTCTTTTCATTTATGATGGAAATATCAGATAAATTGTTTTAATTTATATTTTCGACTTGATAAATATTATATAAATAGATAAAAACTAAATTCAATTGGATTAGGATTTATTAAAATATGTGAAAACGTGGTAATTTAATATGGTTATATAACGAACTTAATATTCAAGCACAATATATAGGTATATGCTGTGTCAGCATAATATAATCAGTTTAATAATATACAAATACAATTATTTAAATACAGAGTGTTAATATTGAAATAATGACAAAACCCAACTGAACAATCATTATAATCTGATAATTAATTAACATTTAGCTACAATAATTTTTAGTTTTTGCAGTATATTTGTACATTTTGCAATTTTTTACATATTATTATTCAACATTTTTTCGTATAATTATGTTACTCAGAAAACCGCATATATGTTTGAAAAATAACAGATCATAATGATAAGCACAAAACTAAATGTATTCAACTAACTGATTACTAATCCATTATCTAAGTATTTTCTAAAAACAACGGATTAAACTCAAATCTTGCGTATAAATGATACTATAACTGATAATATAGGTTATCTATATGATAAATTCAAGACAAAAAAAAGATCCATAGAAGAAACACAATAGAACGGATTGCGGAGGAGACTGTAGTTGACATACGATATCGCGAGTATCATTTCGCAAATTTATACCAACATTGCATAACTCACTATATCAGCAGTCCCAGTTACGCTTAAATACGTAAAAGTAATGCGGTATATAGGTATACTTTTGTCCTTGAAAACGTATTACCACGACCGTGGACTTTTGGTATAAACCAGACAACCGGTTAATAACTGAGTCACATTAAAATAATAATAACCATAATAACAATAAATAATTATTTTAATACTATAATATTATTATCAGTTATCGCTTATTATGTTGTGGACATTTTTATTATCCTATGCGATCGAATGCCAAACGGGACAAACTTAAATCGAGGAGAATATCCAGTCCCCCTTTTGAAGACTCGTATCATTATATTATTTCATATATATGTATGTTATACTTAGGGACGATGCCAACTATTCGTGAGTCTAACGGAGGGCGTTGGCGAGAACCATTGCGGTCATTTCTCCGGATCTTATCCGTTAATACTGAGTTAAAAATTCATAAAAAACTAAATAAAAAAAAAAATGTTCGTTTCAGTCTAAAAAATTAAAAATATTATATACTACATGGTATTTTGAAACGATTGTAACAATAATATATTATTATAATACGCGTGTAATGACGTTTAACATAAAAACATATTTAAGGACAAAAATAACTGTTGTATTTTCATACATTTTTATCCTCCGATTGTTTTAGCAAACATTTTGTATAGGTACCCGGATCAGTGATTTCAACTAGTCAAAAGAATCTAAACACCAATTATTCGCTTGTCCAATAATTAAATAATCAAATATTAATTGGCAAAAATCTTGTTTTTTCACTAATAAATATTAACATAAATAAATAATAATATACCTTCAACTATATATAGCTGGTATGTAACTATATAATATGTGTATTATATATGTATATATATATATATATATATATATATATCTAATATATATAATACAAGTACATAATAATAAACCAATGAATATATTCATAATTAAAAAAACGTGTTTTTTATTTTTGTATTATACCCAATACAATTTAAGAAGTATAATACTAGATGCCAAATAATTAAAAATCAAATGTTAAATCATTTTGTCGACGTTTAAAAAACGAAAAACCTAGGCTAGAATAAAAGTAATTTAAATTTGTTTCAATTAAATTAAAAAAAAATAACATTATATAGGTACCCTATAAAGTATAAAGGTACCTCCTAATTGCCAACATATAATTGGGTGGAAGTATGCAATTTGTACCAAAATAAAAATCCATTATTCCTTCAATAGTACGTGAATGATGATTTTTATGATAGTTTTGTGGGACATATAAATAATATATTATGTTGTTCTCACATAACATTTTAATTTTGATTTCTAAAATATTAAAAATATTTTAAGTACGTTATAACGTTTTTCTTAGAACATTATAAAGAAAAGTATTATTGAAAAAATACATTCTATATTTTGGAAATATCGTGTAATAGTTTATTCAAATTATAAACGTTTTTCCAACCTTGAATTTATAGCCATTGAGCTATTTGATTCATAATTTGCTAGCCTAATAATATTAATAATATTATAAGTCCCTATCAGAAAGTTCTTTACCTGAAAACTCCTACTCGACTCCTTCTACCCGAAAAAGTTAATACATATAAAAATTAAAAATACATTTTTAGAAGACCAATACAGTCAGAATCTAAAA
The DNA here is from genome assembly GCA_025469235.1 of Pemphigus obesinymphae. Lineage (NCBI taxonomy): Eukaryota > Metazoa > Arthropoda > Insecta > Hemiptera > Aphididae > Pemphigus > Pemphigus obesinymphae. The sequence continues at coordinate 15,226 of JAIPRL010000164.1, forward strand.
TACAAAAAATACAATAAGGGGACCATGGCCATTTTCCCCTCGCTAATGGTTATATACAGTGTATTGGGGACTATGATTTTTGGCGAACACATAACTAAATTATATTATATTCGCCAACATTCAATATTTGAAAATATTAGTTTATTAAAAAAATGAAATTTTTATCAATGAGCTATGATGGATTCAGAAATGAATATAATATTGAATCTAAAAAAAAAAAAGATTTTAATACACTACATATACAAACGTAATCATAGAACCAATATTAGTTTCTTAATTATAATTTGTGAAAGGTAAACCAAGATGTAAATCAAATTTAAACTAGCTATAATTACTAGTGGTTTGTATATATTTATCATTAGTCATTACCTAGATACACTACGTCGGTACTACGTCGTATATGTACGGCACAAGCACGATAAATTACAATATGATATTTTGTAAAGCCAAATTAATGTATTAACAAACTCTATTATTGATGAAGAAAATAAATTTTAATAAAGGAAAATCAGAAATTATTTTATACTATAGCGTTAAAAACATAAACATGATTATGTCAATAATATAATAATAGCAATTTCAATAAATTGCAATAATGCTGAGAATGATATGTATTATTATATTTTAGAGTGGCTATAAATACAATTACACGGTAAAAGGCGTATACTTTAACCGCAAATTCCTTAACTATTTCTACATATTTTTCGTAAACTTCACCATAGGCTTTCGGAAAACGATGATTCAGTCAACTTTAAACTCTGGAAACGCATTATATAATATATTATATACAGTAAAAATAAAAATTAAACCAAAAACCTATTCAAATGTTCTCGCATCTAAGTATATACACGCGTGTCTGATTGCAGATGATTAACTCCCTGTGCACGAGGCGTACTTAAAAAAAACCGTCATAAAATTTATTATTGTAAACATAACATCAGCGTATAAAGTTATTTAACCGTTATAAACAACTATTAAACTCTCATCGGAAGTTCTATGGAAAAATAGAAAGAGAGAGAGAGAGAGAGAGAGAGAGAGAGAGAGAGAGGGATTGGTAACTATATACCATACGAGTTTGGAAAAATATATCGATTTCTATACTCTAATATTATATTTGAATAAAAGTTTCAGTTTTTTCATTAATATTATTTTTTTGTATAAACTAAATACCTACCTACATAAATATATAAATACATTTTATTTTATTTTATAATTTTGAACATAATATTACAATAAAATTTTTACTTCTGTATAAGTTACATACAATGTTAATTTTGATATATTATTTACAAATATATGCAGTTAAAATAATTTGAAAAATAAAAATTATTCAGTCCATTATGTCCATTATAGATACATACTATGGATATTTAACTTTAATAATATTAAAAATACATTATAAAAATTAGATATATTAACAGTAAAATTACATTTTTTATTTTAAGATATAAATATGTTAAACTAAAGAATATGCATTTGTATGCAAATAAATAGGAAAAAAATTATAACAAAAATAAATCAATAAAATTCTATACTTTCAAAATATGAATATAGTACAAATTAACCAAAAATTATTATGTAAGTATAGATGAAATAACAATAAAAAAAAAGTCGTCCAGATACCGGTGGTGAAAGTTGGTCCTCGGACAGGATAGTGGTATCATTATTATTTTAAATTTAAAACAAGGATAAATTATTGCATTCGAAAGACAGTTCTAAGTGAAGTTCGGTAAGTATAATATTATAAAAAAAAAAATAATAAATAACCATGGCAACATTATTTGATATTTTATTATTTCCCCTACATATATAAAACATTTCCGTTAATAAAGGTAGGTTTTCTTTATACGATTGAAAAAACAATTGGAAAAATCGCAAAATTACCTCTTCAAAGTACCAATTAAAATGAATTTGCTATAAAAAAAAAAGCTCATCACTCTAAAACTACTGCCCAACTCATTCTACACAAAAAAAAAATGTTACAGACATTAAAAAAACACATTATTTTATTCTTCGCAAACGTTAAAGAATGTATATTGTAATTTTACATTATAGGTAATGAATAAAAATATCATTTTTTTTCTCACTACTAATATGATAATATATAAGTAAAGATTATAGCAATTTATTTATATATAATATATGTTCGGATCGGTCAAATATTTAAGTATAAGAAAAATAAGTTTGTAAATTTAAAATCTAGACTCTATGGTTTAAATTTATATTTAATCTAAAACCGACTTTACTCGTAGATGCGCGAACATTTTTGTAAATTAATAAATATCCGACCTTTAATTATAATATATAATTTCAGGCTAAGGCGAATATATTAATCCTTAGCATCCCCTCGGAAACATGTCACTGCCCTTTTATATATGCCTCTAAATACACTCTACAATAGAACCTATACACACATAAACAACGTATAAACTATTCCACAACAGTCTCCGTTTGAATTAATCACAATCCTCTAACTTTTTAGTGGAATTCAACTATTATCCTTCCTCCTCTCAAATCCTTATTATTATAATATTTATTATACATTGATGTGCATACTGGCATTTTAGAAAATCTATAAAAATCCCTGACTATTATCTATAAGTATAGGTAATGATTTTCCAGAAGACTTTAAATTTTCCAGGTTTTTCAGATCCGTCACTATAATAGTAATTGTACATAGGTAATCACTAATCAATATTTACAATTTAACTGATTAAATTCTTAAAATAACAAATTAAAAACTATAATTACAATAATTGTAATAATAACAATTATTGTTTATGTATGTCTTTTTCAAACGATTGTCAGACGAAGTAAATGGCCGTTTATGAATGGCAAATATTAAAAACTCATATAATATATAATATATATATACGTATAATAATTGAGGATCACATAATACTCCCGTGCTATATATTATATACGTTTGCCGACGGCAACCAATTGTAAAACGATTTTGCGCTATAATCGAAAATTACGGAAACGCACCCTCGTCATTCACTGGGTCGTAAAAGGCACTACTTAAACTATACACAACATTATAATGGTCATAATAATAATGATATAGATGATATTTGTATTTACTTTTATAAGCACGTCCTACAGCTTATAATAATAATACCTAGTAGTTATAATATTATATTGTTTAAATTCTGGAGAGCGTATACTTATTACGAAATTCAAAAGTAGAAATGACTGCGTAGTAACCGTTATAATAAATTTTCTACCACCGCTCGAAGGAATAAAACTATATTCGCTGGTGTAATGGCATAAGATTTTGTTTAAAAAAAAAACAAACGATCTATTGCGAAATTATATGGGAATCGCGGTTCAATGCGTGTTTTTTTAATATCGACCATATAATGGATATGTATATAAGTATTGTTCTTGCTGTTGAGAGGGAATCCAGTAGAAACCATAATATAATATGTGGTATAGTACCATATACCTACTACAATATTATTATAAACTTTACTATAGTATTATAGGTGTACCTTTATTTACCTACTAAACACAAGAAAATATTTTATATATACGTTACACGCACGTTACATCTAAAACGTCTATTATCAAAATCAGCTATCAAGCAATATAAGTAAACAAAGTGTTTAACATTTTTTACGGGGCATAAAATAAAAGATAAAATGTTACATATTTTTATTCTATATTTTGAAAACCAAAGCATTGGAATAGGTACATAAATGTGACAATTAAAGATAATCAAGAGAACACAAAGATTGTCTCAAGAGTTAAAACATTTTTTATTTTGCATTTCTCGTTTATTGTTTCCAAAATTTGTGGTTGTGTACAAAACCAAGTTTAAAGTTAAGTTTTTTTTTTTTACATATTGCTGATTTTGAGATTAAATTTAGTACCTATATACCTTTCGCAGAAAATAAAAATATATTATAACCAACAAAATAGCAATACAAATGTTCTTACAATTTATTAAAATTTAAAACTAATGAAGTGTTAACTTATTGCACATAAATTGATAGTACACTGCGCCTATCCTTTAAAGAATAAAACAATGTTTGGATACCGTATACAGCTGCATTTGAGATGCAAATCTTTAGATAGGTATGCAATTTCCCTGTATATAATTTTATATATATATATATAATATATACATAAATATATTGTGTAGACTATAGTTTGGTTATTTGGTGCCAAATATTTTGTCCACGTTTATAATACTCTGAACGCTTAAAAATTTTAAAAATATATATTCGAAAATGTATATATACAGCTGATATTTTGATAATATAGGTACTTTATTTTAGAAAATCATTGTAGAACGAGGTTTCAGAAATTTGAACCCTGCAGGTGTTATCATTGGCGGATGACAAAACTTAAATCCGTCGTTATTTTGCTTAACCATTATTTCTCGATAAAAATTAACAGTATAAATGAAAAATAGAAGGAAAAATTATAAAAAATATTATGGTCAAAGAACGTGGTGGTGGAATGTTTCACGGTCGATCGATGATAAACGACAGTGGTATTCTAACATACATCTACGTGACGTCATTGAAACGTGAATATTCAACAATAACTGCAAACAACCCATCATGAAAAAAAACGCATACAATAATTACATAAAAATATCATTGTTTTTTATTATTATTATTCGTCGTGAGAACCACACACATATTATTATTTATTTTATTATGGTGAATATTATATATAGTTTCATACTTTTGTATAATAATATAGTATACGAATGTGTTGTCCACAAACATATCGGCGGTTGCTACGGAGACGAACTCGAATGGATAAGGAAAAATAGCAGATATATTATTATAATAGATATATATGTATATGTGTACACTGTATATATATATTATGGGTAAAATAATATTGTATATATGCATACTTTTCATATGTATTTTGTATTTGCACATAGGACGAAAATACTAAATCATCAAAAACGACTGGCGGTTGCACAAAAATGGTCTGATTAACTTAAAGGGAAAATTAATCAAAATTCGTGCATGTTGAAATGCACAGTTATAAAAAAAAACACAGTTATAAAATAAGCTAAGCCCGGGTGGCAAAAATCTTGTTGGAAAGTATGGCGTCAAAAGAATCGTAAAAAAAAAATACATGAAACGTACTATGTATATGATAAATATGATAGGTTAGGTGTACTATATATAATATATGATATTGCTACAATTGTTTTGACTGAGTTTTTCAATCAGCAAATAGATTTGTCACGAAACTGGTCACGCGTATGTACGGATTTCCATTAATAGGACATTGTACCTACATATTTTTAATGAAAAACTTGCATTAGCATTTTAAAAATTTTTTTCACCTTACAAACATGTTAGAAATACGAAATAAAAAAAAAATTATAGCTAATGGCATTATCTAATGCCTTACGTAGCCTTTTATATATATAATAATGTATTAAAGATATATACTTAGTTTTTTTTTTAAAAAAACCAAAAAATTTAGATTTTTCAATAACTACTCATAAAAACGTAAAAATGCACATATATAAAATCAGCTACCCAGAGTGATAGATAATTTTGTTCTCAATAATTTATTTTTTATTTCACTTTAATAATGAACAATGTGAAAATACGTTTTTAACTAATACTACACGATAATAAAAAATGATATTGACATAAAACTATTTTTAAATTACTTTAAAAATATATTTAAATACCTATTTTTAAGTTTTGGATATTTATTTTTGTCTTGAAAATTACCTATATAGAACCCCCTAAAAACCGTGCGTTGGACGTCCTCTTTAGTAACACGATTTTACTTTCGTATAATATATCATTATATTCATCGTTAATTATAATTTTTGCGGAATGTACTCAAAAATAAGATAAGTAGGTATTTTAAAATCATAATAAAAATGAAAAATACAAAAATACAAAATAAATAGAAACTTAAAAACGATTATTGATTTCAATAGATACTATATAATATAATACTGATCCCGCATGTCCTTTGACGTCCATTAAACCGTCAATACGCGTCAATATAACATATATGAATGTACACGTCAAAAATATACATTTATTTAATATTAAATAATATTAAAACAATTAGGTTGGAAAATTCGCCATATTATATTATATGTTAACATATTAATATAGTTATAATTAATAGTATTATAGGTATATGCGTAGGAAATAAGAAATTACTCGTTTTTATATAGTTAAAACCCGTACTTATAATTGATAATTCTATACGGTTATAAAAATTGGTTAGTAGGTAATTATAGTATAGTATTATATTATTATATGTTCACACGCTGAGCTAATATACTACATAGTAAGTACATAGTATATACATTATACATAATATGTTGTATATATTTTATTAAAAGTAATGAGAAAACAATTTTTAGATACATAAACATAGACTAATTTATGTGTGAATGGCTATTTACTCTTAATTTTTAATTAGAATTAATGTTTTAAGTCCCTTTTTAGTTTTTATAGGTCTAGGAATAATTCTTGTTCCTGTATCTCCTGTGCACAACAGGTGAATATATTATTGTCATGTAGCAATTTAAATGAACTTCGATTTTCGTTAGGATTCACTATTTTAAGCGTACACTTATGTACCTATAAGTAATGTATGTTTAAACTTTAAAATACACTTCATGTCATTAATTAATTAATGAATATTATTAATGAATAAATAAATTAATTTGTCGTTGAACTGCACATATCTTCTTGCTGCAGGGAAAATTTTTTTATACATGTATTTGATTCATCTTAGCCAAAACGTTGAAAATCGTAAGTTTATAATAATTTAACCTCACCGATCTTCAATTTATAAAAGTTTTGAGAGTAGGTGTCAATTTGTTTCCATATTTTACGCCGAAAATTATATTCGATATACTGTATTTTTACAGATGGTATAGATGTAGTTTCTGGTATAAAAAACATTGAGATACTGGCAAGGCACGAATAAAAGAAATGAGTGGGTGAACGAGAAACTCGTGATTCGGCAAGAATTAGTACGGGTAATAGAACCATTTCAGTGACTAAAAATAGACCTACATGTGAGTAGGTAATATATATATTTAAAATTTTAAGTAGGTACTTATAGGATTTTATAACAGCTTTGTTGCTTGCAAGGTACCTATATTGAAACATTTACAGGAAGGTAATATCGCACATATACCTAACATATTATATATACATAAGCTTTTATATATCTCACATTATCACGTTATAATATTTGAGAATAAAAAATAAAAGACGAAAAGCAGCTTTGGCATTGTTATATTATAAGCCTATATTGTTCCCAATTAAATTTTTAAAATAGCTACGTAGCCACGGTGTCTTTGTATAGTTATAAGTTATAATGTGTATATATACAGTTTGTTTGGTAAACAATTTAAAAACGAGGTAAAAAACAATACAACAAAAGTTATTTTTGGTAGAAATAAATAAATATAATATTTTCGGGCGAGGAAAAATAATCAAGTTAAACACATTGATACTTATTTATTGTGAACGGAAATAGGCTACGGTTACATAAATAAATAAATAAATAAATAAAATATATAAATAACATAAATACATAAATAACGATAATATATTATTTTAATGGATTATTTGGAGTGTAAAGTTTGTATGGTGTATTGCCATATAATCAGTGCCGGATCTAAAGAATTAGTCGACCGGGGCAAAAATAATTGCAGTTAAAATTTTTAAAAAGTTTTCAAAATGATGAATAAGCAAAAAAAAAAAGTTCTTCGTCAAATTTTCATACATCGGAGAACGGAACACCTAAATGCGTAAATATTTTTACATTTTGCGTCCTACAGTAATGGTGTCTGAAGAATCCGGCACTGCATATAATAATAAATGTGATAAAGTCAAGTCGACTGTTGTATGGCGCAAAACATAGAAGGGATTACTAGAAAAGCAGAACTATACAATGAAAAAATGTACAAATTTATGAATAAAGGATACATCAGCAAATTTATGATGGGCCTAATGAGAAGGCTGTAGTTTGCATACATCAAGTATTAATTATCGCTCAGGTCCATTCGATTAGGTATCTGATAATTTTCATTCAGAACCTATAAAACGTTTTTTGAACTATTTCCAACTTTTCTATATGATTTATCTGCGAATTATCTGAAGAAAAAGAGATATTCTATAATATACATAATGCGCATAATATATGATAAACGACAACGGATACGTAAAATACCATGACTGTATATCCTAAACGCTGCTGCAGTAGGATTTACAGGAAGGACCCAGACACCACCCGACCATATCTGTTGAGTTTTCAGTTCTTTCACTTCACGTCCCGTCCATAAAAGGTATAATGTCGGGTCGTTATGACGAGGCGGCGTTAAAGGACCATCTCGAGTGGTAATGTATCGGCTAAATTTCAAGCCGACAACGACCGCCTCCCAAGTTATATACAAAACAGTTCTCCCCCAGAAAGTTTAGTCGTAGCGTGCATTATACCTCTAGGATATACCTACGTATAATATAATAGGGACTTGACCGGTTAATATTCGTGGGTTTGTCGTTTTACTTTTGTTGACGTAGTTTTCGAGCAGGTAAAAATACATAATCCAAGATAACAATAGGTTACAAAAATAAAAATAAAAACGACAAGCGAGCCATATGGTGCGCATCGGAGACAATAGGGATACCATGGACAAGAGGAAGAAGGATGAGTCTGTCGGCCAGGTCGTCGTGAACAACGCCGACGCGTGACAACTGTTCGCAACAGCAGCTTAATGCACCTATTATATATTATATATTATTATACCTTTATAATAATCTTTTCGGGGTTAAGTGGAATTGCACTTATTTTAGTCCTTTTTTTGCACTCGGGTCATAAAAAGGATATGTTTGAATATTGCACTCGGACCATAAAAGACAAGTTTTAATTCTTTTTAAATGTTTTTTTTTTTTATTTGAGGCGGAGGAAGTTGATGAAAAATGTCAATACCTACTTAATTTACTTCAATCTTAATTCTATATTTACTCTAATTTACTTTTCCTTACAAGTTACCAAACACAGGACGGAGACGATTTCTTTCATAAATTTAATGGTACCTTAACACCTACTATAAAATCGTAGGTATACATACAAATACATCCTAGTAAGTAGTATAAGTACTCTAAATAAAATATAATTATCAAACTACTAAATTAATTTTTTTAAACGGAAAGCATCATTATTTTATATTGATTGTCAACAGAAATAATATAGTACGGTGTACTCCCGCGAAACCCCATCAGCATGAGATATGTTTCTTGCCAGAAGGTGAAATATACGTAAAATAACCAATACGACTAAAATCAAAATTTCTGAATGTGATATTTTCAAGAAAAAAAGGGGGGGTCCTCATTTGTTTTCAAAGTCGATACGATACCTGCGAAACCCTCATTAAGAGGACGTTTAAATATATAAATATAGTAATTTTAGTTCATTCTATATAATTCAATGAATTATAATACTTTCGTGTTTGTACACATTTCTCTAATCGGAATACCTTGGTAGATATAATATGAGAAAACTCCGGTAACGGCCGGTAAACACAAATCACCCTGCAGTGAAAGAAAGGGAATTTTTCAATTGGAAAATGAGACGAAAGTACAATAAGTACCTATTTACATGATGTATTTTCGGAGAGGTGGGTCATAGACCTCCTCAAGCACCTGTATGCCTATACACAAATATATTATACGTGTGTATACGAGTATATATGCATAACTATGCTGTAACAGGTATTTACAAAGAAATCACGACGTGTGTCGGAAACACGACAGGGAAACGTGTGGGCGTTCAGAACGGGTCGTCCCACACTCGAAGTTTACCCGGCGACGTCGCGCATCGTCATCGAGCGCGCCTGTGAAGTTGCCGTCGTAAACATACTGTAAAAACCGTACGCGGTCGAATCGACGAAAGAAATCATCCAAAAATTATGAACGGCAACAGCATATTGTTATATTATTGTGTTTTGTTTAGGCACGAGAATTAGTTAATGGCGCTGGAAAATGAGCCACTGCCGCCATATGGTCGAAACGATAACAATCGTTAATTACGGACTAACGAAGTGAACAACGATTACGTTTTACCGGCAGTCTGCGTATAATAGCAATGGTCATACTCTCTCGTTAACGGTGAAAAAAATCCTTTCAGCGATGAATACGACAGAATTATGTATTTTTCCCCTTCGTATTACAATATTATAGAAATCTACGTATACCTACCATTCTATGAAAACACGAGGCCCCTTTGATCGTCGGCGGGAGAGCGTGCGCCTATACCGGAACACGGTAGGTATATATTATATAACCCGACGCAAAGGATTTCATCCAAATCGAATAAACGAACTCGACTATTATGTAGAGGTGCAATTAGTTACGTCTGGAAGGTAGGCATCGGTTATTATTAATTGCATTAATCGATCGAGACGCAATTAAACGAGATAATGTTATTATGTCAATGTTTTAGAAAATCAGCCGACGCGCAATCCATAAATATTATTTCAAAGCACATATATTTTAAAACGTGCTAATATCTTCTGTATAATACATCAATAGTCTATATTAATAATTATTACGCTATAACAAATTATATTCAGCAAAAAAAAAAAAAAAAAAAATATAGGTATATACATAAGTTTATATATGTATAGGTATATATTACATATTATACGCATTCATATAATAAAGGTATACCTATAGTTAAAACTCGAAACATTGAATTGCAATACTATCAGGTAACTACAGAAATAACTCAACATTTTATGGTTTGTTTCGGAATAAATATTTCGACGATATCTTCATCGTACTCAACTACAATAATTTTAGCCGCGCTCAAATTATCCTGTTTTTTCAATTATAACATACCTAATGAATTATTTATATTGCTATAAATTATTATGCTAATATAACTGCTATACATACTACTTAACACATATATTATGTAGAATGTCGCATTGTCATCTATAACGACCCATTTTATCACAAGTTTTTATTTTCGTTTTTATAGATAAATATATATATATATATATGTGGTACCTAATATACCTATATCATATGCGATAAATTTTGTAATAATACCGCGGTGATGTAACCCGGTGAGAAACCCGTGTACATCGTCGTCATCGTCATAAGCCCTCTTACGACCGCATGATATTCTATAATAATAATATATTATATTAACAAATCAATAGCACATCATTATTATCCAACCCTACCGTTTATGATAATCAAACGATACATTATTAATGTGGTTTTAGAAAATAAGCTTTTGTGCATTAAAGTTCATTGTTAACGTTCCCTGTGCCAGCTATACTATATAGCTTTTAACGATTAAAAACGAGAGAAATAGAGAGAGCTATATAAACAAAATATATATTTTGTATATACGCGTATTCAGTATGCTCAAAATACGACCAAAAATATAGAAAAAAGATAAAAGGTCGTTAAAGAATTTCAATTCAACTCTAAAGGTCTTTTCGGACGGATAACTCGAAGCCAGGCAAAGCTCTTTTTTTTTTTTTTTTTTTTGCCAGGCCTTTTTTTTCTGGGTCACCCTTTGGTAGTGTGGTTGATAGAATTTATATATTCGAATACCTACTGACTACAACGGCGATCGATATAATATATATTATCATGTCATCATGATCCCGCTGATGAGGAAACTTTACAAAACGTCTCGGTCGATTTTTTTTTTTTTTTTTTTTTTTTTGCTGGTACCTACATGTGTAAGCAAAAACTTGAAAGTAACAGCAATGGTGTGTTCAGAGAATAGATTTGGTTTGCATTTATACTTGAAAAATAATTCCATGATTCAGACATTACTGGATTGTTAAAAACAATTTAAGCTCAACTTTATATCATAGTATATTTTTCTAAGAATACTCGTGATCAAATTTCAAAAGTTCTTCAACAAAATACACGATGAGGCCAATTTCAAAAATAAAAATAAAAGTATTTTTAAAGTAAAATTTAGAATAATATGTTAATAATAAGCTGATTTATTGTAGTTAACTATAGTGAAAATGATTAAAAAATGATATCAGACGTGTGATGGTGTTAGTAATTTATCGGTTTTAAAAATGTGTACGAGAAGACTCGTCCTAAAAATTGATCCTAGGCACGACACTGAATTACAGTTTAACACGACCTTACAATATTATACATATATTTTGGTGCAATATAATATATTATATTATGGGATGTGCATGTGTCATTCTATCGTTGTAAAATTGTAAAACCATATGCGAGGAAGGAGGTCTTACTGCAGCTGCAGGTGTAGGTAAATCGGAGAAAGAAAAAACGTTCTGTCAGCTGGTCTTCAAAAACGTACCTTCCGACCTAAGTATAATATAGGCAAACGCACGTTCCTTCTATATATTATAAATATATATATATATATATATATATATATAGGTATTATCCCCAGCACAAATGTGTCCTACACACACGACAAAACCCACCTGCCCCAATCGTGTGCACCTATACAAGCCGGAAACGGCACGCACTCGCTCGAAACGTCGGATTCGGGGGTGTGTTGTTGTTGTTATTACGGGAAACCGTTGAAAAATTAGTAATTTTATCAGGTGAATTGGCATTATAACAACAACGGTCGAAAAACCGAACACCCTATCTGGTGGCTGTACTATATTGTAACTAAATGTTTGTATATGTATATACATACCTATAGAAGCAGAATAAACTCCTGCCCTCATAAATATAAATTGTCTACTGTATATAGGACGTAGATAAATGTTTTTTTTTTTTTTTTTATTTATATTAAATAGGAATTTTTATATTTTTAAATATATTCATACTAAAAAAAAAATCGTCAAACTTGTTAAATAAAAGTTATGGCTGTATAATATCCAGTAAACAAATATAACTTTAACTTTGGTAGTAAATTATATTATAAAAATATATTAACGCTTAATATTGTTGTATTTTTTTTTATATTTTGATAACAAATTGTAGAGAACTATAATGTATAATAATTCATAATTATCATATTTAATAGAATAAAAAAGTTCAATAATAACAGCAGCCTGTAAACTACAGAAATCTCCAAAAGTATTAGATTTAGGTCTATTGTATTGACCAAATGAATACTTGTTTTAAAAATAAACGTTTTGTTTTTTATAAAAATTAAAGAAAATATGTTAATCAGTAAAATTTGAGTTGTGAAATTGAGTAGGATAAGGGGGGTATGCAATATGAACATAGTACCTATATTTTTTGTTAGAAATACATCTACAGGATCTTATCACACTTATATACCTAACCGAAAATACGTCAACTGTGGCGCAAAACTAACACATAATTCCAAACCATAAGGACTGCGCAAGAAACATTAAGGTGATATATTTTTTTCACGTTCTTTTAGGACAATGGCCACCAATGTATATAAACTGCCCTGTCCAAATGGCTGCCATTAGAGGATTATATTTCACCGTTTTATTACACCAAAGTCGGGAAAGATTCGGTGAAAAAAACAAAACAAAAATAAATAAATAAATAATAATCTAAAAAAAAGAAACGTGCCATTAAAAGAAAACGGTCTCCACGAGAACATAGTGCCGTTTTAACTTTATGTTGACTTATTGTTAACATTTCACTCCTAGGGGAAAGATTGCCGGGAAACTTATACTTGCACGCAAACACAACATTAACGAATGGCTGCAATTAAATTATAACAATAGAGCTAATTACTAATAAATTATAACGATAAATTTGATAAATACATGAAATAACAGTCTCCAGATTTTAATAATATTCTAGGGTGCAACTCCAATTTATATATTATATTATTATTTTGACAGGAAACCATTTATAATTAGTGTTGTATCAAGAATCGTATACAACGAAATGTACTCAAGAAAAAACAACTTTATGGCCTTAATTTGTTGTTTATGGAAATTGTCGACGTAAAATACTGCTTCTAATTTATTTACGTATATTTAAAATTTGAGTTAAAACCATACATTATAATATGGAACATGAACTTCTATGCCTATTTTTTTTTTAATAACTACTTCAATAATATTCTAAACTAAAATCAAATATACCTATCAAAGTATAAATAACAATAATAACAATCTAATAAATATTTCTATGTCCGCGTTTATAATAGAAAACTACTCTAATGATTATTATACGCGATTCGTAAAAAGTACATTATTTTATTAAGGCAACCACGCGTCTTGTTTTGTTTTGTTCACAATTTATATTTTGTACATGTATATATAAATATAGTGAACGTATAATAGTTTTAAATGTTCACTGCGATGATATAATATCATAAATAAGATAAACTTCGAAAGTAAAATCGTATATTTTTCGAGTTGAAAAGGCGTTTCCATGACAGTCCGCTATTTAAGATTTAATAAATAAATAATAATTAGGTAGATAATAAAAGAAATATATGAAAAAGATTTTTTTAATATAACCCATATTAAATAAACTACCTAATTCAATATAATATATATTACTACTATACGTATTCCTATAATACCTATATATTTTAATACATTAAACGTATATGGTATAGGTATATATTTGGATTCTGGGTTCTACTCATCATATATATTATATGATCAAAATACTATTGTTAGCGACTTAGAATAATAAAATTGTTCAAAATTGACTTTTTATGCTATCATTTTATCATTTTTTTTTAAATAAATTTCTTGGTAAAATCAAGGTTTATAGTTCCATTAATAATGGACCAATACAGATAATACAGAAAATGAAAATGTGCCTATATCATTACAAAAAAATGTCAATTTTATTTTAATAATGTTCTTCTAAAAACACTACGATACAACTTTTCATATTTTAAACCAAAGATTTTGGATTAGTTGACACATAGGATTCTAAAATCTAAACGGTGGGCTAAGAGGTGAAGAACCAAAAATATTCAATCTAGATTAGGGCAGATAGTTAAATGTCTTATACACATCAAGTTATTTAAACATTTAACATTTTCATTTAATTTGTAGCTTTCATTTGATAAATTTGAAATAAATAATAAGTATAACATTTTATCAAAATAATGATGGACAATTTGATGTTAATAAATTATTTAGAATTTAAAGATAAATGACAAGTTTTTAATTAATTTTTGTTTGATTATTTTTAAAAAGAGTAATTATAACAATTTTAAAAGGCTAACAAAATAAATCAATACGAAACTTCTTACCAGTAAAATAAAAAAAGTCGTTTAGATATAGATGATGGAAATTGGTCCATTGTTCCTTCGGTCCTCGGACAGGATAGTGTACTATTATTATTTTAAATTTTAAAGCAAAGATAAATCATTACATTAAAAAAAAAATATATATATATCCTCTATAAATTATCAACTAGAATCAAATTTTTTTTTAACTAAATAGGTCCTCATAATTCCTACCCTAAAAAACATATACTATAGACATAAAAAACATATTTTCTTAAAACCGATAAGTAATCATTTCTCGCTTCGTTCAGAATCTAATATACATCAACCAATTTATTTATATATATTTTTTTTCCGTGGCTTTTTTTCTTTGGCTTTTTTTCCTAGATTCATACAATATATATATGTGTGTGTGTATCCTTTTTGAACAATATTTTCCTATTTACAGGGATTTTGAAAATAATTTGCCTCGCTGGACTGACCAAACCGCCACTGCTGCACCTTGAATTACCTATAGATAAGATTCGTCGGTAATAGGAACACTATAATAATACTAATATAACAGTGATATAAACCATAATTTTCTAAATTACCAAGTTACAATAATTGTGTGCCGTAATCGTTTTGTTGCGCTACGATATTTCACGCGACCGCTCATGTGCATAACCGGCGGCGCGGCACACTGATACAGAGATCAGAATAGAAACGTTTCTGTCCAACGGTGAGGTATAGATAATATATGTAATATCATGTGTACCGGAGCCGTGGTATTATAGTTTCAATAAAACCTACTCGATAAAAAAAAAATGACAGCCAATCGGCCGTAATATATAAAAACATAATACGTACCTATTGTCACGTACGTGACGATTTCAAAAACGATTGTTAAAAATAATGTCACTGCCGTACTTAGGGCAGGAGATATAAAAATTTAAACAAAACCACGTGGGATGATTATATATGGATTCGAGGTCGAAAATTGAAGCGCGTATGCACTTATTATGCCACGTATATTATATATTATTATATATATGATATACTGTCGTTTGTAGGGTTTTTAATAACTGTGTTATAATATCGTATGCAGGACCCGACGCCCGTGTTATATGATATATTACCATCTGTGCCTGGGTGTACGAATAATGCTCGTCCGAGTGTGTTCACAAAACATTTTAAAAAAAAAAACACCATACATATATTATAATCGTATACAGGCACTCAACGACTCTAGCGGGTAATAAAAATGCATCTCAAATATTATTAAGAGTGGTTTTTGAAAATAAAATAGAAATTATTAGACGAATGTGCCGCCGAGGTCACGAGTCGAGGTACCTATACTATATGCCTGTACGATATAATATATTTAACTCGACGATATAATATTTTATACACTCGAGAACCCGTCACTTATATCCCATAATATATCACTAATACATATTATTATTATTATTATTAATTATTGTTGACATTATTAATCTATATCATTTATATTATTGTCGTACGACGATTATATTGTTTGAATAAATATCTATAGTGGCTAGTCCGTAGTTTTTACTATACGGAAATTACTAAAACGTTCAATTGAACCGGTCGGCGGAGTGATGTGTATTAATATGAGGTTCGAAAAGCCGCACTAATTACCCGAACGGTTGAAATAAAAAAACTAATCAGTTTTTCTCGGATTTTCAAAAATAGACCCGATTTTGGATATAATGGTACTTTTGTTGGAATATACACACTACTAAATGTTTATAAACACATTTTTCTTATATATGAGATGTTATAACACGCCGTTGTTACACTGCACGCCGACTACCCGACACGCTTTTTAAATACGACGAGATTTAATAGATCGACAACGAGGGCGTAAAAAAAATCAAAATTTCTGATTTTCAAAATGATACAAGTATTTAAACAAATGTACGGTATTCCATGTGTTTCTTGCGCAACACGTCGAATCGTTAACACAAATTGCGTACACGCACAGTGTGAGGTCATCAACTTCTTCGGGCGTGGGTAAAGTAACAGGCGACAACGACCAGGTATACTTGTATTTTATAATCGAAACGACATAATAATATTGTCTCCATTATATTATGCTGTACTATACCGTATACACAAATAATATTTTTCATTATAATTCAAAAACGGTCGAGACATAGGTATACTATAGCGTATTGAGCATATACAGTATACATATTATGAAAGAGTACAATTACTAGAACAGTATCTACCTACTAAACCTAAGCTATACTCTGTAGATTAAATTATGTAATTCATTAAACAAGAATGAAATAACCAAGAACTAAGATTAGAATCTTTGTAAGATACAAGAGATTGAATCTTTTTTTTCTTATATATAAAATGCTATAAAGTAATTAGCCGTATTTTGAACAAAACAATTATATCACGTGTTCTTTCATTTTTATCATATTCATTTTTATTGTAGGAGTTGTCTTTTTAAATAAATTGTTAAACATTTAAACTCCTGGCTATGTATTCAACGTAAAATTAGTATCTCTATTATTTGTAGCACCCTTAGCGGATTCGACAGTATTGTGATCCACTTTTTCAATACACAGTCGGCGTCCATATCTAGTGTTCATGGTTATCCGAAATCCGTACAAAATGGTCATAACTTTTATTATTTATTATAATTTTTTTTTCGTTCGTTTGAATTACGTATTGTATTGAGTGTCGAGTACATAATATTATAGATCCGACTATTTAATTACATTTTTCATTGTGTGACAGCCGACATAATATCAAAAGATGAGAACCTATCAAAACGAGTCCGCATAAAATTTTCTGGAACTTTTATTGCAGATATTACGATGTTTTGTCGGACATTCGTATATTTCCACCTGACGACAATGATTAGAAAAAAAACTCCGAGAACGATGAGTCCAACCGACTTCACAAAGTAGTATATATTAGTACTATATTTTATTATATTCATTATATTTCACGGTAAATGTATTTCAAATGGTCGGAATTCGATAGTATTTTTTTACAATTGTAATTTATGTGTAGTCGCGAAGTTGTGTGAAACCTGATATATATATATAAAAGCGAAAATTGAGTGAAGCGAAGTTTGAGTTCATATAAAAATCCAAGAATAGTATAAGTTGACCCATTTTTATTACTTTATTTGTCCACCTTTTTATTCGAAACACTTTATAGGGATGGAAGACTATTTTTAAAATATAAAGGCCTTTTCGCCAAAATACCATTTATATCTCCCAAAAAACTGTTATGGATCTCGATAAATTATAATAATTATACTAAAAAATAGTTCACTTACAAGGTGTTGCACTCAAAAAGAGTTTCACAGACAAGTAGTTGCTTCCGAAAGGTATTACACTCAAGCTGGAAAAGATAATAAGATAAGATGATAAAGGGATATGGGGGCATTCAAGTATTACGTAAGCATCTAGGGGGAGGGGGGTTAGAACCATGCTTACTTCAGCAGTGATAAAATAAATAAATAAATAAAACATGTACATAAATATATACTTATTTTTATCAAAATATGTAAAATAAAATTCAAAATATGTGACAAAATTTTTCATTTATTTAATTCATATAAAATTCGGAAATTTTTATTTTTTTTTTTTAATAAAGGGGGGTCGTTGGACATATGCTAACGTAATAAATCAGGGGGTCGAACATTTGCTGACAATTCCTGACGAGGGGGAGGAGGGGGTCTAAAAAATGTCAAAAATGTGCTAACGTAATACTTGAACGCCCCCTATATAGACTGGATAAAAAAATTTAGTATTGGGGAAACTTGATTTGCACATTTTTGTTTAACTATACAAAATTTCCAAAAAATTACACCTAATAAAGTTTTATACCTAATATTTTTATACTAAATTTTAATTGTGAAAATAGCAATGCGCCCAATAATTATTATTTTATTATGCATTTGTTTTATTTTATTTGATTATATGAAAAAATTAAAGGTGGAATACGTATTAGGTAAATACATTGGTATATTCTGTTTAAAAAGTTTAATAGCAAAACATTTTACAAGACATTTTGTAGAGATGTTGAACCAGGAAAATTCCCATGAATCAAATTAACCCATTTTAGTACACTGAACCAGGGTTTGAATGACCTAATAGCAAAGGATAAATCAAGTTATCCGAAATGGTTCAATGCTCGATAGGTGGTAGAGAGAAAAATATTAAAGAGAACCGTCTAAAATTATTATGTATTAAATAGGTATCTACGAACGTGAAGTATTTTTACAAAAAGTCAAGATATCATATTTTTATTATATTTTTCATGGTTCTATCATATTACTTTTATTGATATAATTATTTGTGGGCAAGTACTTTTGTTTCTCAAGGAATGGAATTACGAATTTTGAAAACGATTAAAACTAACCTAAGCTATAACCTCACGTAAAAAACGTACTATTCCAATATTGAGGGAAACAAAAAATGTTAACATCGGTAAAGTTTAACTTAAATGTAAACCCATAAATCATTGGGTCTGATATTTTACAGTAGAAAAATGCAATTTTACCGTGGTAATCGACTTAGAAATAGGGTAATGTATCGGTGGTGTATACTCCCAATATATTATGCGATATGCCAACAAAATAATAATGAAAAAAAAATGGTAATATATGTATAAGTCAACATCGATTTCTCGTCGGGGCCACTATATACGCACGCGGTAAAAAATATTAAATTGAATGCGTGGCGTGTTTGTTATTAATTTAACCGCAAAAACTATAATAAAAATAGATTGCTCCAAAAATGCGATGTTCACATCGTACACGTCATTATCTATACGTAGTAAAATATTCAGTAGGTAGTAGACCAAGCCGTCTCTTCTGAATGTCCGTTGGAATTTACGAGACTAAAAGTGTCGTACGTAAACCCTCCACCAAAAAAATTCAATCAATACAAAATGAATAAAATAAAAGTAATTTCCTTGAACTAAATCGAAACGTCACACAGCATAATAATAATAACAAAAAGAAGGTTATCGTCTCATTACGAACGATTTTAATCGAATGTACATTATGTATATATACCAAACACTATAAGTCGTAATTCACACAATAATATTTGACAAGTGTAGTTTTTATATCCATCCATACTTATAAAAATTTATTTTCATTGTCATAATTTTATCAACAATATATCTACCCATAAACAATAATAATTTGTTCCCAAAATTTGCTATCCAACTTTTGACAAAATTAACATAATATGTAAAAAAAAGATTTATTAAAATGATTGGGAAACCTACTATTATAGGTAAATAGTACGGAATCATTTAAAATTTAATTTGAATTGTTTATCAAAGATAAGAAAATTGACACTTACTTAAAATGTAATAAAAAATGTGTGTTTAGTTCAATCTGTAGAATATAGAAATCTTATTGTTGTAGAATCCAAATTGATCTTCGGAAATAAAATCTTAGAAATAAAAAATAATCTACCTATACATATTTTATTGATATTTATATTAATGTTTTACATTTATAATTGCATTTTTTTTTTATTAATTAAACGATAAATTAAAAGTAGAACGAGACAATAAAAACCTGATTTAAATTTAATTTCTAATTTAAATAATAAAATATATCTATATCTACTGTTTTTTTGAATAATATCATCTATTAAAAATATCATATATGATAAATACACTATGAAACCCAATTTGTTACTTTTATTGTTTAATTTAAATTTTATTTTTAAATAAAATCCGACCATCGTCATAAACAAAAACCAATTTCATTAAGAAAGTAACCGATAGTAACCTAACCGATACTACACCTGCATTTGCTGTCCCCGTCTAACCAAATAAAAATGTAAGACATTTATGTTCGACATTCTTATCACAATTTTGTCATTTCTAATATTAGAGTAAATTTACCTATTACTAAATTTATATTTTAATTGTAAAGATAAATATAAATCTATTTAAATTATTGAGATTCAAAAATAAAATTCTTTAACAATTTCGAAAAAAGACGACGTCACGGTATAGATAATAATCTCGTCTATAAATTTAATAATAGGTAAATTTACTCTAATATTACAATTAACGAAGTTTTAATAAGAATATTGAACGTTTATTTCCTAATTTCCTATATTGTCAGTTGGTTAGACAGAGAAAGTAAGTGCAAGTGTAGCAATCCTTTTGGTATAGGAACAATATGTATATATTGTAAGTATACCTAAATTATTTTTTTGATATTTAGATTATTACAAAGAAAACATAATATAAAACAATTATATATAAAAATAGATCTTTTTAATGATGATTATTGATTATACTCGAACGGGTGGTGAGTTATAGTGAAACAATATTCATTTCAAGAATTCGAGAGTTATTTGTAAATAAAAGTACCATTAGCCCATTAATTGATAAAATAGCTTCCAGCCGTATTCAGGTGTTTTATAATTATAATAATATTAATATTACAGATACTTCTATTTTAAAACCATCTAAAAAAAGTAACAAAAACTATATTTGATAGGTCTGCACACTACTTGTGCGCCCTGATGTTAACATTGATAATACTAAATGATAAGTGATAGTCTATTTACGTCCCAGAAATTGGGATGCATTTCGATCATGATAAGATCATATACTTTATAAAGTTTAAACGTTTGTAGTATTTGATAAAAATGGGTTTATAGCAATAATAAATCCACAAAGAATGAACGTTCTTTATCAATAAATCATTCGAAAACGAAAATAATAGGGATAATACAGCTAAAATATTTTAGACACCTAAAACTTAATACAACTTAATAATATTTTATGTAAGGTAATTTTAAAATAATGAAACAAGTTGAGATAAATTTAAAAGGTAGACATTAATAATTATCACTATGAAATTATGAGCAATGAATACAAATTAAAATGGGTTTTTAAAAATAGTAGAAAACAAACGTATTATTATACAATTATTTATTTTCTTCTAAATTGTAATGTTATGTTACCTATTATATGCATATTAAATGTGAATCAAATAAATCTTAAAATGATAATGTACTTACCTATTCATAGTCGAATAGCTGATTATTTCGACTAGGGAATAGGGACGCAAGTTGGTTAAACATTTTAATTGATATTTTTTTTGGGAACGCAAGTAGTATACACTGTAGATAACATTTTTTGAGTATTTTACTTTTCGCGGACGTAAGTGTATTATTAATAAGAATTTGGGACGCAAGTAGTAGGTCACCTTAATCAATCATTTATACTTATCAAAAATATTATTATTCATCGGTATTTTAATATCTAACCATTAACTCCACTACTAACCTTCTTAATAATAGAATATTATCAATATTATTTATTAGTATTTGAATACTGTAATAAACCCTGACTTGCATTCCATTCTATGTTCCTAAACTATGACTATTAAAAAATACTGTATTGTAATACATATTATAATTCCACCTAATTTATTATATTAGCATATGATCAATAATATTTCGCGAGTTTTTCGTAACACTAAGATACTAGATGATCAATGCGATTAGGAATCTGGTGGTTTTCCATGTTTCTCAACAAATACAAATAATCTGATTAGTGATTATTATAATATGATTATTTATCGATAGGAAATTACTAACTTAAGTTGTCCGCTAGGAGATGGAAATTTTATCACCATTTAGTCAATCAAAATAATCAGATGCATCATCTGATTGAAAATTATATGAACTAGTATGCGTATCGAGAGTCACATAGATTGTAAGTATTGAACATTTTGAATATTTTATATATTATTAACGTTTTTTCAATATATAGATTGTGTAGTTTTCATATAATTATTTTACAATATAAATATGCAAGACTCACCCTTCCCATGTAGTATCTTCGATAAGCTTTGGCCGTGTCGTCGGTTTCAATTTTATTGTTCCATGAACTGGTTCCACCGGAAGCTGTGGTGGGCTCGTACTCGTTCTGGTCCTGACCATCAATCCAGAAGCCACCACCGGTCGGTAGAACGATGTTTGGATACGGTTTTGGACCTTTCAACGTCTCCTCTAAAAGTTCTCGGGATCCATTGCCCGCCGTTTCCGGCGTTGGCACACTACTCGGCTGTTCATCCCTAGATGTCTGAAACAATCGTTAATACGATATTCAATATCCATACTCATATTCTCAGTTAAGCAAATAGAATTTATTAGTTTTACACTGATATTTTCTTTTATTCGGAAATACATATTGAGGTACCTAGGTATGTATAATTATTTTTTAATATTCGAAATACGACTGGGCTTATTCTGTTTATTATTTATATAAGTAGGTACTTTCTATGGTACTTTTAATATTTAGTTATACAATTAAAAGATAAAATATTCAATCATATTATATAATGACAACAAAGACGCTGTATAATTTAGGTAAATACCGAGATAATTAGTTATTAATTATTATTGTAATATTTTGGTACATTCTGTAATCTTGATCACATTTTTCAATTGGAAAGAAATTACATTTCCAAACTATTCCATGCCAAGAGAATCAACCCGAGATTGTTATAATAATAGGATAGTATCATTATTTTAATTATTATTATAGATAGATGACGGAATTAGTATTAAGATATCGAAAGTACCTAATAAATAATATATATATATATATACTCAATTCTAATATAAAAAACCTCGGAACGTGCGTATATATACATATTAAAACCTAAAATTAACCATCTAAGTATGCTCAAAATTAAATTAACTGTAAAGAAATCATTAGTACGATTGGACATTTCAAATGATGTGTACCCCCACACTACGTATAATAATAATAATCAAACACCCGTCCACTGACCTTGTACGAAGTTTCCATTGCATTGAAATGAGAATTCACGATAATTAACAACATTTTTTTCCCCTATGCATTATTATTATACCTTAATTTGTCTATACTGTCATTGTTTAATACAAGACGAGTCAGTTGGATTTTTTTGGCATAGCTATTAATTTAGTAAAATACGTAATATTGAACTTAAAAAAAAATCAAAACAATGAGACATGAGGTCGTTAACTTAAAATTCTATACGAACTACATCGTTGTATTCATATCCGAGATTAAATAGTGTGCATACATATATTTCTAATTTTATTCGTTTAAAAAATATGTAGGTACTACCGTACTATGGGAACAAACAAAAAAAAAAGATAATATTTTTTTATATATTATAATAAAATACGTGCAACAGTATGATCAGACCCCTACCTGGTTAGTAGACCGTGAGGTCGATTTCCTGCGTAGCACAGGAAATCCAGATACTTTGGTCAGATAAACAAAAAGTAAGTTGATTATAAAGTTGTTGTTAGTAATATTTATTCGTTAGGTATATAATTTTTAGTGCCTTTTAAATAATAAAAATCATTATACATTTTATTCTTTTTTTTTTCGATGATTTTTAGTTAAAATTAAATTGATCAATATAAGCAATAATGCAACAATATTCCAAATAACTATTATTTAAATACTTAAATACCATTTCGTATTTATATAATTACGATTTATTAGAGTTGAACAAATAAAATTTCTATAGTAATAATTCTGGTAATAACTATAATACCTAACTAATAACAATTAACATTAAATACGTACATTAGTACGTAAAAGATTATTTTCAGTACACATTTCTTAATTTTTATCAATATGACATTCTCAATTAAATATTTCAATATCGTGTACCTACGTAAAATTACAAATAACATATATTCAAAAATAAATGTAATAATTTTTTATATATATTCCCACGGGATAAATAACGAAAACGTTACATATTTTTCTGCTCTGTCAAACTGTGTATTCAACATTTATAAAATATTTCTGGAAATCTACTCGAAAAAACGTTTTTCACTCGCAAATATTATACATAATATGTTTTTTGGACGTGGATACGTGAATTATTGCTTGTATCCAACGTTATACACATATTATATCTTATACCTGTATACAGCCGCTATAGTCTTTCCTCTATCGTAATAAAACATAATATAATATTACCAATACAAAAATTCTATACCTATTGGTATATTTCATAAATGGCTGATATTTTCAATGAAAACTACATCTATTATATTCAATATTATATAATATATTATTTTGTTCTATGGCCCCACTCCCTTACATATAAAACAATTTGAACAATGAGTGTTTCTCATGTATTAATATAGAAATCTGGACAGGATCGAATTTAGAATTATAAGGATATTAAGGTAATTTTTTAAACTGAATAAGTGTTCAATTTCGCAAAAAGCAAAATGTTAAATGTTGTAATTCAATAAGTTTCAAATGAAAACTACGATTGGAAAGTTAAAAATTAATTTAGTCTCACATTGGTCCCCAAAATCGTACACTTAAAACGAATACGAAAAAACGATATGATCAAAAAGGATTCCATTTAAAATTTGGCACTCCTTAGATAAAGGATCAAAGCCGCCATTATAAAGGTTGAAGTATATATTATCCATATATCTATATTCTATATGATATATATTGTGAAACTAGTATTTTAAAATTGAAATACCCCATTAGGAAACGATAGGGGGAATTGGGGGGAGACAAAAAGAAATGCACACTTTATAACAACTTCGAATTATTCATGGCCACGTAATCGTCACCCGGTGAAAACGAAGAGCGTATTTACACGTCTCCTCCCTCAATCTATTCGTTGCTCTGAATAACGTTCACCCAATAATTTTAAACTTCTACGCATACGCATTAAATGATTGTCAAATGGTTTTATTACACCTCGAACACACAAAAATAAACCCATATATTATTATTATAGTGTTTATATTATTATGGGATACGATATAGTATATTTTTTCGGTTTAGGGAAAACATCGTGTATACGAGTCGTATTAGAGGACTGCTGTAGCCTGTAAATATAAATTGCACAGTTGGAAACCGAGACGCGGCATACCGTAGAAGAAACAATAATATTTATAAACAGCCCGAGGGAGCTGAGAGGAGTGAACGAACAGGGAACAAGGGATTTTAATAAGAAGACATCTGGAAAGCGATGCTGAGATTGCGTGTATGATTTATGAAGCTTGGGGATAAACGAAATTGTTCCTATATATATTCCCGAAGAAATGTATAGAAAAGAAAAAATCCCCGTAAGTATTTCGTGCGAACACATATATTTCTTATTCTGCATTTGCTTTGTGGTGCAATAAGAAAAGTTGTTTTTACGTCCATTATTATAATATACCGATGATTGTCGTCTGTTTTATGAAATATTTTATAATGTACATCTATATCCTTTTTTTTACCAACATAAATTATACCAAATTATTTTGTGTATATTTTTGAAATCATTAATAAAATATAAATGCATTAAAATATCGAATCCATAGTGATGACAAATTGTTTGTAAATAGTGTTTTTAGCTTTGGTATTGAATTTCGAGTGTGAATAACATTCATACAAATAACATTTATACAACATAAAATTATGTTATTAAAACAAGCACGTTTATTTTAATCCAATAAAAGTATCCAAAAACACAAAATAAATTATCTACCGAGTTCAAATTTAATGCAATTATATCGCATTTCGCGTAAGTATACTTAATCAAAACGTTCAATGCCCTGAATAGGCAATATTTTCGTTTGGTTTCGACAGTTCTTGAGATTTGTATTAAACACTTTTTTCTATTATTATAACAAAAAATATTATTATTATTATTATTATTATTATATAACCAATAACAGATAAATCGTAATGTTTTTAATTAATTTTTTTACATGCGTTTTGAGTAAAATAACTAGTAAACAGAAGCTTTTGCCACGCGAAGATAACGATTTGAAAATAATAAACTATATTATAGTAATGATACTCAGTGACAGTTACCGGGAAAATGATAACAGCAGCATTTGATAGATAATTCCGTCTATTCCGACAGGAAATAGAATTTCTTTTCTGATAGTACAATTTAATACGATTATTTATTGTCAGGGACTTTATTGTGTATTAATTAACACATTAATAATTAAGATATACAATGAAGCAATAATATACAGTCTACAATATGATACAAAATAACGGATATAATATTATACTGCAGTCTTGGTTAAACACATTTTACCCCGTCAATTTCGTTAGTCATTATATTCACTATTAAATACGATTTTTTTAATAATATAATAAAATAAATTGGATAATAAATATATCTATTTTATGTGACACGATACACAATGTCTGCAGGATACCTACCTACACGTAATGCACTTAACAAAACTCACGGCTTACTCACTAGTATATAGTCCTCCAACGGAATTCGTCTGTATCGGATAGATTACGTTTACCTCATTGAAATATAACTGTACAATATACTATACCTATAACGATTCGGCTGAACATTCAAAATATATAACAAAAAGGAATTAGTCCCTAGATTAGAATAACCGTATAGGTAATAGTACTTTATACGATATAATTCATTTTCATACTCGTTCGATAAAAACTTTTTCTATCTATACCGTCATATACGATTAGAATAGGGATTAATGTGTGACGTTAACGTTTAAATGTGCCGAAATTACATTTTGTAAACATCTCTAAATCATACAGTATCAATATAGTATTAGGTACGTATTGAAACACCCTAGTATAAAACGTAAAATCATCGAAACCGAGGTAGGTAAATAGGATGTGCAGACGGAAATCGGTATATAGATCGGGTAGGTCGTTTTGCCGGTTGTTCTCGCGCAAACGTACGTATAGGTACATAATACAACCGTCGTCTTGTGCGCGCGTTTTAAGTCGTGAAAAAAAATATCGTATATGGCACTCGATATATCTATTTATTTAAAGAGACTGACGGATTGTCCTTCCATATGTCGCTCCGGCCGGACACGAAGACTACAATTACTATACACCGGGTGTATTATACGAGTATATATATTATGTCTCGTGCGCAGACATCGAATAGT
This sequence comes from Pemphigus obesinymphae, assembly GCA_025469235.1. Lineage (NCBI taxonomy): Eukaryota > Metazoa > Arthropoda > Insecta > Hemiptera > Aphididae > Pemphigus > Pemphigus obesinymphae. Next base: position 43,344 of record JAIPRL010000164.1, read on the forward strand.
GTCGGATTTCAATTTTCAACCTGCGTATAAACTACAAACAACAACCGGTCGGTTTTCTGTCGGACTAAATATGCACGAAATTACGATAGATAATGATACGCACCGAAGATTTTGACAGGTAGAATATACACGCAAAAAACCGTTCATTTCAAGATCGGTATATTATTATGACTAAGGTGTATATATATATATACTGGCGGACTGCCGCGATGAATCACTGCACCATAACATCGAGCATATTGTATTTTTTTATTTTATTTATTTATTTTTTTTTTTTTGCTGCTTTCGGTTTCGCCCAATCCGACAATGCATTTACACGCGTTTGTTCTTACCGAACCTTTCACGGTGACGATAATATAGTCCGAAATGTTTGCTACTCTATCCGTCGGCTTTCTCTCTGAATCCCAATAATACTAATGATAATTTGTTATTTAAAATATCGTTTCTCTTCACGTATTCCCTATATACAGGTAGGTAGGTAGATACGTGCAAGTACATAATAATACTTCCTTTTTATTATTATTATTATTATACTAGATCGTTTGTTGCGAGTTCTGGTCTGGTCGTTCTAGTTGGCCGGTTACTGCGACCACATCGTAGCGGCAATAGCAGCTTCTGTACGCGAGAGACTATAATATTATATTATGGTGACAATGGTGAGAATCGAAACGTGAGAAACAGTGCACTGTATACAGCTGGGAAGCGTCGGCCGGATGCACAATATTACCCTACCGCTCGTATCGCCATTGATATATAGGGGAAGATAAGCAGATAGTGTGCAAGTAGTAAGTACTCGTATAGTACGCTATAATAGACGAATTATAAAATAAATAATATAATATATTTTTGTGAAAAATGAATACCCATCAGTGGTACAGTAGGGCCTCGAGGTGTTGTCCAAAAACAATACTCTGAAAATGTGTGAATGGATATACCTGGGTTTGAGATAACACGAATTAACAGCAAGTTCTACAAAAATAATCTCAAAAAAGTTTAATAGTTTGAGGTAGAAAAAATAATATACGCATTATGAAGACATTGTATTATTTATACGGATATTTATTATACAAATATAATAAATAGTTAATTAAGTACTTACTAAACGTTAAATTATAAATTGTAACGTTTCTAATTAATCGAAAATAGAATACGTTATTATTTATTAATGATTATGCTTATTAGAGATATCACCATGTAGGTTTGATGAGATGGAATGATAATGGATTTATTACTGGATAAGTAAAGCAATATTAGTGATTTTTAGGATATACTACACTGTAGTGATGTATTTACGGAGAGGATTCATTACTCCATTGGATTGAAATTATATATATTATTACAATTAAAGCTCGGGTATTTATGACAGTGCATATTATTGACATTGCACAATCAGAGTCAGTTGTAAATCAGCTATAAATCCAATTCGTAAAACTTAATTCCCATAATATATTTTAACAATTCCTGACCACAATTTTTCGATTATCATAATAATATAAGTATTAGTAGTAATAAGTTATTTTTAATAACATAATATGAAAAAGTATCAATTTTTCTATAATGTAATATGAAGTATTCTGTGTAGTATAATAGATATCTATGTTTAACTATCACATATAATAGTGAGATTTTTAATAATATAATATACCATAATATACATAATAATAATAATAATAATATACATAATATACTGTAATATACCTACCTATAATATATCCCTTTATCCGTCAAAGTAATTTCTGATTTATTGATTACTTTATTTATAGATTATATACTGTATAGTGTTACTCACATATTTTTGTTTTTGTTATTTCCTCACCACTTATAATAATAGATATTGAATACTCATCAAAAATTTCCAAAAAAACAGTTTAGAATGATAATAATTTTTACATTAACAATATAATAATACATATATACCTATATAGTAGGACATAATACTTTTATGTACCTATGTACATATATTTAATTTTATAATTTTAAAAACTCCAATATATGTACCTATATGTATACAATTAAATAGTTGTCATTTTCGAATGAATTAAAAAAAAAATTTTTCATAAAATATGTTCGTATTTTAATTATAATAGTAACGGAAATATAGTTTGAGGGTTCTCGTTGAAATCGAGAAAAGTATATTTATTTATTTTTATGAATTGTTGATTTATATTGTTATTATAAAATTCAATTTTTTTTTTTTATATTGTTTCAATAACAGAAAAATATATCTCAACTCTCCCATCTAAAAAATACTAAATACGCCATTGACTATATCGCGGATGAATAACTGCGAAGCGATACTCAAACATTTGTCAATATACCCGTCACCCGTGCGGAAACTGCTGTAGCGGAAATAAAAGAGCACGTTCGTGCAAATGCTCCGAAATCGTCGGCCTATTTTAGAGGACAGAACTGTTCGCGCGAAACACAATTGCAGTTACAGATATAGATAGAGTATTTATTCCGCAAAGGCAATACACAGAAGAACGGCATTTTGTAAAAATTGCGAAAAAAAATTTGTATTAAAAAATATTTCCACGAGTTTAATATTATACGATATCCATTTATAGGAGTCGACATGATAATGTTATATTGGAGTTTGAATATTATTTCGAATCCAGGTCGAGAGCCGTGATTGTAGCAAAATAAATAAATAGGTAGGTATTATGTATCTATATTACACATATGTGTGTATATAATTTATGTATTTCCCGTCAGATATAGGTACAATAATAATAATTACCTACCTACCGACTGTATTTGTCGCACCGTTAATGTTTGATTAAACTTGTCACGAACGTCGTCGTCGGTCGTATCTATATAGGTGCGTGTGACAAATAAACTAACGGAAAATACTGTGAGCCGACACATGCGTCTGTTGCATACTGTTGCCATCGATTTGAACAGTGATTTAAAACATTAATTATTATTACCTACAACACATACATCGTTAAAAAAGAACACGAGACGCGTATTTTGAGCGCAATAACTTGAAAAAAATGTATGATATTATTATACCGGACGTGTTGGCGGTCATATGATTGGATATCGTCCATACCATCGTTATCTACAGGTAAGTTCTAGTCACAATCCATAGATAATATATAATATAGAATTATATTCTATGGTTATAGTTATGACCTATAGGATAATGGATAACCATGGTGTACAGACACTAGCGTTTCCCTACGAATTACTTATGTTCCATGGTAGGTAATACCATAGAGGTAGCCGAACGAATTTCGATTTTGGTTTTATCCACTGTCGACCGAGATTAATCCGACTCCGAGGTTGTTGCAAACTGCAACCGTTCCCTGTTTGTGCGTATACGTATATCCATTGCTCGAATCGTGGGGGGACGGAGTTCCTCAACTAATTTTTTATATTTTTAGAGTACCCCTGCCCCGTATTTTATTTTTTTTTTTACTGCAGTAGGTACACGAATTAAATTGTTCGACGGAAAGCTCATTTTTTAAAAGCCCAAGCGTGGAGGTAGGCACCCTTTATTTTTTTTCCCCGGCTTCAGGCACCGCTGTTCAGGTTCGTTTTACCTGGAGTCCTTTGAAGTGATCCGAACTGTGACTGTGCCGACTGCCGTGTCTTTCGCGCCACTTTAACACTCCCATAACCGAATGGATCCAACCCGGCGGAGATTCGCGGACGTCCGCGCAGGACGCTTGCCGTGCCGTTTTCAACGCCGTCGTGCGTCCGTATCGACAACGGGCGAAATTTAAATTCCGGTTTTTTTTTTTTTTTTTCTAACGAAAAATTCAAAACACACCGGACGGATGAGAAAAATGTTTAAAATATAAAACGCACTCGCGCGTACGCGAAAACGGTACTATTAATAATAATAATATCAACCGACGAAATGGTCGACGTCAGGCGGTGGTCGACGAACGCACGCCCGGACGGACGCAGACACGCACTGAGGGACACCGGTCGGGCAACTAGACCAGCCGAGCCGGCACGAGCAACCCGCGGCCGGATCGCTGTCGCCGCCTCTGACCCCCCTCACCATGATGGCAGGCGGTTAAAACGGCGACAGGTCGCCGCAAACGAGTACAGGTACGGCGCGACGCGTCCTCGCCGAATGCATCGCGTGGGCGTCTCCCCACTAGTGTCCTGCTGTCCTGGTGTTACCGTTCACTTCGATTACCACCGACCGATCGACACGCCGCATTGTAAAATGTTGGGAAATTCAACATGTAAATAATCGTCAACGACGTGTTTAATGATATTTCTAAAAGAATAATTTTAAAAATAGTTCCTGAGCCAGATCCAAAAAAAAAAAAAAAAAAAAAAAAAAGACGGTAATTTATATAAATAATTAATAGATGAATTTAAACTTTAGTCCCCTCCTAAAAACATACAAAATAAATAACGTACTTTTTAAGTATAATAATTTTATTTAATATTAATTATTGTAATATGACACCGTGCCTTTAGTCGAGAAAATCTTTACAGAAATGGCATGTCATATTCTTTTGGTATAATCATATAATCCGAACATAATCCCTATCAATAAAACTCAAATGTCTAAAATTTTATGAAGGACGTACATTACCAACGTTTTATACGGATAAATTAACCCAGCTAACTCTATTATCTTATAAAGTAATTAATAATCTCGAAAAATAACCTTGGAAAATATACTTCGATGAGAGAAAAAATAACTTATATTACGCGAGTAATTATATTAATTTAAAGCAATTTTTAAAAAATCATATAAATAGGTAAGTTTATGTTTACCTACTATTTAATATTATATATATATATGAAATTAATCTAGGGGGGAACAAGAGGGGAAAACTCCCTTCTCAGATATATTTCATGGTATCATTTCCCCTTCTCCAATATAAGCCCGTATTTAATTTAAATGTTAAAAATTTAACTATGATTAATAACCATCATTAATTGCGTATACAAATTAATGTAATAAATGTATGCAATAGAAAAAAAGTAATAATACCTATTATTATTATTATTATTATTATTATTATTATTATCAAATGTAAATTATATATAATATGTATATATATAGTATAGGTATTTTACTATTTTATGTTATTTGTAAAAAAGTGTTAAAATAAATTGCTAAACTTACTTATTATTTATTAATATATTTTTGTATATTATTTAATATTATGGCATTTGCTGTAATAATTGGTAAATATATATATATATATATTATATGTATATATATATTTTTTCTTTTTTTTTTGGAGGGGGGCAAACTTCTATTGTATTTTTATGAATTATATTTTTTAAGGGATTTTCTATAGTCTTCCCTTTCCCAGAATTACCACTATGTTACGTTCCTGAGTAGACTTATATTATGTATACATATATAATAATAAAACTTATGTAATATAATGTTTGTTAAAAAACTAATGTGAACATTTGGATAATAACTATAATAATGAAAATATGGTAAATTTATTTTAAAAAAATTTATTTGATTAATAATTTATGTATATTATAGATACATAATTATTTATTTAAAATCGATAGTGTTTGTAACTCACAATTTAATATATGATATTTACGTTGGTGCATAAGTGCCTAAATTACATAAAAAAATATTTGAACTAAAACTGATCCACCTCTATTAAAGATCCGGAAAAAATCACATGAAAAAATTGAAAGTGTCGAAACCGACTATTTGGCGCAGTTTTATGGTTATTATTATTTAATATTAGTATATTTACTATATTATTTTATCTGTTATCGAGGTATAGGTTCAAGACTGTAGTATCACGACTCGTGTTAACGAGTCTGTATACATTACGTGCGAGTCGTGTTCATTTTCAAATTTAAAAACCCTGTAGATAGTTACCACTAACCACTAACCATAGTAACCGTGTTGTAATATTTAGGTCACATGCGCCGATATCCCGATATAAATATTGCATTAGGCCACGATTTCGAGCAATTTTTTATTAATATCATATAGACTATCTCCATTCGAATCGCATCACTTCGGTTGAATTCATAAAAATAATATTATTTCAACAATCGATGTATGAGAAAATAGCGAAACAAAAAATAGCAATCACGAAACTGGGGAAGCTGGAAAGCAAAATATACAACTATAAAGTCAATAACAACATTTTTAGTAAACAATGAAAAACAGAAAAAAAACATTTAGAAAATTTAAACATTTTGAATAATTAGAATTTTGTGTTTCATACAAATCGTAATTAATACATGAAATTAAATTAACAATGTTTTTAAAATACCGTTTTTATATAGGTACCTATAAAAATTATATAACTTGAATTATTTGAGTTATAAAATTTATTATTCACTAATTTATTAATCACATTCGTAGTTGTATTAAATAGGATATATCTATATTTAACTTTGTTATTTTGTCTGTTTTTCAAATTCAATGAACTTTCAAAAATTTTATGTATTTTAATGTAGCTATATCATTATGCTACTTCGTTAATTATAAAAAAATTCTGCCATTTATCAGTAATCTATACGATTCCTTCTTGAACTATAATTTTTTTATATATATATTATTATGTATATATAAAATATAAATTTCTATTTTAATCAAATAAAAACATTTATAAGATATTTATACGGCAATATTATAGACGATTTATATTTCCAAGAATGGGCTTAGGTTTATCATAGAGGTGGCCGGTGAGGGCTTCTTCTGATTCATCGTCTATGAATATATTATATACAAATACTTGTGTATTTTTAAAAACGTAATAAATAGGTATATTAAAGACCTATACGTAACCATGTTACCATGTCGCACATTTATCTATACTGTGCAGCGAAAAGAAAGAGTTAACAATGTATGTATAATAAATACTGCTATACAGTATTGTTAATAGATCCCAGTGGCAGATAGCCAGTTTTGCGCGTTTTGTTTTGTTCCATGCCTACTTTTTTGTTTTGTGCACAAGGGGTTTACGGTCCTGTTTCGCAGCTGTGGTTTTTTATTTGCTTTTTTTAAATCTCGTATAGCGAGACCAATATGGGGTCCTTCCCACAGGATCAAACCGCACACAATTGTATATACAGGACAAACAATGGTAATATATTGTATAATATGTAGGACATACTGCTCATTGGCGAAACTTGACATTTGATCAATTGCAATGCTTAAGTTTAATTCAGTTTTTTTTTTTATCAAAAATATAAACAAATTTACACCGAACATTAAACATTTTAATTAATAAACTTAGGTATACTTTGTTAGGTATTATTTGTCTTTGAGAAAAATCGATCGTATTTTTCATCATTACCTATGGATAATATGTTATATGAATATATTATGTCATATAAGATATTTATAATAACGTAAGTACCTATCGTAATCCATAAAACTAAATTCGTATAAGATAAACTTGAATTTAGAATGAGAAAAACTAATTTTCAGTTATCACTAATCAATGTGATATTATATTTTCGAAACTAAATTACTAAATACCGAAAAAATTAGCTATGACAAATTTAACTATTTGTACTGCATGAGCTTAGAGTTCGAATAAAACGATAGTGTACGAGTATACTCGAACAGGGACGGGAAAAAAATGTACCTACGAATGAATAATATCCTCTGATGGATGAACACGTGCAGCGGTAAGCTACTGACCTAATACAATATATATATATATATATATATATATATCACACAATATTGTGCAGCAGTAGTTCTCACGGTGTCAGAGTGGACGATATTATACACAGGACAAGTTGGTGCGCGTGGGAAAATTTGGACTTGGAAAGTTCATCGATTCGCCTATGCTGTAGGTATTGTGTTCATCAGGTCACCCTTGCAGATTACGCAACCGTGTACGTGGTTAATGGTTATAATGCTATTAAATCGCGTATATTATAATATACGCACATAAACAATGTGTACGTATATAATATATTAATAATACAGATGTTGGTAAAACGCACACGAAGCAAACACTGCTACCTATCATAAAAATAATAATAAACGTGATAAACGATAGTTTTTAATGTTTAAAACGCCGTATACCTCTAACGTCGCACGCGCAAACGTTGACTTCATAATATTATAAAATATAAATATACCTACCAAGTAAATATCGTTCATAATATCGAGTTTTCGTTTTAGAAATTGTTAATATTTCATTTGTGTAATTTTAACACACGGCTCATTTATACTGCACGTACGTGTGTATATATATATATATATATATATATTGTAATATACTTATAGAGTATTATAGTATATCGCTAGATATATCCATATTTCTTTAGACAATATATTCAAATCGTGACAAAAAAAAACCATTCAACTTTAGCCTGTATGAATAAATCTTATATACGCTTAAACGTGTCATTCATATCTGAAATATGATGGATTTTTCCCCTCATTTTTATATAAAATCTGCCAGTATTCGAGATTATGCGCATAAATTACTTCCTATTTTAACACAATATGATTATATACGTATATCGGGTATATAATGAGTATCATTATCAGGACCATTGAGTCTAATAGATTTATTGTATTACTCGAGTGTGTAACTATAGTACCTATACTTTGTAAATACCTTCTCATTGGCAATTTAATATTATAATACAGAGTACCGATGGTGCACATTATTATGTAGGTATTTATTTTTAAGCTCAATGAAACCTCAGCTACACAGTTAATGGACAATTGACGAGAAATATTGTCCAGTATAATAGATTAAGGATGCTTAATATTGAAAACGATTCTCGAAAAATCATGAGAAATTAAACATTTTTGTTAAAATTACATATAATATAAACAATCTGTGAAAATGTCCTTAAAAATACTATAGACTAATAATAATAATAATAGTAAGTATAATAGTATAATAGTGAGAAGTCTGCGTGGAGAAACTGAGGATTTTAGGGTCAGAGTGGGGGTACATCAGGGTTCAGCTTTGAGTCCTTACTTATTTTCCTTGGTAATGGATGAGATAACAAAGGATATACAGGGGGAGGTACCATGGTGCATGTTGTTTGCAGATGATATAGTACTGATAGGAGAAAGTCCTGAGGAAGTGAATGGTAGACTTGAAGAGTGGAGGGA